>OX359246.1:1830102-2373964 GCA_947179485.1 Allacma fusca | reverse complement strand
TTCCTGTTGCGAATAAGCACACCAGTTGTTGAAACTCCTAAGCAAATCTAAATATTTTTGACACATGATGGAATGAGTGTTCATTGTCGTAAAACAAGTTAAAAGCTGCCAAAATAGTAGTTTAACTTATTTATTGTGTATTAATTCTAATTTAAATAATAAACTTCCACCACCAAAGCACCTCATTTTTCAGAGATGAGGAATCAGCACTGGACGAAGCTAAATTAGCTTCCAATTCATTAATTGAATCAAGATTAGGCCGGCCCATTTGACTTTTATACAGAACATTGTTCAGGTTCAGCATTAGTGGGCATTTCTTCGGGGATGTCCACTATGTTTTAATAGTCCTAAATTACCATGTATAAAGCATGAATCAAAAAGGAAAGGACTAAAAAGCACTTAATTAAATTAGGTGTGCCAACATATTATTTAAAAATTCGACTGTAAAAATAATATTAATCAACTATAGTTTACTTGTCTTTTGAATACATACTCATTTTTTTTCTTGTTTAAAAATTGCTTTGCATTCTAGAACTATAAGTAAAAGTATGTTGATTGTTTAACATATTGTTTGTACACTAGTAAGTAATTGCTTGTGTATGTTAACTAAATGTTTGATTTCGAAATGGTCGTGGGCGATGGATGCGTATTTTGAGCATGAATTACTTGAGTTTCGTCAACTGGTGGATCTTGAGTTTCTTCCTGTTCAATTTGAATTTTATTTTATAATAATTTTGGTACCTGGTACGATATGCTACAAAAGTGGTATTAGAAATCAAGTGAAATCGTGATCGCAACTTTAATCGTAAGAAACACGTGACAAGTAATTGTCAGTAACTGCAAATAATGCAATGCTTGTAAGTCATCCACAAATCGATCGTTCAATAGTCCAGAAGATTTCAATGTTTTAGACTTTATGCGATACAATTAAAAACCAAGTTCAAAACCAATTTCAAATTCAAATTTTGCAATAAGTCAATGTGGATTCGAAATTGATTTGGTTTTCAAATGATAAAATCATATTTGATTTGAAGTTCATCCGTATTTCAAAACCAATTTCAAATTACAAACACAACCGAATTTGATTCGATAAACCAATTTATTAGAAAATGTATATTTGTATTTGGTTTGATTCGCATTTGAAATTGAATTTTCAAATATTATTTGCATTTGGTCGCAACACTGATTGTACTACGATGACATAATTGCATTGCCCGGCACGGGTATGGGTAATACTCGGGTAAACGGGTACTTGCAAGAATACAATTTACACATTTGATTTCTGAAAAAGTTGGATGGCAAGTTATTTTGTGTTATTGGTAGTTGATTAGGACAAGGCGGATGTTTGTAACAAGATATTATTGAGTTTTATTTAACAGAGCTACTGAGATGAGAAAATTAGTGGAAAAGGTCGAATAAATCAACAAGTGAAAAATCGAGTCGCCAAGTCTCAAGCCAAAACTGCATGTTAGTTATCTCTATGCACAAAAATGCATGTACATATGGGCTGGGTGCCACAAAACACTCATCAGCCCATTAGCCCATAAGCAATCAAAGGGGATAATAGTAATTTTATATTCACTTCTTAAAAACGCTTATAGTTTTTCTACTCTTTAATGAAAGTATACACCTGAGTATGGGTACAATTTTCGAGTATTTTTCGGGTACGGGTACAATGCGGGTACAGGTACATGGATTGAGATCCGAATACGGGTACGCAAAATGTGTACCCGGATACTCGGGTATGGGTACGGGTATAAATACCAGATATTGAATACCCGCATTTCGGGTACGGACACGGGTACGGGTACCGATTTTTCGTACCCGTGCCGAGCACTGCATAATTGTACCTGTATTGTTGACCATTGCGATATTCTTAATACCTGCACATCCGACTTTGTTCACATCGCTCGTTCAATACCTTAGAGATCTGTCATGGGGCATACACAAGTAATTTTTGTACAGGGGTTTGGGTTAAGATGGGGTTTTAAATCATTTGTCTCAGTTCGAATCTCTGTGGGGCATCAGTACTATGCGGATGAGGGCTTGGTTTCAACTATGGTTTCTACAATAAATTTAGAACATTGTCTATTTACTTATTTTGTGGGTAAACCTGGCACAGTATTTTCTGACACACACTGAGCAGCAAACATATGGTTATTTTTATGGAGCCTCTAATAATTTCAATCATGTATACAACGTCGAGGGAAAATTCAATAATTATTTAAGTTTCATTCGTTCAACGCTCGCTCATGCTCAAAGTCCCTCAATTGGCTAAGATAATTGCTCTTACACAGCTTAGTGTGCGTAGGTCGGTCCTTTTGCGTTCAATCAAATCAATCTTTAGAATCGAAATTCAAATTTCCCATGTCAACATTTCATTAATTCATGCAATTCAGTTCATGAAGATTTAATATTCAAGTTAGGTAAAAGGAGTAATTCATTTAAGACCTAATCAACGTGCTATTTCTGGGGTAGTGCAAAACAAGCGATGAATCGTGTTGTTATTTTTGGTTTGTTCTATTAGAGAATTGTGAACTAATTCAAGAAGGACACCAATAATGTTTAAGTAAGGCTACTTTCGTAAACTAGGAGGAGAAAAAACTTTTTGGGAATCGGAATAGGGCTTCTGATCGGGACGGGATGTTCCGACGGTTATGGGACGGGACAATTATGGGGACAAAAATATTGTCCCATTGTATTTTGGGACAGAATCGGGTCGAATGTTTTTGTCCCGAGGATTTCGGGACAGTGCCGTGTAGTATGTTGGGACATCAAAAATTTTTTCCAGCGTGGGGATACTGCATTTAAATATATGTATATAACACTTCTAAAATTTGAAACTTGCTCGAAATCAAATTTTAACCGAGTAAAAAGCGAGTTGAGGTTACCTGTATTTAATGTAGACAACGAGCCCATAAACAGATGTCGAATGGTATACCTCCTACTGCCCTTACATGTTTTTGCGTGATCTATTTGAATTTTCTGAGGCCAACGGATCATCTGATCTTGAAAAACAACTGTTCCTTACCCTTAAATCTACCACTGCAAAAAAATTACTTGGATTGGTTTGAATTGTTGGCAGATAACATGTGTACAGGTAACTATGGAACCCACGACATTCACATAACTGAATTTCAATTTCACTTTGCCCCTAAAAAAATATGACAGACATTTCAGCACAACTCAAGTGTTTTGTCCCAGACGAAAACTGACTGTTTTAACAAACGACAGTTTTGAGCGAATATGCCATTCTGAGAAGGAACACAAATTTCAGCCGTTGCCGACAATCCAAGGAAGCGATCTTATATCATGACTTGAGTGCTTATATAATAATAATTAATACAATTAAATAGTAGAGATATCCAAACAGTATATTTCTATATTATTGAAATGCTGCTGGTGTTTGTTAATTTAAAAACTGCACCAAACCTTTCTGACATGACCTCACATAGTATAAGTTCAATAGATGGCCGTGGCCCTTTTCCTAGTATGAATTAAAGTGGAAATTTCAAAGTTCCCGCTCATCCTCGCGTAAAAGTTTTCATATACAAGTATTACTAGGAAAATTTTAGTTAATTAATATTTATTGATTTTGAAATCGGGATAATCATTGTAAAATATTCATGAGAGTACTAGCCAATGGAAATGAGCCGATGACAGCGAGATATTTTCAAGGATATTTATAGGTCATCGATGTAGGTAAAACATTTGACGGACTGAACCTTCAATTCGCTTCATATTGTGGCTCCATTCTTTAAGGGAACACCTCTCAGGACGGAAACCGAAAATTATCAGAGCACAGGTGTGAAAATTCTAAATCTTGAATCCTCGTATTTATCAAATTTAAAAACATTTTATTTCAAACTTGAGTGGTATTTTGTAAGTACATCAGTTTTTGAAAGACTTGCTAACCAGAAAACGAAAATGTATTCGGCACACGTGACAAAATACATGTACAAAGCAATTCCTTGGAGCAATTATTTGTACTGCAGTCCGTACCAATGGGATCCGAAAGAGAAATGGGTTTCCTGCATAAAATCAACCACTGGCAAATTACTTTGGCACTTGAATATTTTGGAATTGGCTCTTTATGTAATATTTTTATGTGTACGCCTTCTGTATTTGAAAGAGGATGACAACTATAACATCAATCAGGCTATTTTGATTTTGTATATATCTGCATATCTCCTTGTTTTATCATTTCGTTTTGTCCTACATAGTTCATGTGAAGAATTTCCACTAATGCTACAAGCCAATCAAGAATTCACGAAAACTTATCAAGGTAAGTATCACTTTCATTTTTAAATAATTACAAACACTCCATACATGACTGAGGGCAATGTAAATGCTTTGACAACAAAATCCTTTATTTTTAACAGAAACATTTACACAGGAAAGAGGAAACAATTCCTATCAACATCTTGACATATGTAGTGTTCTACTGTCGTTATTTTACTATGATTCCATAACTGTATCTGCCCTCTGCACTCTTTTGGTATTCTTAATTCCCGAATGTCCAGTTTACTTCACATCGCTCGCTGCCCACCCAAGAAATCTGTCATGGGGTATTTACATCATGCAAACAATTTTTCTACTTCATCTTCATCTGACATGTGTTGGGACTGCCCTGAAGACCTGTAAGTCCAAAAGTATTTAGTATTTACTTACTTGAAACATATAACAAAAGTTTATAGAAAATGTGGTACATGCTTGGTAATGGTAATGGCTTTATTGTCAAATCAGCTCAGTGAAAACACTGATTTACAGCGATAGACGTATATAATTAAAAGCTAGCTATGATTTATCACTAAATAGTTACATGTAAGTCAAATTAGTTTACAATAAAATACTCAACATGATTATTATGTCTTTTTTCAGTAATCCACTTGCTTAATTCATACTGGAAGTCTTTCATGTTTATTTTTGAATGAATGTGTCTTGCAGTTTGATTCCATAATTTTGCAGCCCGATATTGAAAGGAGTTGTGAAAAAACGAAGATTTTAGGGGAATAATAAGGAAGTGGTTATTACGGGTGCCCCTTACAGAGTTCGTTTTGATTATTTCTTTTATACAAACAAGTTTATCTGATTGTTTTAGTAATGTTTTAGTCGAGGAGACAGTGATATAAACATACCTTTCAAATACTTTAAAAATTCCAAATGTTTCATACAATTCATACATATCAATATTTACTTTCCTTTTGTTAATTCCGCTTGTCGAGTTGCATTGAAGTATTTGATAATAAGGTTTTAGAAAATTAAAGCTATATCCCTTAATAGATACACATTTAAGAAAATGATCGATGGTTTTTTGACATTTTTGTAACAGTAAGTCAGAAACAGAACCCCATACTGGTAATGCATAATCAATATGGGAGACAAATAGCGATTTAAATACAATGTGCATTAATTTTGGTTTAATAAATCGCTTAAATTTAATGAGTGTGGCACACTTAAGTGAGATCATCCTATTTACATGAGTACAGTGTTTATCAAATTTTAGATTACAATCAAGATAAACACCTAGGTACTTAAAGGTGCGTACTCTTTCAATTGTATTACCTTCACAACTAATGGAAGGAATATTAGGACGTAATTTAGATCTTGGCTTATAGAATTCCATAAAATGTGTTTTAAGAAAGTTTACATTCATATTATTATTTGTACACCAATTATTTATCAATTTCAAAGTTTTTTCCAAATTGGACTTTAAATCATTATTGTTTGAGCCTATGCAAACTGACCCAATGTCGTCAGCATATATAGCTGAGTCGTTAAGAATTTCACAGATATCATTAAAAAATATAATAAAAAGAACGGGACCTAATACGCTACCCTGCGGGACTCCTCCATTCAGTTTATATTTATTTGAGATAAATTTACCAAGTTTGATTGTAAAGTTACGGTCGTATAGGTAGCTACATAGAATTTTTAATAGATACGAAGGTAGATTATATTTGTATCGGAGTTTCCACAATAGTTTACTGAATGATACGCTGTCAAATGCTTTTTTCAAGTCTATAAATAACACAGCAACCATTTTCTTATCTTCCAAAGCAGTGTAAACTCTATGTGTTAGGTCAATTAACGCATGTAGCGTTGATTTTCTTTTACGGAAGCCGTATTGATTTCCATATAAACGATTATGACCTTCCATGTGATTAATGATTCTTTTGGCTATACAGGATTCGAATAGTTTTGAGGGGAATGGCAAAATTGAAATAGGTCTGAATGACTGGGGAAGAAATTTGTTTGCTTTGGGTTTAAGTATAGGAGTTATCATTGCAGTTTTCCATTCCCGTGGAAATTGGCCCGATTGTAATGCGTGATTGAAAATTTTACAAAATACGGGTGCGTAGATGTCAGGATATTGTTTAATAAGTTTTGCTGGCGTGCTATTAAAGCCATTGCTAGTGTTTCCCTTAGTACTCATAATTACGTCTATAATTTCTTGTATTGTTATATCATTAAAACCATTACTGCCCGTAGAGTATTGCAGACTTTCTGAGAATTGTTTAATATGAGAGTCCTCATTAGTGTGGTCAAGTACAAAAGATTTGGCTAATTCGTTGCATATTTTCAGGTTTTCAACAATAATCTCATTGTTGACATGTAGTTCTGTAATACTTGTACTCCCTATATTATTTCCTGTGAGTGATTTAAAAGTATTCCAGGATTCCTGTGGGAATTTACATTTTAAAAACTTACTGTGAAAATATGTTTGCTTAGCATTACGAGTCATCATAGTTGTTCTGTTTCTGAACTGCTTATATTGTTTCCATGATTCTATGGTTTGCTGCTTTTTGGCTATTATCTTAAGGTGGTTCCTACGATGAATGAGTTTTTTAATTGTGCTATTTAGCCACTCAGCAGGCTTCGATTTAATTCGTCGCTTGATAGGCGGGGCTACATTATCTAGTATGCTGAGAGTAAGTGAGTCCATAACAGTGATCTTATCTTCAACATTGAGGAAACTATCCATAATATCCCATTTTACATTGCTCAGATCTAGATGCAGCTTTTCCCAATCTGTCTTTATAATTTCGAGTGTTGATGGTATTTGATGTAAAATTAAGCTTTGTCTTTTTACGAACAGCAAAAATAATATCGTGGTCCGAGAGACCACATGTGATCACACCTGAAGTATTATATAGCTCATCGTTATTGGTATAGATATAATCTATAATAGTTCTACTAGTCATAGTTGTTCTTGTAGGGGTTGTGATTAATTGTTTCAAATTAAGCCTGTCAGTGCATTGTGAAAGGTATTTATAATTATTGCACGATGGGTTAATGTTAATGTTAAAATCCCCGAGTATAATTATATCATTTGTTTTAGATTGCAAAGTACTCATAAGATTGCTTAGCTCTATAAGAAAGTTGTCTTCAAGTACAATATGACCTGGGGGTCTATATAATAAGGTAACTACAAAAGGTTTAGTATTGCGTATTTTGACGCATATAGAGAGACATTCAGCTGATTCCATACTGAATTCTAATGATTCCGAGGTAATACTATTATGTATATATATGAGTAATCCCCCACCTGCTTTTTGTGTTCTATCTTTTCTGTAGAAGTAGTACCCATCAATACCCAATTCATTATCAGTAGTATTTACATTTAGCCAGGTTTCAGAGATGCACATTATGTTTACTTTAAGGTCATGCATTAATATAGATAAATCACACTTTTTAAGTCGTAGACTACAGATGTTTAAGTGCAATATGGAAAGACCACTCGGAAGTTGGACAGGTTTAGGTGAATCTATCACTGTATCTACATTGTGTGGAATGAAGAAGGAATCATTGTTTGACCCTAGTAGGTTAATTATCTCGTTAGGATTATCACTTAATGGTAATGTCTCATTTGTAATATTGTTACTATTTTGTTCTACGCAATCTGAGCACTTCCAGGTTTTAGAGTCAATAAGAGCTTTAAATTCCTTGTTTGTAATGGGAAGTTTTAAACACGCAGTGTTATGGTATATTAGGCAACATGCAGAACATCTAATAGCTAATTTTCGTCCATCCGCTCTTTTGCATATTTGGCATCTTTCATGACTGCCTGCCTTATAGTAGAACATTTTATCTTCTTAACATTAGACTGCTGACTATTACAAAATAATTATTATATCATATTTAAGTATAAAATAAATAAATAATAATAAATGAGCAGCGTTACAGATTTGGAGCTTTTGTAGCACTATGGCTAAGGTTGATAATGACAGAACTGAGGATGGGCCCTGGCTGCGATTTTCTTTATATATAAATATATATTTGCATTCCAAGGACTGGAAACAGCTTCTGGTCACTGGACAGATCCATGACAGATCCCACGCTGTTACAGATGGGTCGTGACCTGACCGTGACATTGTGGCGTCAGGAACCAGCAGCCCTTACAGCTGGGCTGAATCCCATTCAACCGTGGCTTTGATAGGGCAGCCAGGAACCCATGCAGTACTGTTACTTGTATTTAGTGCACAACGTGCATTGGTTTGAGAACCATAGCTTCGTGTCTACACTGCTCCGCAGTCAGTGTAGAAGTGCTTGCTTTAATTGTTTTAGTAATTCCGGTGTTGGATCTTGTTGTGTTGTAGATTTATGTAAGGACTGGTTGTAATTATGTCTAGAGTTTTTAGATCGCAGTTTGCATACTGCGTAGAAAGCATTCCTAATGTAGAATTGCCTTTGTCAGCTGGTAATGTGTTTGTGTTATTTATTTTGCATAAGTTCCTTACAACATTAAGTACTGAATTCATTTGATTTTGGTAAGGCTATCACTCATGACAATAGCTCGATAGAATTCAGTTTTGACTGAAACTTTGCAGTGCGGTTTCGGATAAATTAAAAACTGATATTGATTTCGTTGTGCATTTGTTGAAATTGATGGGGATTCATTTGAACGGAATATAATAAATATATAAATATAATAACGTGCTAACTGAAGAAACGTGCGTCTAAATAATTAATGGTTTAAATTCCCAGAACCTGCCCCCATTTCCATTTGCATTACATATGTACATACATTCGAACCCAAAAAGGCTATACCAGAGGTTAGCAAAAACCCTTTTGAAATAAACAGATTTCCTTGAAACCATCACATGCAATGAAAATACGCAAATTGGTGAGTGCCTCTGGGTAAATGATAATAACGTGAGAACTTCTGGAACATGTCATTGGTCCTTTGACCTGACACCCAACAATACGATTTCGTATATGGTCAGATGTTTGATATCATATCTTGAATTGGACTATGAATAAAACTGTCATATCCAGACGAGTAAAACAATCAACTTTTTATTGGAAGTTTTATTCGTGAGTGTTAAAAAATCGTTATTAAACTTTACAATTGCAATTTCTTTGAAAAAAAACTACATGAAACAAACCACCAGTGCAGAATAGGATGATACAAAAACACTTCCTGTGCTAGTGTTCAGTGTATAAGTTACAAATTGTCAATTCCACTTTAACCCACTAAAGGTTCAATGGTAGAAATTTTCAATTCAAAAATGCAATTTTTCAAAATTTGTTTCATCTTGTTAGTCCAAAAACTCTGCGTTTTGGAGCAAAGTCAGGACTTTTAAGGAAAGATCAAACTTTGAAATTTTTAATTTGTTTGCTCAAATTCCAGTGCTTGTTTCCGAACAGGTTTTGGCACTATGGGTTGTCCCTACCTTGAATGTAGAGATCATTATGACATGTACGGTACAAACCTGGTAGGAATATAATGGAAATTCATTATTGAAATGGAAACCCCTTCGTGGTTTGTCTTCTACCCGAGGACCAACGTACAGAATGTGGGAATATTCGTCGAGACATCAATGTTTTGAGTATCCCTCAGAAATTAACTTTAGTAACTTTATTCAAGTTTTATTCATTTTAATTTCATCCGTGCAGCGCTCACTCATGCCTAAATTACGCCAATAATCTAAGGCATTCACAGTTAATTAGCTCATTTTATACAGTTTTATTTATTTTATTTAGTTTAATAAGTTCAAGTATCCCGGAATAGATTCTTCACACACGTACCAGGAATATAATCTAAAACCATGTACGTGTACTCGAATTGTACTCGAAAATACAGGTATCAAATCCATTTTTAAATACAATGTGTTAGACAAATTTTAACAAATTTTTCACTGTAGATCATGTTCAAAAATGCCCCCATTACGAAATGCAAATGTTACTTCTTAAGCTTATGCGAAACTAATGTTTTCAATCATTCTAGTGGTAGATATAATTACGTATATCTATATGTACCAGCTTAGAAAGCTCTCAGAAAATATCAGGCAGAGAGAAAAGCAATTCTCAATATCTTGACAAATGTATTTAAGTATCATTCGTGCAACGCTCGCTCATGCTCAAAGTACCTCAATTGGATAAGACATTTGCTCTCACTCAGTCATTGCGTACGTAGGTCCTTTTGCGTTCACTCAAATTAAACGTTAGAATCGAAATTCAAATTTCCCATGTCAACATTTCATTTATTAATTTAATTCAGTTCAGGAAGATTTAATATTCAAGTTAGGTAAAATGAATAATTCATTAAGACCTAATCAACGTGCTATTTCTGGGGTAGACCAAAATAAACGTTGAATCGTATTGTTATTTTTCGTTTGTTCTAGACACAATATAAGGCCCTGAAACTTGTAATCGTTCGTCCAGTATGACTTTACTGATATTTTCACTGAACGTTTATAACAAAGGGGACCTCTCGAGGTGGAAAACCCAGATGAAATCGGAGCTAAGAGTGGTGATAGGTCTTACAATTATACTCGATGATCATGCGTACAGTAAAGTTCTAACCGGTGTCGGCACAAGAGTTCGCTAACATTTAATTTTCTAACACGTTAGTGTCCCCCATGTCTCAGTCAAAATTTCACATGTTAATTTCCATACAAAATTTCGGATTTATTATTGAACATTGTGTTTCACTAAATTTACAATATTTCAAACTTTTTATTATTGAACTAAAAAACTAATTTTACCCTTACATATGAAAAATTTAATCAAATGTTGCAAGGTTGTAAGGGCCAAGGCCATATCGATCAATAAATATCTATCTATCTATTAAACATTGTGTATTTGCAATAACTACAAAATTGTTTAAGTATTTGTAATATGTGGTTCAAAGAACGAATTATCTTTTATTAATAATGGTGGAGCTTAACGATTTTACAATAACATAACAGGATTCTAAACTAGTGGTCGCAATGGAAAAGGAAAAATTATGTACAAATAAGTGCAGTATGTCGGAACATCAAATTTTTTTATAATACAGTATAATATAATAATTAATAAAAATAAATAGTACAGATCTCCAAACAGTATATCTCTATATTATTGGCCTGATGCTGGTGTTTGTTAGTTTAACCTGTTTGACATGACCTCACACATTAAAATTAGCAGTCCAATGCAGCAGTTCCGACTCAAAATTACTTTCAAATCGAGTCTCAACCACGATGACATTATAACCCTGTGTGACACCAGTGTGAATACATCACATTGACTACATACATACATACTTATTATTATAGGATAGGGGGATGATGGAAGGAAAACTTTTGGGGGGAATTTTGTTGAAGGATACATATATGTGAACGATTAACGCTTGAATTTCCTTGAAATAGTAAAATCAAAATTTCATCGACTTTCAAAACTTGATAATCCTTATGGGATTTAAAATTGAAAGTTTCTAGAAAGACAGGTCCCTTACACAGGTCAACTTTTAAATTTTGAAACTTGACGTGTCCAAAGAGAACGGGGCAAAATGCATTCGAGTTACATGAGTTTTGAAACATACTAGGGGAGTACTAAAACATAAGCTATGCTTTGTTTTAATCCGCGTGTACCATCCCAAAATCTTTCCTTGTGTGTTCCAAGAGCTGCAAATTTCTTTTGAAACACAAACTTCTTGGCGTCGATTCCCTGCAAAATTCATTTGACACCACGCGAGTAGCTTCATTAACAAATATAATGCTGGGTCACAAGTGCTTCTTTACTGACGAGATCAAATGCAATATTCAAAACTTTGGAATTTGTGGTTATAATAACTTTTTTCAAATAATCCAGAAAACAATAAATTTACTGTTCTTATGCAGTATGCACATCGGAATATGCAATTGTATGGAAATATGATGCATGCATATACCGAAAGAATATTTCACTTATTCCTGAAATAGCGAAAACAAAAGAAGAGATTCATCAGATGGTAAAATTGTGATGCTCTTACCTTGATCCCGAGTTTTTAGCCATTTTGAAGATGACCCTGACCAATGCCGAAGTCCGGTTCGCCTGGTCTGTTAATGCATATTAGATAAGGCATCATATATACATACGCTGACAATACGCTACAAATTAACCTGATATTTCAGGAGCGGGTCGTGTTCAGGTGAGGAAATTGATTTTTTGCCGACCGACCTTTGTCAGGGTCGTCACAGATCCAATTGTATTAGATATTTCTTGGAAAAACAAGGAACACTTTCGATCCCCGTAGATTTCCAAAACTAAGGACACGTTGCTGATTTCCTAATAATATGCAGTATTCTCCTATCTCCAAAGTATTTCCGGGCACCTGCATAAAATAGTCATGGACATAATTTAAATATTTCATCACACTTACAGGCCACAATAAATGTTTCAGCATCTCTGTGTATTGGATTAAAAGTACATTTAAATTACTTGCACAAGCACTTACCTCTGACCCAGAACTTATTTTAATGGCTTTTCGTGGTCTAGGTGTTCCCTCATTAATTGTTCTTTATGTAATTACTCCTACATTTCACTCAATGTAGTATTTACGGACGCGCAGTTCACCTGAACATGCACTTAATATAAAACCCACATGCGAGCGAGCGTCCCGAGTTGTGAATAAAAGAACCCTCTCAAACCCCTGAGAGAAAACGTCCCTCTCAATGGGAAGCCAATTGTTCCTCGCCTAAAACAGCAGATGACGCAAAACCGTGGGTATGAGTATTCAATGGAACTTAATATGTGCATTCTCCCTAAAGACATAAATCTGACCTTGATCACAGGACACTCCAGATGAGACGTAATACAATTACCGATGTTTTGTTAATTTATCATCTATTTGTTTTAGATGATAGTTTTGCTTTATTAAATAATTACCTAATGGCTATCAGGATTCTGAGGTACTTCGACATGAAAAGGTCATAAACTATTTATTGTTCATTAATTACAAGATTTCCGTGCAAAGACGAACATTCGAAATTTTTTTTTCTTTTTTAAAATAAATTATTAAATCTTTAAACACTAGCAATGTGGCGGCGACATTACCACGGGCAGCCATTCACCGCCAAGACGGTCCAATCTTAAAGAAAAGATTGTCGACACTGAGCATCAAGGCAAAGTACTTACAACAAATATTGTTTTAATGAAGTTTTTAATCATTAAATTTACTGATTTGTAAAAATGTATGCGAGACCAACTCCCAGCGGCGGTCTAGGTATCAAACATGGAACATTGTAGACATTGTAACACACAAATGGTAGTGTGAATTTCCCCACTGCGCTCAACCGTAATTGTTTCACGTGTTTATCGATTTTCAGCATTATTCTGTTATCTATCTAGACTATTATCATGCAGGTTTTAATTTGCTACAACAAACCAAGACGTTATTATTATTATTATTATTCTTTATTTCAATGTCAAAGGAGTCAATACATGTATTGGTTTTCACCCCAGTCATTACTGGATCCAATCAGTGTGACAGTACAAATCAAAAATATAAGGAACCGTGTCATTACAAAAATCCTATAAAATCATTCAGTGAACAAAGTAATTTCGTTTAGTAAGTACTTAAATAGCTCATTCTGAAAAACGCTTCGAAAACAATGCCGCATTCTAAGCTTCCCGGGGAGCGTGTTCCAAAAACTCACACATAGGTACATGATGTTTTTCTGAGCAACAGCTAGCTTAGTCAAAGGGTGGTGTAAAGAAATGTAGCAGGAAGAACGAAGTCTACCAGGAACGTACTTTGATATAAGTAATCCATTGATATAGTTTATTTGACCGTAGTGTAAAAGTAAAAAAATGAATTTGTTACAATAAAAAAATATTCGTTCCTGTATAGTAAGTACATTGTAATACTCATACACAACATTAAGTACCGGCTGACGGACTGCCCTTTTTCTGACATATAGAAAGATTAGGAATTTGTCTAGTTTAGCTTGAAGAGAGTCAATTCGTGATTACATACATTACTCCAGCATAGGAGACAATAATATATATGCGAAAATACAAACGAATTATTTAACATTCATTGAGTTTTAAGGTTTAGATATCGGTGAATCTTCAATACAGCACTCCTAGACAAAGATACCTTTTTCAGGACATATGCAAAATGTTCCTTAAAGGTGAGCTTATCGTTAAGAATAACCCCAAGGTACTTAAATGACCAAACACGTTCAAGTCATTCACCATTCATAGTTAATGTACAATCAGTTTCAATGGATTTTGTTGCTTTTTTAAATATAATGTACATAGTTTTGGATGTATTAATGCTAAGGAAATTATCATGCATCCAATTTTGCAGTTTATCAAGCCAGTTTTGCATTTTCTGGAATAGACTAGGCAAGCATGTATCATACATAAATAAGACTAGATCATCAGCATAAGCAATAAAGTCAATTGTTAAAAAACTTTCAATATCAGAGAAAAATAAAATGAGTAGAAGTGGCCCAAGTATTGAGCTTTGGGGAACCCCATTTAAGTCGGGAAACTCATTTGACAATCTTGAATTCACGAAAATGTTAAACTTTCTATCATATAGGTATTCACATAATATTTTTAAAAGGTAAGGACTGCATTTAAAGTAACATCAAATCTTTTTAAGTAATAGCAGGCGTGACACGGAGTTAAATGCCTTTCTTAGGTCGATAAATACAGCTAGCACCTTAACATTGACCATTCCAAGATAGAAACATAGTTTATGCATAATTATGCATACAAATACGGCCGTAAAGCCCGACCTCCCCCGTCTTCAACCATGCTGGTTTTCGTCAAGAGCATTAGCACAATCTATAAGGATTCTGTTGTAGATAATGTTTTCAAACACTTTGTTTAGGAAAGGGAGCCAATGTATAGGACGGTAGGAATCAGGACATGTTTTGCTACCCTTACCCTTATAGATTCGCGTCACTATGGCAGTTTTGAATTGACTGGGAATCATACAAGAAGAAATCATAAGGTTGAAAAGAAGTAGCAAAAAGTTTTACAAAATAACATGTGATTAATAGTTTCACGTGTATTGTTCTTACAGTTTAACTTACGTCCTGCTGACCAAATTTCTTTAGAGGATATAGATACACATTCCAGATTACACGAAAGAGAATTCTTCAACGAGAGAATATCTTCATTACCATAATTAGGAGGTACAATGAATGAATGAGCAAGCTCTTTACATATATCGCTAAAGTTAGATACTGCAGTATCTAACTGAACTTGTTCAGTGTTTGTGTGTCTACTAATACCCATAACTTCATCCACAACTTT
The DNA here is from genome assembly GCA_947179485.1 of Allacma fusca. NCBI lineage: Eukaryota > Metazoa > Arthropoda > Collembola > Symphypleona > Sminthuridae > Allacma > Allacma fusca. Next base: position 2,358,448 of record OX359246.1, on the reverse strand, counting down.
CCAAACTCCTTTACTTGTTTTATTCAAATCCAACCTAATATTAAAATGCATTCGTTTCGATTCATAAATGACGTGCTTTACTGTTGCTCTTAGGCGCCTATGTGCACTCCATAGATCAGTAGAATTATATTTGCATGCTAACATTTTACACTTATCTCTCTCAGCAATAAGTTTTCTAATGTTATCGGTAACCCAAGATTGTGTAGAGTATTTGATTTGCTTTAAAGGTGCATATTGGTATAACAAAACACGGACTGTAGTAGAACGTATATTATAGACAAAATCTAAGTTGTAATTAGAGTTACTAAGAAATTCCCAGTTGATTTTACATAATTCTGTGTTGAAGGAAATCCAGTCCATATCATTCAAATTACGGTGATAAACCTCTTTTGTAGCATGTAAGCCAGGCGTTTTAAAGCTATACATAAATGAGATAAGATCATCGTCCGACAAACCTGTAATTGAACTGTGCCACTCAATGCACAGTGTGGTTGGAACATACAAATAATCAATAAGTGAGCTCGAGTGACGCTTACCATAGCTTCTACGTGTCTGAACATTCATTAGCTGTTTAAAACCAAACACAGTTATACAAGACATAAGTTTAATCACATCATTTGTAGCATTGGAAACGTCAATATTGAAATCCCCAACAATTATGCAGGTTGACTTTAGGTCAGAGATAAATTCTAATAGCCCATACAGAAATAACAAAACCTTCTCAACTGAGCTTGAAGGTGGTCGGTATATAAGTATTATTACAACTGACTGAAACTCAGTCAAACCTACTTTACAGGCTAGCAATTCAACTCCTGAATTAAACAAATCAACTTTGATGTCAATGACTTTGTATATAATTCTATTATGCAAGTACAGTAGTAATCCGCCAACGTTTTTGTTGTTACATCTGTTACTTACAACTAAATTATAACCATTGACATTGTAAACATTCCGATTAGTGTTGTCATCAAAAACAGTTTCAAATAATGCTGCAATGTCAATAATCTTATCACATAATAACATCTTAAATTCCTCAAGCTTAAGAAGAGAATAATTATTAATATTAAGATACATAAAGTTGACATGCTTACTACTATTAGTATGTATCTTGTATGAGGTAGGGTGGCTTAGTGTGAGTGTCACATTCATTATAACCGTTTAGTAAGCTGCTTTCAACCTGGTCAACATTATTTACACATGACACACAATTCCAGAGATCTGTTAATAGATCTCTACTGTGAAAGACTCAGATTAGAGCAGATACGATGAATAATGCACTTACAATGATTACACATAAGCTTCAAAGCACGGATGCAAATTTTATTATTACAGAGCGCACAAATTTCACTTGTAAAAACCATACTTAAATTTTAAGGCAGTACACACAGAAGCCACACAATATTCTAGGATAGGGAATTCTATCAGGGAACAGGGCACCAGCAACTGGACAAGTGGCTGGAAGTAGGTCCACTATAGGACCAGCTTGGTGCTCGTCCTGAGTAGGAACGTCAAGCAAATTTCCCTGCGGAGCAGGGCTTTTACTAGTTTATAAAAATGTATGCAAATTTTAACTGGATTCGTGCTGCATGTAAGTATCTGCATATGTTTATATAGTGACCTGTTACCACTATATAAGTCTATAATGGTCAAATTTTGGTGGGCCTAGCAAAACCATTATATACAGGTTTTACTATATATGTATGTATATGTATTGCATTCAGTTCGGTATATGACAAACACTGAGAAGGATTTTAGTTTATGGAGGAAGTTTTCTGTAGTTTGGATAATGAAACAAGCATTGTTGCTGTTCATTAGAACGATTGGCAGCCCTCAATAAATTTTAATTTAATTATTAAATTACATTGATTGAATCATATTGACAACTTAAATAATAATTACAATTTTATCTGTAATTTTGTGTGGCACCTTGTATACCAGTAACAAAGTCGTTTGACCAACAATATGTAATTACTTACTGTCACTAATATTTTCAGATTTGATAATTGGCGTCATTCCATCAATTTGTCTAATTTCAAGCTTCTTAAATTCCACCAGATATTTAATGCACCCTGTATGTGTCGAATATTTAAAGCCACTCAGTCCGAGTAACCTACATGTAGGTTTGACCATATATTTCGAAAACGCTCTCCATTTGTGGGTGCTTACAACCCCTGTACTGGATAAACGTGGGGAAAGCGGGAAATTGGAGGTATTCAAAAACCCCGTGTTATTACAGCAGTCATTTTATAGAAAAAAGAACTTATACTCATGTGTCAATATTACTAGGGAAATACTTTCCCATACTTTTCACACTGTACGATGCCCATTTTTCAGCATGGGGTTTTTTATTTTACTTTGCTTTTTTATCTTCATTAATTTACTATATGTATTTTGCTTTGTAAGCATAAATCAGCATAATGTTATACAAAAACTATTATCACAGTGTTGTACACTGTAACAGAAGTCATTATTCGGTTTACGTTGATTATTTATAATCATTATTTGGCGCTAGCTGTCAAGTATACTCAGTACCATTCGTCGTCAGAATATTAATGTTATCTATACTCTGCATAGAACTATTATAAAGTTTGAAACTAGTTTTCTCAAAATCTTAATAATAATTTTTGAACTTTGTGTATATACATTGTCGAATTATTAGAAATAGTTATTGGTCGCCAAGAACTTTCAACATTAAAAGCACGGTTGATGTTCAACAGCTGATTACTTTCACAATATTGTATGCATAAACCCTTTTTAAATGAAATCATTCTTCTATGATAATATCAGGGATTTTTAGGTTGATTTAATGACGTGGAATTTTTTAAAAATGTTTTGATACTGCCGAAATTTCTCGCGAGTGTTCTTCAATTCCAACATTAATTCATCTGTATGTGTGAGATATACGGCATAAGTTACAATTTATTTTGTATGTTAGATGGAAAGGAATTTCTTGTCTTTCATTCTTGGTAGAATTTTTTTGATTTTTCTTTGCATTTGCACTCAATTCGCCTTATCATATTTCGGATACTCTTGAAGAGCTTCTTCACCTTTATTATATTTGGGTTATGACAATTCAATGGTTTGAGGATTGATTCAGATAAGTGTTTTTATCAATAATGGTAAATACATCGTTTATATATCTCGTCCAGAAATTATACTGTTTGACTTGTTTAAAATTATATGTTTGTTCACGCCAGTGAACGTGTTTTATGGAAATGTAGAGGTTAAAATCAGCTTTAATTCTCAGGAACCTTAGGTTGTTTTTATCCCAGCTTATGGTAACTTCTAGACACTGGTTCAGTGACCCTTGAACTGATAATAACGTGATGTTTACTAGGTTATTGTTTAAGCGTACATTAATTTGATTACTTAGTATTTATGTTTGAGTTGGATGTTCCATTACTTCTTCAATAATTACCATTATGGGGTAATTTGAGAAATGCCTGTACAATGGGCATGTTTTACATTATATGCTTGTAAATTTTGATTTAATACACTATAGTTGAGGTTTCTCATTACCAGCGTGTAGCCGGTAATGAGTAAATGCTGTTGTCATGCAAAAGTGACGCATTTGCCCGAATCACTCAAAAGTTATGCTAATCTGAAGTTAGGGAAGGAAGGTGAAATAGTCATTTTTTATCATTGTTTATAACTTTTGAACCAATATACTATCTTTGAGATTTCTCATTACCAGCGTGTAGCAGGTAATGAGTAGATGCTGTTGTCATGTAAAATTGATGTCTCAAACCGACCATTGAATATTGCACCTTGTGGATGGCTCTGCCAAGTGCTACAGCACCTCATCTATGACTTTTTCCATTCACTACATCACCCTACTTGTATTATTGTCTATGTAATAGATTACTCTTATCACTCCTGAGATTATTGGTGCATTCATGTAAACATCAAATGTAAACACACAATAATACACATATATATAATATATGTATATTCACATAAACTCCAAATGTCTGTGTATGTATGTATGTATATGTATTTGGATGACTATGTATGGCTGCGTTATATGAATGTATAATGAAAATCAAAAGAAGGACAGGTTTAATGGCCTCATGGAGGTACCTTTTTCCTGTCCCAATAATGCAAAGGGATTTAATTTTAGTTTTAACTCATTTTTACTATTGGTAGAAGGCAATGCAACATTAGCCTATAAAAGGGAAACGAACATTGTGTTCGGAGAGCATTCCTTCTCCAACTCCAGACAGTTACTCTGTCCATTTCATCTTCTAAATAAAGCCTTGTTCCTTGTTTTGTTGTCAGCCTTAAAAACTACTAGTCCAAGATAATTCTTTACCACCACCACATTTATCCATACAGCATTCTTAAATCCACTTCTTCATCTCTTTCGAAAACCATATTCTACCACGAACAATGTTGTCTCAAATTTCGTAGGCATATATTCTCAGTGGTACCTGAAATTGATTTTGACTTGTATTGTCATTTGGTACTTAATACAAACCTCATCTGTACTGCTTCATTGTCTTCTTTCAATGGAAGGTTAGTGAAAACAAATTTAACGTCAACAAGGATATTATTATTATCTGGAATCAATAGTTTTGATTTAAACGTACGAGAAATTCTTGCAGTAAATTCATTTTCATTTTCTGCAAGCGTAAGAAAATTATTTAAATATGTGGCCAGATTGTAGAATATCAAACCGCGGTAGTCGTTAATCGGACGTAATGGATAATTTATTTTATGATCGTTCGGCAAACCAAAGAATTTTAAAATTTGAGGGTAGCATATGGAATTATAGCTTTATGGAGTTCAACCTTCACTTTTGGCTATGATCATGGTTGCTTTAATTGTTTATGTTTTTCTGGTGTTTGATCTGGTTGTAGATTTATCTAAGTATGGACCGGTTTTAATTGGGTCTAGAATTTTTAATTCATACTGTTTTCTCCATTATTACTGTAGAAATGTCTTTATAACCTGGCAATATGCAATGTTACTTATTTTTCGCAAGTTTTTTCCTGCGCTAAGTGCTTAATTTATTTAAATTTTTAAGATTTTCTCTAATAATTCGTCTTTAAATTAATAGCTGTAAATAATACATGGTGGTTTTTGGTACTGATAATGTGAGACAAGGTGAATGCATCGATTTTACAAATTAACATTTTCTTACCCACTGGTTATGAAGATCACAAAATAAAAAAGAAGTCCCCGTCCCTTCCCGATATTTTTTAAAAACCTTCGTCCGTAGTCCCGACAATCGGGACACGGTGACTAAAACCATGTCCCCGTCCCGTCCCCAAAAATTTATAAAAACGTTGTCCCCGGTCCCGTCCCGAAAGTCGGGACATGGGGACAAAACCTTGTCCCCGTCCCGTCCTCAAATTTTTAAAAACCATTGTCCCCGGTCCCAAAAATCGGGGCATGTGAACAAAATTCCTGTACTGTCCCTTTAATTACTAAAAACAGTTGTCGACATTCCCATACCGAAAATAGGAACATGAGGAAACTTTCGTAAAAAGAATGTTTGTACCAAAAACATAAAAAACGCATTTATAGAATCGTAGCTCCAAGATTCTTAACTTTTTGACCAACAAGTTTCGTTTTCTACAACATAAAATCGAATGTCTTAAATTCGGTGAAATAGTGTTCACAGAATAGTTTACTCATAAGCATTAAAGTTGAAACGTTATCCTTGTTCTGCTATGCTTGCTCGTCCCGTTCTGTTATATACACGACCAAAAAGCATGTCCCGTCCAGAATATAATGGTGACAATTTTTTTGTCCCCGTCCCGTCCCGAATATAGTGTGGAAAATTTTTTTGTCACCGTCCAACGGGCATGCGCACGGGGGCTCAGCCTTATCTCTGCATTAGTGACGTTGTCATCCGCTAGGAGGTGGTTGATAGAGTTCTGGTTACCTAACCCCACTGATAAGTCACCCTTCCGTACGCAAAAAGCTATCCAGGTCATTTATGTACGACAAAAAGCAACGGCTAACGATGTAGCCTTGTGAGACCTCTGAAGATTGCATTCGTATTTAGGCATTTTAGTACTTGTAGGAATTTTTCCCAGGGATTATAATGCACAGTTGTTACAGTTTTAAATCGCTGCTGCTAGAATTGCATTACAGTTTTCTGTGGAAAGGATGCTAAGTAATCGCCATTTCTTCCACTCATGAAGTCTGTCATCGCCTACCTAAACTGATAACCTGTTATGATTGGGAATTTTTAAGTCTAACTAACAAGGTTTCCCGTTTCAAATCTCGGGTGTTAGAAGTAATTATATTGTTAACATATCCTTCTGTCCCTGCCGGAAATATGACCGAATTTACAAGCAGCTACGAAACAGTACGGTAGTTCACAAACACATTCCAAACGGGGCGATTTCGTCAATGAAATTTATTTTGTTATAAATGACACCACGGGTGTATCACTATTTGAACTATTTCTTAGCCCATCAGATACGTTCCTCTCACCCTGGTCTCACCCATAAGTTCACCCCCCACATATTACTTGAAACAACAAGCAATCATACAATTGTCAGGCTTGACTTTCCTAAAAACTAGCTAACTATTAAATTAACTTATAAATAATATTTTATTGGGATCTAATTTTATGGGCTCTATGAGTAAAGTGTGTGGAACTATGAAATGAATAGGGAGGAGCTCGAGCTCTAGAGTCTTTAAATGTCTGTTAAGTACTTCCTTTATTACACTAAGAGTCCCAACCAAGAGCGTCCAAGAGTTGGAACCACATGTTCCAACTCCCCAAATGCCCCCTCATAACCTAACAATTATATGTTAATACCTATGGGTCCCCATAAGTAACCTGTGAGACCTGTTCTCACACAATAGCAAGGAATGAACCGAGACAAACAATCCAAATATTTCTCCGAACAAGGGTCAAATAGTTTAATATGAAGCATAGACATGATGTCATCTCGGGATTGTCAGTGCCGCGTTGAGAATTTTCTCAACGTTTCTTCCCGTGTGATAGGAAGCGAAATGTGTGAAAATCGATTTTGTCAGAATTTAATGCATTTTGCAGCCATTGGAGCACCTCATAAATAGTTCTCAAATTATGTCAGGTTTGAATAAATATATACTATTAGTTATTTATTATTATAGTTCAAAATTAATAATAAATAGTGTTGCATAAATGACAAAACGTGTTAAATGTACTAGTTCAAAGTTCCAGTTGTCTCTATCCGTACAGCGTCATCCATAAATCTTTCAAAACGTGAGGGTATTGAGGAACCACATTGTAGAGGTACTTCAAAATAAATAATATTTCCAATGCAAATTAATTAAATTTTTTTGGATCTATTTATAACCGTACATCAAACAAACTTCCTCACATTGAAATGACATACTTATTTAAACCAGAAGCACTAAAATATCAAACTACGAATAAAAGCAAATGTGTCAATACCACTATATTTTTACGTTGGCTCAATTTCGTTTTCAAACAAGTTAATATAATAATTTTGTATCAGAACTGGAAAGTATTAGATTCCTTTAAAAAAACTCAATTAGTCTGAATTCAAAGCATTCATTGCCAAAGGTTATCAAAATTTGTGCAGAATTCCTGAAAAATAAAATAGACAATATACATAGTCAAAAATTTAGTGTGACAGGATTTCGGTCAGTAGTAATAAGCCATACAAACAATGGTAGTGTCGTATATAAGACATTCGAAATTCATTCATTTATTACGCATACAACTGCGTGTTTAAACCCATACCTTTATGGTTTTCACAAGAAAGGGTGTTGTTGACTGTCCTAAAGTCCCTTGGTTTGTTTAATACAGCTCGACTTATAAATGAAAAACCCTGAATAAAAATTTCTTCTAGAAGAAGTAACTAGTAAAAGCCCCGTGCTTCGCACAGGGTCAATTGCTTGAGAATTGTGAGAGTATACACAAAATTGTAAATTACTATATGTAGATCCCTATTATGGCGTGTCGAGAAGGCTTAATGTTAATAGCCCGCTTCGCTAGGCAAAGTAATCTCATATAAGACATTATTAATTGTAAGGCTAACAATGAGTTTCAAATAGCTAGTTGGCAATTTATCATCAAACGATTATGGTACAACGCTCCAGCCCACTAAAGTTCTCTCCCAAACTCAATATTTGGCTATACACGGGGAATTTAACTAATCGATTGATCAACTTAATACCAACCAACATTGTTATTAAATCTGGCTGTTGAATCACTGTATGGTGCTTCACCCCTTAGTGTGATCAAATATGATTTTTTATGTTGTTATAATTTGTATACATCTCAGTTGTATCGTAATAATGTAACTGAAGCCTCAGACACAGGACGCACTGATAATTTAAAATAGGAAAAGTGACAGGAATTCATATTAGCGCAACACTTTTCAACTGCTATTGTTACTAAAGTCCGTGGTTCCTACAAATCAATCCTTAATTCGTAATGATATTTTTAGGGAATATAAAGATCAAATTTATGGATGTAAAGGCTTGTAATTACAAAATAGTGAGCAAATAACTTCAGCAATACAAATTCTGAAAATTTATCTGACGTTATATATAAAAAGTGTTGCAATAAGTACTTTCAATTCCATTTGCCTTTTCCTAATAAGAATCTCACACTTATGTATGTGTACAAAGTTCAGTCATTAAAATTCCCCTCTCCTCAAATTCGTCAGTGCTGTAACCGAACGTAGTTTTTCTAACTACCAGACTTAATTTAATCCAAATTTGATGATTTATGTCTAATGTTTATAATAATTATGATTAACGCTTTTAAGTGATAATCTAAAATTGCGTAATACTGCGAGCTTCCAGTATGCTGCAAGCAGTTGGTATATGCTGAGAACCACAGCGAGCTAAGCGAGCTGAAAAAGCTCTCCTCTCCTCTGCCTCTGCGACAACGTTCAGCCCGATGTGCTTCTCGGCTTGCTGTATAAACCACCGACTTGCTTTGCTATATATTGAAATGAGCCGTGAAGGTTTGAATTGTAAAGCTAAAGCCGCGAAAGTTTAAATCAACGGACAGGTCCAGAGCAATAAGAAGAAGGATGTCCTTGTTCCGGGTTTGTCTCTCTTTTTTCCCCTCCCAACAAAGTTTTACGAAAGAGTTGCGTAAAACAAATACAAGAGGCAAAGGTGACCACGTATCCTATTTATTAGCAAGCAGGATTAAGCGAGCCAGCGATTTCAGCTCTTTGCAAATCATACCCAACAAGAACTGGTTGTGAATTACAGTCATGTCCTTTTCTAACCTTCCTTGTCACATGCATATTAGCTTTAAAAACCATTGGTAGAACTTTCCTTTACTAACTACTTCTAGATTTTAATAAAAATAGATGCACTGCGACAGTTTGGTGAGCCAAGTCAGAACCTGAAAGCAGTGCTGCGATCGGGTCAAGTAATTTCAAAACTTGACCATGAACTTGACTTGACCACGAAACTTCAAGTAATTTTCAAGACACAACTTGAACTTGATAACTCGCGTTCGTGTAATTACTTGACTTGTCAAGTTCAAGTAATCAAGTAACTTTTGTAAGACCCGAACTTGATCAAGTAGTTAAAATACCAACCTTGACTTGAACTTGACTTGACCATGACTTGAACGCGACTTGAACTTGATAATTCAAGTTCAGTATCACTAAAAATTAAACATGGCCACAATAGTTCGAACTTACATCAGCAAATTATTTCCTTCAGACTGAAGACCAAAACGCATTCAGAAAACAATTTTACTACTACTTTTTATTTGAAACCATTAGAGGACAACTTTGAGCGTGTACTGAATACAGTAAAAGTTCGATATAAGGGACTATACAATTTATAAAGAAATTTCCCTTATACAAAACGTCTAAAGCATTGCGTCAATGAAAGTTGGAGTCAAACAAATGCATCCCTGATATCGATATTTCCTTATAAGCTAAGCCCTTATAATGGACTTTTACTGTATATCTGACGAGTTTTACATAGTATCAAGTTTTATTTAATGTTCATATATGTATATATACATATACATATACATATACATATTTGAGCATAGATAGCGAGTACTCTTAATTTAAAATTTAATAAACTAGTATTTACTTATTTATTAAATTCTTTTTGTAAAAAGCCATCCAAGCTCATTTTATACTGGAATTTATTTAAACAAGTTGAAACAAATAATAATTCTAAGCAACATTATGAATTATCAAGATAATTCCTTTATTTCATGGAGAGGCCACTGCAACAACTAACAATGAGCAACGTCTGGTAAGCAAGACCTTCATAAAAATGACTCTGATTTTGAATTTTGTCCTTTGATTGATGGCATATGCAAATAATATACCCTGGACACGACATGAAATTGGATTGTGATTTTGAAATTGCTTCCGTCCTTTATGGCATGCGCAATCTAAAGTTACTTGAACTTGACCATGAAATCTCAAGTTCATGGTCAAGTTTTTTCTTTCCATTACTTGACCCTGAACTTGACTTGAGATTCAAGTAAATTTCTCTTACTTGTACTTGAACCTGACTTGTCTTAGAATGTCATGGTCAAGACGAGTACGTACTTGAACTTGACCCGAAAGATTCAAGTAAAAAAATTTACCTACTTGAACTTGACCCGAACTTGAACTTGACTTGAAAACTCAAGTATTACTTGAACTTGTCCGCAGCACTGCCTGAAAGGATTTCTCAGGGAAACCTAGTTTTGGAGATATGCGCGGTCAAAGGTTGAGGTAATCTTTAATGTTAACTTCATTGGGCTTTTTAATGATTGCGACTACACGGCTTTCTCTTTTTGGTTAGGGTCGGGTTTTACTTTAACCCAATGTATTTTAATTATATCCACAACTTAGTTTTAGTCTGTTTCAATATTACAAAAACCCTGAAATAAAAAAGTATTCCGCATTCCTTGAACATTCACACGAAGGATCTAAAAGAGATTTCTCTTGTCCTAAAAGTGGCTGTAAATAAAAAACAAAATTATTAACTTTAGATAACCTCTATGTAACCTACATGTAACCTCTATGTAATAATCTAATATATAGGCAGCTAAATAATAGCTGCACACAGGTAGGAAATATATAAGATAGGTTATTCATTTTTTTTAAGTGGGTAAGCTTTCATGTAAGGTTCACCAAGATTGTAAAAAGAGGTACGAATTTATGTTGGTAGGCAAAGGACACCGCACAATCCTTACGAGAATATGCCCCCTGTTTGATCTCGATAAGAAAATTACTGGAGGGTGCACCTTGAAGAGTAGATCATTTGTGATAATTGGCCCAAAGAAATCGTAATGCAGGATTCGGAGATATCCCGGGTTAAAGTTACCGAAAAATGAGGGGGGGCTCAAGGGGTCCCAAAAATTTCAAACCGTGAAAATTAGCGATTAGAACATTTAGAACTTCAAAAATGACAAGAATAAAAATTAAATAACGTGTAAAAAAAATTTCAGCCAGATATGACATCAACTTCCCAAGATACTGACCTCAAGAGGTCAAAGAACGTCGATACCGGTTTCATATTCTAAACGCTGATGAAACTGGCCCAGATTAGAACTAGGGCTTTCATTAGACATATATTCAACGTGTGCCGAGTTTGGTTCCATTTAGTGACACGATGACCAAGCTGTGACCTCCGAGGTCAATATCTTGTCCATACCGGATTTGGTGCCCTAAAATCATTCGAATTGCCCGCAAATAGACTAGAACTTTTAGTTTTAGCCCACATAAGTTGCCTGTCAAGTTTGGTCCCATTTAGTGACACGATGACCTAGCTGTGACCTCCGAAGTCAATACCTTATCCACACCGAATTTGGTGCCCTAAAATCATTCGAATCGCCCGCAAATAGACTAGAACTTTTCGTTTAAGCCCACATAAGTTGCTGTCAAGTTCGGTCCCATTTAGTGACACGATGACCTAGCTGTGACCTCCGAAGTCAATACCTTGTAACCAAGCATCGGTCATCTACATCATATCACCCTCAACAATATTTTCCATAAACAACCTCTAGTCAGGTCCAGCACACGAAACCTTAGCTACCCCCTTCTGTGTCCTACATTGATAAGGAACACTCTGGAAGAATATCCAAATGAAGTAAAACTATTGTAAACAATAGGATCACACTTCAGGTAGCTGATTTCAGTACAACTCGTTTTATGTAAAATAAGATGTCACTGACCGAGCTCTTGTTTTCTAACAATATTTCTTTTGTTAGAAAAACCCGCCATAATTATATTAATTTAAATTATGATTGAATATATTTTAAAACAATGATAAAAAGTAGTATAAAAGGGCAAACTCAAAAAGACAATCAATCAGAATCATCTTTAGTTTGGAACTGTAAAGTTGTGTCCGTGCAAACTTTATTTTGGCGATCTTCCCAGCATCTTCATACAATTGGCAATCGTGAGCATCCCGTTTGGCCTGTCCTTTGAAGCGATCTTCTTCCGAGAACCCAGTATTAGGTGAGCGATAGTATTATAAAATATACATCTTGCATAATACTAGGTTACAAATGGCGCCCAACTAGTTTTACCCTCCCCTTTAATTTTTTTTTTTTTCAAAATTTTGAAACTTTGACGCTCTTTCAAAGTTATTATTTAAAAGTAGACAACAAATGCACTCAATTTTCATGCGAACATTTCATGATAATATTGTGTTGTGTTTTGTTGATTACAGTTACTAACCATGCCCCCACTTAATAGAAGCATCCAGCATCGGTTAGTAAGGTCATCATCGGTAGAAATAGTTTTCGAAAGGGTCCAGAATGGTAACATTAATCAACCACTTCCTGACAACCCCGACCAATACTACTTTCTACAATCAACCCCACCACGACCAGGAACCCCACCACCCACTTACTCCCCTGAACCCCCACTGATTGACGAACTGGGATTTTCTCGAGGGATCCACTACAACCGTAGTACTTCTGATCCACCAGGGATAATACAGTTGTCCCACGAAGGACGTCCTCAATCGCCCACATCGGAAACATTGAGTACCTTCTCGATCCGATCCTGGCATTACTCCGAACCAGATCGATCCTTTATAACGGATAGATCTCCCAGTCCTTGGTTTGAAGAACCGGAGGAGGTTCAACCACCTCATCATCAAGATCCAGCACCATTCTGCGGGAGCTGCGATTTATGTCTGCACCGAGCAGAGGAGTTTATCGCCAGATTGGTGGATCATTTTCGTTGGAGAAATATCCCCAATCATCTTTGGACTATTTCAACACACCCCTATCTCCACCAATTTGCAGAAACTTGGTATTTCTCCCTGTTACCAACAATGCATCATGCAATGGATCTGCAATGGCATCAATTTGTAGCCATATTCCTAAATGAGTTTATTCGACTTCGATCTCTTCCTCCAACACCAATTTCTCCACCAAACCATCAAATAAATTTCCCACCCCCGCCCCCACCGTATTTCCCATAATAAACAAAATGGTTGATTTTTGTTGTCAAATCATTGATGTTACTATGTAATAAATATCAACGACAATCCTAGTACAAATAGATTATTGTAGCCAATTAAATTATTAATTATTTTCGGTCAGGACCTACATTAGGCCATAAAGAAAACATAAAAAGGGTATGCCTTACCGCATATAAATTATTAATTTTTTTTATAAGGTACATGCCCATGTTTTAAGCAATAGTAGGCTCATAACAATGGTTGCATTGTTAGCTACATTAAATAAAAGGTACCATGAGTCATAGGTGTCCACATATAACATTAAAAAACCATAATCCGAAAATCGGAATTTTACCCACCCGTGACAAAATGGCCCCGAATCAAGAACCGGGCATCGTAGAAACATGGGACCGGTGCCAAAGGTCATAAAAAGTGCTTGGGCCTTACGGAGCAAGCAGGTCATAACCCATGTATAAGACATATACATAGTGTCCCAGGACATAAAAATTTTCAAAATTTCGAAAAATAAAATTTTAACATAGGCTCTTATGGCAGGGGCCATCCAAATATTACAAGGTGCTTTCATACCATTAAGTTAAGATTCTATAGTAGGGTATACCCCCAAAATGACCACAAATATCTAGTCATGCCTCAAGTAGCAGGCCTAGTCTACAACTTAAGTTCCCAAATTAGTTAAATATAATAATATTAATAAAAATCAAAAATTAGGTTTTGATCATCTCCGTGCTGATCCTGCACGCGCTCTCCATCGATTTTTGAGACATCCAACTGCCCTACAATGACGACCATCACAAAGGCCGATTTGGACAAAATCGAAAAGGCTTTTCAAAACAAATTAGCTGATTTGGAAACAACACTTAAGAAGGAAATTACGGATAAGGAAGATCTAATTACGTGTCAAAAAGCTGAAATTGACACTTTAACCCAGAATTTAGCTGTTGTTGAAACTCAACTACTTAAAGTCAACCCTGGATCTGCAAATTTGAGCCACTGGTTGAAACCTCAACCACCACAATTCTCAGGGAAACATGATGAAGACCCTCAATTATTCTTGCAAAAGTTGACCCAATATTTCAAGAATATCAACATCAAAGAAGCAACATGGTTGAATAATGTCACGTTCACCCTAAAAGGACCGGCTCAATCATGGTTTGAAGCAAACCATAAGAAGACTTTTCAGACTTGGACTGTATTCAAGACTGAATTCATCGACAATTTTGGTGGAGCCATCACTGACGATGAACGATTGATCAAAATTGTTGAACGCAAACAGAAGCCCCAAGAAGATTTCGCAGAATATGCTTGGCAGGTTTATGAAATGTTCAACGGATTTAGATCGAAGAAAGATGAAGCAACACGTGTCCTACGTGTAATTGAGAATTCTGATCCTGCAATTCGCATTCATCTACGAGCAACTCAAGATGTTGGCTTAAACATGAAGGCGTTAATTGAAATTGAACGCCGCATACGCAAAGACCTTCCAACGTCTCATCCTTATATTAAAGCAGCATCACCAACTGCTATATGTAACACCGAAATCCAATCTGATGATAGTGACTCCGAACCAACTGTTCAGAAAGTCGAATCCCCAGGAATGCAGAAACGACCTAAAGGAACTTACTTCTGTCATCACTGCCGTGAGCCTAATCATTTTGCAAAAGAATGTCCTAAACGTCAAGCCGGAGAACCGAGAACTAAGGTACAAAATGTTCAACCTACCAACAATGGGTACCGATCTTCAAACCAGTACCAGTATTATCCTCCAATGTACAATCATGGATACGTCCGTCCGCCTCCAAATTACGGATATCCACGACATCCACAGCAGTGGCAGCCACGCCAGCAGTATCAACCACGTCAACCTATGTATCGAGGTCAGCATTCGGGAAACGGACAGCGGGCTGGTCATCCAGCCCATCAATATCGACAGTCGCATCATATCGCTCCATCGACCGAATCCGATCGCCGCCAGGAGTATTCTCAACAAATGATGGACGACTACCAGACCGAGGAATATTACGAGGAGGATCAAGATTACCCTCCAATGGATTACGACTACATGACTATGTAAAATTCTTTTCAAAGGTATATAACAAATACTTTCCCGTTACAAAGTTCCGAGGACTACCTCATTTGTTATTTAATATTGGTTCAGAACCTGTTCATGGATTATTAGACTCAGATTCAAAATTTTCTGAGATTACTAAACACTTAGTTAATAAATTAGGAGGCGACCTTCCTCTTAGAGATTACACCGGTCCAGATTTTATTACAGCATCTGGAGCACGTTTTCGCCCATATGCTATAGTTACATTAGACTTAAGATTATCACCTTCACACATAGTTCCCCAAACATTTTTTGTTTTCGAGCATCTGTCTAATGACATGCTTCTTGGAGATGATTTCTTTAAAAAGATCAAAGGATGGCTCCAGTATTTTTCAGACCCTCCCCAAAAATTAATAAGTCCACATGTCAATGCATTTGATTCTATTGACCCAGTCGGATTAGATCAAATTGAATCAGTACTTCAAGAATTTCCAGATGTCTTTACCGAACGAATCGGGCGAACTGACTTAATGGAATATAAAATCGAATTAACTGACGAAATACCCCGAAAACAAAAACCGTATCGTACCACACCCTTTAAACAAAAGATCCTAGAAGATGAGATCGCAAAATATTTAGCTGATGGTCTCATTGAAGAAGCTGATAGTGACTGGGCTAGTCCATGCTTCCTTGTTCCCAAGCCAGGCAGTAATCAGACGTTCCGACCAGTACTCGATTTCCGATACTTAAATTCCAAGACCCGTACCGTGTCATTTTATATGCCAACAATCCGCCAAATAATTAATCGTATAGGACCCAAAAAGTATATCTCTAAAATTGATTTGAAGAAGTTTTACCATCAAGTACCACTACATCCTGACAGTAGAAAATACACAGGTTTTCAAGTAGGAAATAAATTCTATGTATTCAATGTAACTCCTTTTGGTGTCAAGAATGGAGCAGCAGTTTGTCAAAAATTGATTGTTAAAGTCTTAAATGGTATATTAGAAAAGTTTTGTGACGCTTACCAAGATGATATTATTATCTATTCTGACACACTTGATGAGCACATATCACACATAAGACAAGTTTGTCAACGTCTACGCCGAGCCAAACTAACATGCTCTCGAGACAAATGTGAGTTTGGAAAGCAAGAACTAATTTATCTTGGCTATCGTTTAAACTCGGAAGGAGTACAAATGAACCCTGACAAATTGAAAGCAATCCACGATTTTCCAGTACCAAAGGATATCAACGCTATCCGTCGATTTGTTGGATTGTGCAGCTGGCTACGAGAATTCATACCAAATTTTAGCACGATAGCTGATCCTCTCATCAACTTAACTAGAAAATCAACCACATGGAAATGGACGACCAAAGAACAATCCGCCTTCGAAGAATTAAAGCAAACTCTTCTGAGTGGGAAGTTACTTAGCTACCCCGATTTCAGTAAACCTTTCATCCTCGCGACTGACGCCTCTCTAATTGGGGCTGGTGCAATATTATATCAAGAATATAATAATAAACGCCATGTTATCGCATTCGCCAGTGTGACTTTTAATCCTAGCCAAAGAAATCTTGATGCCATGCAACGAGAACTTCTTGCTCTTTTATTTGCTACACACAAATTTCGGGAATATCTTGACGGCCGCGAATTTATACTTTTGACAGATAACAAAGCCCTCACTTGGATGTACAAGCTTACTGATCACAACAAGAAACTAGCCAGATGGGCACTCCGACTTCAAGAATATCATTTTCAAATCCAACATATTTCTGGAAAAGAAAACATAGTCCCTGATACCCTTAGTCGCAGCCCTTGCGCAGATATACTTGGTGATGATATTGATGACTTGGACTCATTTTTACCATATACAACCTCCACTAATGTGGACAACCTTACTCTGGACCGTATTCGCGCTGAACAACAAAATGATGGAGAAATTCAAACCATATTTCGAAAATCAAACGCATTAAATCAACCATATAAAGTGATGCAGGGTATAATTTATCGTGATACATCTCATGAACCCGAAGTTAGCACTTGGCGAATTTATTTACCCTTGTGTTTACGCCCGTTTGCTCTCCACGAACTCCATGATCAACCTCACGCTGGTCATCTAGGGCAAGACAAATTATTCCGTACAATTAGTGACCGTTTCTGGTGGCCCGGTTATCACTCCGATGTTTCAACGTATGTTAGATCTTGTCAAATTTGTCAACGACAGAAACCTGTAAGACGACGACCACCCGGCCAAATGGAACCTGCCCAACTCAAACCGACGTGGCATACTATAACTTTAGATCTTATTGGACCACTAGTCAAATCATCTAAAGGCAACACCGTTATACTTGTCTTGGTTGACAAATTTTCCAAATGGATTGAGGCGTTTCCTATGCGACGAGGAACCACTAAGGAAATTCTTAATCATTTACACAAGACCTTCACTCGGTTTAATTGGCCATCTACAATTTTAACGGACAATGGATCATGTTTCACGTCTAAAATGTTTGAAGAATATTGCTCTAAATGGAAAATTCGTCACATGCTGACACCTCCGTATTTTCCCTCAGGAAATATGACTGAAAGATACAACCAAGTGTTAGAAACAATGATACGATCTTTTATTGAATCAACACATTCTAGATGGGACGATTTCATTGATGATCTTTGTTTTGCCATACGTTCTACACCTAATGATACTACAGGGTTATCCCCAGCAGAATTATTTCTTGGCCGCAAACTAGTCATACCATTGGATAAGGTAATATCATCGTCTGGCACGCCAGAAGACATCCGACCAGAAGAATATATACGACAGCAAGCTCTAGTTCAACAACAAATAATGGATAGAGCCAAACAATCTATAGAATCTGCCCAACGCAAGCAAGCCACTTATTTTAATTCACAACATCGAGAAGTAAAATTTCAACCTGGTGACTTAGTTTTAGTACGATTACATCATATTTCTTCTGCGGACCAGAAATTTATGAGTAAATTAGCCCCGTTGTGGTCAACACCATATCGGGTGGTAAAGGAACTAAGTCGTAATATTTACGACTTAGTTAGTCATCCTGACGAACAACACCATGGACGTCAACATATATGTAATCTCAAACTAATCTCATCTCGACCACCCCAACTATGTCCACCGACAGAACAGATAACCGAAATGGTTACACCGAATAAGCGCAACTTACGCCCTAATCGGGGCGTATCTTACAGAGAGACAAGACTGTACAAAAGAAAAGCTGCTACAAATGTCCTTTTTCCGCGGGGGGATGTTGTAACCAAGCATCGGTCATCTACATCATATCACCCTCAACAATATTTTCCATAAACAACCTCTAGTCAGGTCCAGCACACGAAACCTTAGCTACCCCCTTCTGTGTCCTACATTGATAAGGAACACTCTGGAAGAATATCCAAATGAAGTAAAACTATTGTAAACAATAGGATCACACTTCAGGTAGCTGATTTCAGTACAACTCGTTTTATGTAAAATAAGATGTCACTGACCGAGCTCTTGTTTTCTAACAATATTTCTTTTGTTAGAAAAACCCGCCATAATTATATTAATTTAAATTATGATTGAATATATTTTAAAACAATGATAAAAAGTAGTATAAAAGGGCAAACTCAAAAAGACAATAAATCAGAATCATCTTTAGTTTGGAACTGTAAAGTTGTGTCCGTGCAAACTTTATTTTGGCGATCTTCCCAGCATCTTCATACAATTGGCAATCGTGAGCATCCCGTTTGGCCTGTCCTTTGAAGCGATCTTCTTCCGAGAACCCAGTATTAGGTGAGCGATAGTATTATAAAATATACATCTTGCATAATACTAGGTTACAACCTTATCTATACCAAATTTGGTGCCTAAAAATCATTCGAATTGCCCGCAAATAGACTAGAACTTTTAGTTTAAGCCCACATAAGCTGCTTGTCAAGTTTGGTTCCATTTAGTGACACGACGACCAAGCTGTGACCTCCGAGGTCAATATCTTGTCCATACCGGATTTGGTGCCTTAAAATCTTTCGAATTGCCCGCAAATAGACTAGAACGTTTAGTTTAAGCCCACATAAGCTGCTTGTCAAGTTTGGTTCCATTTAGTGACACGATGACCTAGCTGTGACCTCCGAAGTCAATACCTTATCCATACGGAATTTGGTGCCTAAAAATCATTCGAATTGCCCACAAATAGACTAGAACTTTTAGTTGTAGCCCAGATACGTTTCCTGTCAAGTTTGGTCCCATTTAGTGACACGATGACCTAGCTGTGACCTTCGAAGTCAATACATTATCCATACCGAATTTGGTGCCCTAAAATCATTCGAATCGCCCGCAAATAGACTAGAACTTTTCGTTTAAGCCCACATAAGTTGCTGTCAAGTTTGGTCCCATTTAGTGACACGATGACCTAGCTGTGACCTCCGAAGTCAATACCTTATCTATACCAAATTTGGCGCCTAAAAATCATTCGAATTGCCCGCAAATAGACTAGAACTTTTAGGTTAAGCCCATATAAGCTGCTTGTCAAGTTTGGTTCCATTTAGTGACACGACGACCAAGCTGTGACCTCCGAGGTCAATATCTTGTCCATACCGGATTTGGTGCCTTAAAATCTTTCGAATTGCCCGCAAATAGACTAGAACGTTTAGTTTAAGCCCACATAAGCTGCTTGTCAAGTTTGGTTCCATTTAGTGACACGATGACCAAGCTGTGACCTCCGAGGTCAATATCTTGTCCATACCGGTTTTGGTGCCCTAAAATCATTCGAATTGCCCGCAAATAGACTAGAACTTTTCGTTTTAGCCCACATAAGTTGCCTGTCAAGTTTGGTCCCATTTAGTGACACGATGACCTAGCGGTGACCTCCGAAGTCAATACCTTATCCATACCGAATTTGGTGCCTGAAAATCATTCGAATTGCCCGCAAATAGACTAGAACGTTTAGTTTAAGCCCACATAAGCTGCTTGTCAAGTTTGGTTCCATTTAGTGACACGATGACCAAGCTGTGACTTCCGAGGTCAATATCTTGTCCATACCGGATTTGGTGCCCTAAAATCATTCGAATTGCCCGCAAATAGACTATAACTTTTTATTTTAGCCCACATAAGTTGCCTGTCAAGTTTGGTCCCATTTAGTGACACGATGACCTAGCTGTGACCTCCGAAGTCAATACCTTATCCATACCGAATTTGGTGCCTGAAAATCATTTGAATTGCCCGCAAATAGACTAGAACTTTTAGTTGAAGCCCAGATAAGTTTCCTGTCAAGTTTGGTTCCATTTGGTGACACGATGACCCAGCTGTGACGTCGGAGGTCAATATTACATCCATACCGGATTTGGTGCCTAAAAATCATTCTATTTGCCCGTAAATATTCATATAAATATATACACAAAATTTGTGAAATCAATTTATTTCCTCACAACAGCAGTTATGGGCATTTTAGCAAGCTCTATTCTATTATACTTGTATTTATTTATATATTTTCCACCGGTGCCGCCACTATCAAACTACTCCACCAGCGGGTTTGAATAGAATAGACGAGCTCTACTGCTATTATGATTTGCTGACTTGCTAGCAATTATTTTATTCAATTATAAGTTAAAGTTATTGGCGCTACACTAACTCTATTTTACTCTCTAAATTTGTGTTAACTCTGCTAGCTACTACTGCCTCTACCCAAAAATACCATGTTTAAAGATAAATTCATGGTGTTTTAGAATAAAGTAGTAGAATGTAATACAAACAGTAATGAAGTTAGATCCAATAGTCGTCACTGGTGGCTATAAATGGTCATTAAGAATCTGAATTATAATTCCATTTCTGCTAATTTCACGTTAAGAGCTTTTGAGGTATTATTGAATACAATAAGATCGGTACCCCATCAGTACAGCTAAAAAATTACCCGAATATAAAGGGAATGAAACAATATGTGTATATATACATATATATCTTCGCAGTTATTATTATTGGAACCCCTAATGGCTGTGGACATTTCCGAGCATCCTAAAACGCATAACATCGTTATTTAAAGCTCCGGACTGCCCGGTTCTTTGGAAATCGTATGAATAGTAATTATATACATATCTATTAGTATTACATTATTATACATTTAGCAGTTATTAAAGAACTGTTACAAATAACGGCTATACGCAAAAATCAAAAGTGAAATTTAAAGCTTTCGTCAGAATCTAAAATAAAGA
Organism: Allacma fusca; assembly: GCA_947179485.1. NCBI lineage: Eukaryota > Metazoa > Arthropoda > Collembola > Symphypleona > Sminthuridae > Allacma > Allacma fusca. The sequence goes on along the minus strand of OX359246.1, from coordinate 2,336,789 downwards.
TTTTTTTAAAGATCATACTCGCGGAAGGGAGTGCAATACCCACTTACTCACTTTATGAAAAATCAAGAAGTGAATAAAATTTAGAGCACTGGTTCTACCTCTACTCGTACTACAGGTATCGAAATTGGGATCCTAAACAAAGCTCCTCTTCTCACTTAATTTTATGCGAACATACTATGTTCCTCTACCTCGATTATGCTAATATATTTGCTTACCTCTACTAATTTTTTGTTGAGTTTAACGACCATACTCTATTTCTACCACTACCTCTTTTTTTCAGAAGAAAAGAGGCCCCAGAACTGTACAACAGTATGACACCTGTTTCTTCAATGATTGATTGACTGTGGCATGGGAAGGAGACCACCCTCGTTAGGCGTAAGCTGAAACCCCATGCCCAAACAGTAAATCATGAGAAGGTGGGGGCGAGACCATGAGGTCGTACAAGTCTCATGTGTCTTTGCCTCAGGGGGGTCTAGCCCACCCTTCTGGGGGCAATCCGTCGGTGCCTCGGCCGGCGGAGGCTGAGCTAGAGGGGAGAGGGGGTCAGCGGTGCCCCCTCTCTGGCTCCACAGAAAACCCGAAAGCCGCCTCAACGTCTGGATCAGGCAACCTCTGGGAACGCCGGAAAATCAAATTGAGTTGTTATGTCTGTGGGACTAAGTTCATGCCTCAATTACTACGACTTGTTGAAGGTCAAGAACGTGAAGATTGGCGAGCTGCAGCGGAAGCGATTCGGGAAGGGAGACAGGGGGAGTTAGATATTGGAATAACTGAAGCAGACAAATTATGTGCAAATTGTCATCACCAAGCAATGTCTATGATTCAGGCTGACAGTGACAAAAGAATGCTGAAATTTAAAGTAGTATGCACTAGAGGTCAAAGGGCTTGTTTTATATGCGGAAATAGGAAAGGTGCGGTTATAATGTCTTTCGATGCCAGGGTGAAAGGTTATGCAGATAGCGGAAAATTTATTATAAAAAGCGAAAGTGTTTGCAGCGTCCATTTGGGAGACGATGTGTTTATTCTCCCTGCTTTTTATAATTCAATAATTTCAGTTGAACGAAAAGTGTTCTTGGATAGCATCGAACTACAACAATGGTTTGATAGAATTCCAACTTTGATACGGGAGTATGCCACGACGAGATTTGATGAGGAGTCTGTATTTAATGATGACGATTTCAAAGTATTAACGAGCCTCAACAAGTAAAATTTCTTAGATTTATTCGGCCATTGCCATCAGATTGAAGGTGTTCCTCGACATGTAACCAAACAGGATTTGATATTATTTCTCGTTAAACTTCGTCAGGGACTATCAGAAGAGTTCCTTAAAGTTATGTTTGGCATATCATCCCGACAAAACGTCAGTATGAAAATTTCAACAGTTTGTAAAATTTTAATGGAGAACTTTGTTCCAAAGCATTTGGGGCCGGGCCACATTACCCGAGATCAATTTGTTGCTGAACATGTGTCGGAGTTTGCATGCAAGCTTTACATTGATGATTACGAAGACATTCAAATTAAAGGAGCAATTCTTATAGTCGACGGAACTTATATATATATTCCCAAACTTAACAACTATTATGTTGCAAGACAGTCCTTCAGTGTACACAAGTCCAGACATTTGATAAAACTTGTAATGGTTGTAGCACCAGATGGTTACATACTAGATGCACATGGCCCGTATTTTGCTGATGGCAAAAATAACGATGCTGCATTATTACGGGATCAATTACAGCAAGATGGGAGCAAGTCAATGAATTGGTTGCAAAATAACGATGTGTTACTTCTCGATCGCGGCTACCGAGACTGTCTGGATTACCTTCACGGCATCGGTTTAAAAACCAAAATGCCAGATTACTTAAGCAAGACATTAAAGCAGCACACCGTTGAGGAAGCGAATAAATCTAGACTAGTAACGAAATCTCGATGGGTCGTTGAATCGCGTAACGGTCATATAAAGTCTATTTTTAAATTGTTTCGTGATGTAGTCCCTGCCAGTCAGATCATTCATGTATCGGATTATTTCCGCATAGCATGTGCACTAATAAATGCATATCACGAAAAAATAAATATGCTATCAGCTACACCAGAACAGGCGGACAAAATGTTGCAGAAACTAGCGGAGCCTAATAAACTTCTCGAAAAAATAAATACTGAGAAACTTGGTGACAAAAATTAAGACAATCCTTGGTTTGAACTGAATGCAATGGAATTTCTGCCGGGGTTTCCGAAATTAGATATTGACGAATTAAGAGACTTAACATTCGGAGTTTACCAAATAAAGCTAGCAAAAAGCTATGTTCACGATAAAATGAAGCGTGAAACGGAGTACAATATTCAAGTACAGTTAAATACAGAAGGAATACTGCGCGGTCGTATATATTCTCGTCACACAAAAACCAAAAAGTATGACACTTGGGTTTGGTATGCTGAACGAGATTACCCAGATCAAGGCGACGATAAAATTAAAGGATGGTACTGTACATGTAAAGCCGGAGAAAGAATACTTGCTTGTTGCGCGCACGTTGCAAGCATCATGTGGTATCTTGGGTACGCTAGGCATTTGTCTGTGATTCCAACTCCAGCTGATTCGTTACTTGAACACATTCAGGACGCCGGAGGTCGCAACATGCCAAGTATAATAGAAGATGTTTAGCTAAAGCAATTCCTTCAATGACTGATTCGCTGTGGCACGGGAAGGAGGCCGCCCTCGTTAGGCGCAAGCCGAAACCCCGTGCCGACACCGCGAATCAAGAGAAGGCGGGGGCGAGACGCTTTGTCGTTCAAGCCTCAAAAATGCTTTTACATTTGTAAATTTTATCGGTTATAATTGAAATTGGGCAGGATACAATCATCATCATACAAGTTTGATACAAGGAAATGAAGAACCTGTGGTCGCTTATTAGCACACACATGTTACAAGGAATGTTTATTTACTTTGTCGGAAAATAGAAAGGGAATCAATTGTAATTGATATTTATGTGAAGTTAAGAAAGTCCATAACGTTAGTAGTTTCTGCAAAACTAGACCTCACGAAAAACTATAACTGCGTTTATTTGGCATGCATTTTTCAAAAACATTTGTGTAAAAAAGCAAGTATGGGGACTATTTCAGCAATTGACTAAACCGATGAGTCCTCGTTGCGTTGTACATCCACAATAATTTTTGAACGAATGCAGGTCGAAACTGGTCAGCAAATGGGTATGAATGTGAAACACGTTAACTGATGAGTTATTAGTCCCCAAGTGAAACCTATGCTTGGATGCGTTCTATCTGTTTCCAACGTATAGGTTAATTCACGGCAATTTCAATAATTTGTAGGCATAAAAACAGATCGGTCAAACTAATTAACCAGAATGCCGCCGACCGTTCATGAAGATAACCGTTGGGCAAAGCTATTACTGAGTCAACAAGCACGTATATGAAGTCCAACAAAACGTTGCGGGAAACTAAAATAAACATAATGGCAAAGTTTTAAGCAATTTTGGAACAATTGCTATACTTGTTCTTACGACAACAGGTATGAGATTATGCTGACATACGATGTCATTGCCGGGATATTACGTCAACAGTGTAAACATAAATACCATCATAGTGAATGGAGCATATGAGAAACGTATAGTATAATCTCGAAGTCGTCGACTACGATGTAGAAAAAACGATACTTTAAAGCTACCCACGTGGTCACTGACCAAATTCAAAAAGGAACTAAACTCAGAAACTGCAAAAATTGTACATATTCAAAAGGATTGAGGTAATTTTGAGACCACTCAAACACGTTTTATCTAAGTATAAGTAATATATTTATGAACCCATCAGTTCTCTGCAACGCCCAGAGGTCACCAACTGGAACCAAACTTGGCAGGCGACTTACTGGTACAACATGAGAAAGATCTATTCCGGGCCGATTTCATTAAGGTTAGGGGCGGGAAACCGGTATAGATGCGCTGTTTGTATACAATGTCACTGATGCTTCACAAGGTCACTAACTGGAACCAAACGTGACAGGCAGCTCATCTGGGCTTAAACCGAATCTTCTAGCATATTTGCAGGAAATTAGAATGATTTTTAGGCAATAACACCGGTATGTGTGTGATATTGCCCTCGGAGGTCACATCTGGGTCATCGTGTCACCAAATGGAACCAATCTTGACAGGAAACTTATCTGGACTTGAACTAAACGTTCTAGTCTATTTGCTGGTAACTCGAATAATTTTTAGGAACCGAATCCGGTATGGATAAGGTATTGACCTCGCAGGTCACATCTGGGTCATCGTGGCACCATATGGAACCAAACTTGCCAGGAAACGTATCTGGGCTTAAACTAAAAGTTCTAGTCTATTTTCGGGCAATTCAAATGATTTGTAGACACTAAATCCGGTATGGACAAGATATTGACCTCGGAGGTCACAGCTTGGTCATCGTGTCACTAAATGGAACCAAACTCGGCACACGTTGAATATATGTCTAATGAAAGCCCTAGTTCTAATCTGGGCCAGTTTCATCAGCGTTTAGAATATGAAACCGGTATCGACGTTCTTTGACCTCTTGAGGTCAGTATCTTGGAAAGTTGAGGTCATATCTGGCTGAAATTTTTTTTACACGTTATTTAATTTTTATTCTTGTCATTTTTGAAGTTCTAAATGTTCTAATCGCTAATTTTCACGGTTTGAAATTTTTGGGACCCCTTGAGCCCCCCCCTCATTTTTCGGTAACTTTAACCCGGGATATCTCCGAATCCTGCATTACGATTTCTTTGGGCCAATTATCAAAAATGATCTACTCTTTAAGGTGCACCCTCCAGTAATTTTCTTATCGAGATCAAACAGGGGGCATATTCTCGTAAGGATTGTGCGGTGTCCTTCAGTTGACCATGTTTGACAAACAATAAATTTCCTTGCTCCGTAAGTCCTTTCAAGTCATAATTAGCTACGTAATCCTGTGCTGTCATAAGCTTGAACCAAGTTGACCAAATAGCACTGGGTGGATATACAGCGTAACGTTTAATGTGCCTGATCAATATTTTATGATTATCCCTGTTACATATTACAGGCAAAATAAAGAAAGTCGACGTAAGTGTAAGTATATCTACGTAATACAGGTTTACTTACATTGTTTACACAGTTGCTGTCTAAAGACACTTGCGGTTAAATATTTAATCAATTAATTTTCCAGAACTTTTCCGCATTTCCATTTGTATAACATTCTTAAATGACTATAAAATAAAGTACATTCAAACCTTTACAGTAATCCAAAGTTAATATTATTTCCGTAATCCCACAACTGAGTGTAATTCATTTGAATACGTGATTCGTAATCCCATATAGAATATATTTCACGTAATCCTCTTAAATTAGTAAATGTAATTCAAAAACCCAGTTGGTGGAATTTTTATTTTAGCATGTGCACATGAAGCAGGGATATTTCTATTGGTTTAGTTCCCAAAATGCTCTAAAGTAACAAATAGAATGCAGTTAGAAGTACAACATGGGCTACGCGTCCAACCAAGGGCTTATTAACTTATGAAATCATGAAGTAATAGGAAGTCTTTTTTTACATGCAGCGTGGATGATTGCGCTAATGTTATGGATACATCTCAAGAAGTCGTGATTCTATTCAGAGCTGCTTGCATGTATCAGGTAGTACCTGAAAAATACCCGTCGGGTCGGGTCCGGGTCGGGTTCGGGTTAGCTAAAATTAAGTACCCGATTACCGGGTCGAGTGCGGGTAGATGTAAGATCCGCACCTGAAAATTCAGGTCGGGTTGCTGTCAAGTTCGGGTAAAATAAAATACCTGAACACTTTATCGGGTTCAAGTTCGGGTCGCAGTTTATAAATTACCTGAACCCGAACTTGACATTTCAGGTAATTTGCAGGTATTTATTTCCGCCAATAAAATTCAGACTTCAACTCAAATTTGTATAACATTCTTATGACAGACAAACGTATTATAGCATATCTGTATTTCGTGTATGCTAGAGATTGTAATATAATAAACCGTCAGCAAGCTTCCATGAATTGTATTATGCGACGTGATCATGTTAAGTATTCAACTGTAATTACCTATGGGTAATCTGGCTGTTAAAATGTCTAAAGTAATCTGCAATCCGCAATCCTCGGTTGACAATTAAAGGAAAGTAGTTTGTAATCCAAAATCACACATACACACATAATCACCAGATATTTAAAACGCAATTAAGCAACCAAAATCCTAAAATTTGATTTTTAGCATGTCATCCAAACCTTCTATTCAACAAATTCTTTTTAATCAAGAGTTATTCGTAATCCTACATTTATTGTATATAATCCGCCCAGCCCTGATGGCAGTAAGAAATTCAACGTTAAAACTGTTTAGATCGTTGAATTAGTTACAACACTTGACAGACTAAACCTTTTGTGACCTAAATACAAGGTACTTAATATTTAATGATTATTGATATTTAAATCCATTAATTAGTAAACAATGCAAGAGGATACTTACTATCCCGTGGAAATTCATTTCACTCTATATTGTAACTCCATACTTTCAGGGAAGACTTGCTAACAGTAGGGCAGAAATCGGAACAAAAACATAGCATATCTGTAGTTGAGAAAATCCAAAATCTTAAATCCACGTTTTTAAAATCAAATTAAAAAGCAATTCACTTCAAACTTGGATCTGATTTTCTCAGTTTATAAGTTACTGAACGCTCTGCTAACCAAAAAACGAAAATGTATTCCGCACACGTGACAAAATACATGTACAAAGCATTTTCCTGGAGCAATTATTTGTACTGCAGTCCTTACCAATGGAATCCAAAAGAGCAATCTTTTTCCTGCATAAAATCCACTACTGGAAAATTTCTTTGGCACTTGAATATTTTAGAATTGGCTGTTTTCGAAATATTTTTGTGTGTACGCCTTGCGTTTTTGGAAAATGACGAAAACTATAACATCAATCAGGCTCTTTTGATCGTGCATATATCTTCATATCTTATTACTTTATCAATTCGTTTTGTCCTACTGTATTCATACAAAGAATTTCCACTATTGCTAGAAGCAATTCATGCATTCGGGAAAACTTATCAAGGTATCACATCCATTTTTAAATACAATGCGTTAGCTAATTGTAAGTTTTACGAAATCATATGTACAGTTACCAGCTTTGGTAAAATAATTATTTATTTTTCACAGCAAACTTTTCTCAGAAAGCACCAGACAGCGGGGAAAAAAATTCTCAATATCTTGACAAATGTAGTGCTCTACTACCGTTATTGTACTATGATGGGATAATTGTATCCGTAGTGACGACTATTGCGATATTCTTAATACCTGGACATCCGATTTTGTTCACATCGCTCGCTCAACACCCAAGAGACCTGCCATGGGGCATTCACATATTGCAAGTGATTTTTGTACATCATTTGCATGTGGGATGCATTGGGACTGTCCTGATCGTTGGACTTCCGTTGATTGCCTGGTTATATTATGGAGCAGAGATTCTAAATGAACTGGTTCAAGATCATTGGTTCGAAAAGCCGCTGGGATCTCCATCAGCATTTACAAAGGTGTACCGGGAATTCCAAGTTCTTCAGAAAATAATTGGACTTTTCATCAGCCCAGTTATTTTACCAACTCTTCAGTATTGCACAATAGCAATAGCAATTTACGCTACGTATGGTGCAATTAAATTCCAAGGAGTAGCTACCCCCACGTTGTTTCTTATAGCTTCCACTGCATTCGTAATTGTAAGGGTAATTTTCAATTTCTTGGCGGATTTTAATCGTATTTCTACACAGGTTTTAATATCTTGGAAATCAAACAAGGGGGGTCCTGGGTTACGAGAGACTCTTAAATCGTTTGTTCCTGTTCGAATCTACGTGGGAACGCAGTACTATGCGGATGAGGGCTTAGTTTTAACTATGGTTTCTACAATTATTGAGAACATTGTCCGTTTACTAATGTTGTAGGTAATTACATATGCCGGGCACAACATTTTCTGACACAAATCGAGCAGCAAACATAATGTTATTTTTAAGGAACTTGTGTTTATTACAGAGCGTGTATGCAGCTTCGAGGGAAAGTTTAATAATTATTTAAGCTCCATTCGTTTTAATTTCATTCGTGCAAAGCTCACTCATGCTCAAAGTATTTCAATAGGCTAATTGTAAGCCATTTACACTTACTCAGCTCAGGGCGTACGTAGGTCCTTTTGCGTTTACTCAAATAAATCAAACGTTAAAATCAAAAGTTTAATCCACGTTCAAATTTATCATTTCAACTATTCATTCAATTCAGTTCATGAAGATTTGATTCAAGTAAGGTAAAAGGAATAATTCCACGCATTTTATGACCCAATCAACGTGCTATTTCGGGGGCAGTACAAAACAAGCTTTGAATTGTATTATTATTTTTCGATGTTCTAGACACAATATAAGGCCCTGAAACTTGTAAGAATAAATCATCATGGTTGTTCTTAACTTACTATACTTGCACCAGATTTTGTATTTATTTATTTTCATTCAAATGTGAACCCCTATTCCATATCTGGGATAGGTCATACATAGACCCCGATCTGGGATGCAAAATAAAATTCAGAAGTATAAGTACGGATACAAGCTAGGCATCACAAAGGAAGGCGGGAAAAGATGAAAATCCAGGAAGGTTCCCAAAAACTAAAACTGCTTGATTTATTATTTCAATTTTCCGGGCTTGGTGAAATTTGGTAACTTTTACAAATTTTCCGATTTAACGAATTGAAGAGGAAGACCATTAATGTACATAAGTAAGTACACTTACCTAAACTAGGAGGAGAAAAAGCATTTTGGGATTCGAAAGAGGGCTTTTGATCGTGTCGGGACGTCCCGACGACCGGACAATTATGGTGGCAAAAATATTGTCCCATAAATTAAAATTCGCCATCAAATGTAAACAGAGCAAATGCGAGTTCCAGCTGACGAAATTTAATGTAGACAACGAGTTCGTAAGTAAATATCGCATGGTATATCTCCCACTGCCTTTCCATATGTTTTTCGCGAACTAGTTGAATTTGGTAAGGTCAACGGATGATCTGATCTTTTTTAAAAAATAACGGCTTCCTACCTTTTAAATCATCTACCACTGCAAAAACATTACATGGCTTGGTGTAAATTGATGGCAGATAATATGTTTACAGACAACTATACAGACACCACGACATCCACAGAAATGAATTTTATCTTCACCTTGCCCCTAAAAAGTCTGACAGACCTAATTCTTGTTTTAAAGTTGCAGCCTCACCAAAACTCACACGACATTATACATACGTGCATATATGTGTTTAAACATATATCCAGAGGGCGTGTTGGCGAAAATAATGTACCTTCTAGGCAAAGAAAATATCTAGACAGGCCGTCTCTTACGCTAATCCTTTATTATTATTGAGCACTTCTGTTGATTTAAACCTTCGCGCGTTTGTAGTACAATTCAAACCCTCGCGGCTTATTTCACGAATTCAAACCCTCCCGGCTGATTTACTATACAGCCAAGCAAGTCGGTGGTATATACAACAAGCCGAGAAGCACAGCGGGCTGAAAGCTGAAACTCTGTCGCAGTGGAGAGGTTTTTCAGCTCGCTCAGCTCGCTGTTCTTCTCGGCATATACCAACTGCTTGCAGCATACTGGAAGCTCGCAATATTACGCCATTTTAGATTATCACTTAACAGCGCTAACCATAATTATTATAAACATCAGACATAAATCATCAAATTTGGATTAAATTAAGACTGGTAGTGATAAAAACTACGTTCGGTTACAGTACTGAATAATTTGATAAGAGGAGAATTTTAATGACTGAACTTAGTTCACATTAGTGTGGGATTCTTATTAGGAAGAATAATTACAAGCCTTAGCATCCAGAGTTTTGATCTTTATATCCATAAAAATATCATTCGGATGTAAAATGGATTTGTAGGAACCATGGACTTTAGTAACTATAGCAAGTTAAATGTGTTGCGCTAATATGAAATCCTTTCATTTTAAATAATCAGTGCGTCCAGTGTCTGAGGCTTAGTTGTCTGAGTTACAATATTGCGGTACAACGGATCTATATACAAATTATAATAACATAAAAAATCATATTTGATCAGCACGGTGTGCTGATCCACTAACAATAAGGGGTGAAGCACCATACAGTGATGCAACAGCAAGATTTAATAACGACGTTGGTATTAAACTGATCAAGCGATTAGTTAAATTCCACGTGTATAGTCAATATTGAGTTTGGGAAAAAACTTTAGTGGGCCGGAAGCTGTTCCATAATATTTTGATGATGAATTGCCAACTACCTATATGAAACGAATTGTTAGTCTTGCAGTTAATACTTCACTTCTTATATGAGATTACTTTGCCTGGCGAAGCGGGATATCAATATTAATCCTTCTCGACAGACCTTGATACGAGATTTATTGCCATTTACACTTTTATTATTTACACTATTTATTTACACAAGTAATTGCTCCTGTGCGAAGCACGGGGCTTTTACTAGTAGCTTATCCTTCTTTTCTTATTGCCCTCGACCTGTCCTTTGATTTAAACCTTCGCGGCTTATTTCACGAATTCAAACCATCCCGGCTTAAGCCAAGCAAGTCGGTGGTATATACAACAAGCCGAGAAGCACAGCGGGCTGAAAGCTGAGACTCTGTCGCAGAGGAGGAGGAGAGCTTTTTCAGCTCGCTCAGCTCGCTTTTCTTCTCGGCTATAAACCAACTGCTTGCAGCCTACTGGAAGGGAAGCTCTCAATATTACGTAATTTTAGATTATCACTTAAAAGCGCTAATTATAATTATTAGATAAACATTAGACATAAATCATCAATCATTTGGATTAAATTAAGACTGGTAGTGAGAAAAACTACGTTCGGTTACAGTACAGAATAATTTGATAAGAGGAGAATTTTAACGACTGAACTTTGTACACATAAGTGTGAGATTCTTATTAGGAAAAAGCAAATGGAATTGAAAGTACTTATTGCAACACTTTTTATATATAACGTCAGATAAATTCTCAGAATTTGTATTGATGAAGTTATTTGCTCACTATTTTGTAATTACAAGCCTTTACCATAAATTTGATCTTTATATTCCCTAAAAATATCATTACGAATTAAGGATTGATTTGTAGGAACCACGGACTTTAGTAACAATAGCAATTGAAAAGTGTTGCGCTAATATGAATTACTGTCACTTTTCCTATTTTAAATTATCAGTGCGTCCAGTGTCTGAGGCTTCAGTTACATTATTACGATACAACTGAGATGTATACAAATTATAACAACATAAAAAATCATATTTGATCACACTAAGGGGTGAAGCACCATACAGTGATTCAACAGCCAGATTTAATAACAATGTTGGTTGGTATTAAGTTGATCAATCGATTAGTTAAATTCCCCGTGTATAGCCAAATATTGAGTTTGGGAGAGAACTTTAGTGGGCTGGAGCGTTGTACCATAATTTTTTGATGATGAATTGCCAACTAGCTATTTGAAACGAATTGTTAGCCTTACAATTAATAATGTCTTATATGAGATTACTTTGCCTAGCGAAGCGGGCTATTAATATTAAGCCTTCTCGACACGCCATAATACGGAATCTACATATAGCAATTTACGATTTTGTGTATACTCTCACAATTCTCAAGCAATTGACCCTGTGCGAAGCACGGGGCTTTTACGAGTATAGGATTATGGGAGGGCAACTTACAATTAGCGCCACCAACTTTAATGAATAAGGGCAAACATTTTTATTGGATATTCGGGGGGGGCCTGGAATTTGTATAAAATTATAGGTAGAAAATAGGCTAGGATGATTGAAAGGCAAACCCTTTGACCCAGTTCAAAAACATTGCCTACTTAAGATACAGGTTTATTACCCAGTGTCTTGCACTCTTGTCATATACGGTATTTTAAAATGCGTATTTTGAGATCACAAAGAACTCAGTATATTTACAGTATTTTTTTTGGAATTTTGGGTTTACATGAAAATCCAAGTTCTTCAGAAAATATGTGTACTTTTCGCTATCCCAGTTTTACTACCAAGTCTTCAATATTGTGTAATGGCAATAGCAATCTACGCTTCGTATGAAACAATAATTAGATTGGAAGGAATAATTTCTCTTATGTATATAAGTATTGGGCTCTCCCTACCTTGAGCATTGTGGGCATGACATGTCCATTACAAACCCGATAGGAATATAAAGGAAATTCATTATTGAAAAGCGAAACCATTCCTGGCTTGTCTTCTACCCTAGGATCAACGTACAGAATATGGGAATATTCGTCGAGACGATTATGTTTTGAATATCTCGCTAAATTTAATTACGATTTGAAGTTGTTGTTATTTGAAATAAAATTTGTAAAAACTGAGCTCTTAACTAGAAGCTTATCATGAAATGGGAAATACAAAGCTTGGTTTTTTTTCAAAAATTTCCACACCAGTTGACATAATATGTAAATAAAATTATTACAGTTTGGAAAATTTATTTAGAAAACTCATTTAGAGCTATTGGATTGTTCCGAGGTGTACCAAGCCTCCGATTTTTTTTCTCAGTCAAAATATCTGAAATTTTGGTAATTTGTGAATTTAAACCCTCCGCCAAAAATTTAGGTCGAATTGATCAATGTCACCACAGGAAGAGACGACTGTGATCCTTTCCGCCTGTTCAGTATTATAACCCTCTTGTAAAATACAAAGTTTCCTCTCCTGTTTTGCAAATTAGTTTCCTAGACCGAAGTTCAGAGCCATCAAAAAAAACAACTATTACAGTATTAGTTACTGCCATTGGAATTTAAAACAATTTCCAGTAGACACACGTGATCATTCAAAAAAATGAACAATACTTAAAATTACTTTTTAAGTATATACACAAATCATCATTAAACAAATTAATATTTATTGATTATTGATTTTCATGAATTAGTGTTATAGCAAAAGCTATTCAAACCGAATGACTTTTGTAAACTATGGTTGGGGAATAACAGTGGAAAACGTTTTGATGATAGGAAAAAGTAGATATTAAATTGCCATGCAATTTAAATGTAAGTCGCTAATGCTTATTCAGTTTACCGTTACATTTGCAGAATGAAACTTCATGTCCCGTCTACATATGAGTGGAGCAAATCATTCCAAAGTATTTGTATATAATTTGGCGTTGTTATTGATAGTAAATTTATTGTAATTTCCCGACCATTAAAATAAACAATTTTATTAAGATTTCCATCTTCAACTTGAATGGGATTTTGCAAGATAAAGTTGCTGTAAAGCTGGCTTTTCATCGAACGTTCTTACACACAATCGCAACTGTTAATTCGCAAAGTCAAAACTATGGAGGCCATCGTTAGTCATTTGTTGAGAATTTTGACGCCATTGCAGATAGCTACACAAGTTATTGCTAGATACGGCCGTTCATTCCCTACAACCTTGAAGCGATTTCAAAAACTCCCAAAATTGCAAAATGGGCAAATTGTCCCTACCGCAGAACGGATTATTGAGCGGTATTTACGTAAGAAAATATTTAAACCTACAAAAAATAAGACAACAATTTATCCTGCACAAGTGCGAAAATACATGTACAAGGGATTTATTTGGAGCAATTATTTGTACTGCAGTCCATACCAATGGGACCCACAAGAGCAATTTTTTTCTTGCATGACATCAAATATTGGAAAATTTTGCTGGTACTTCAATGTCTTGAAATTGACTCTTATGGAAGTATTTTTATGTCTGCGCCTTGCATTTCTCCGAAAGGATGAAAATTATTTCAAGAATCAGGCACTTTTGCTCATGACACTTTCCGGATGTGCCGTTGCTTCGTCCATTCAGTTTTCCCTTCTTTTTTCATACAAGTCCTATCCAGTTTTGCTACAAGCCATAGATACATTCGTAGACTCTTTTGGAGGTAATAATTCAATTTTCAAATAAGTACATATGAAGAGCATAGTACCAAAACAGCCTGAGTCAACTGTATTCGAAATTTGTTTGATTTGAAAATAAAATTTTGGAAATAAGTTACCTGTATCGCCTGTATGTATGTAAATGTTTATTATAGGATAATTTTATTTGTAAAAATCTATTACACTTAAATTGTCAATGAACTTGAAATATTCTCAATTTTTGTTTCTCCTGTGAATTTTAGAAAATCAGCAAACCGTTTTGGTGCACAATAATTACTTATTGCATTAATTCTTCTGTCTTGCCTTGAATCTGCAATTATTTTATGTGTTTATTTTCACAGAAAAATTCCAGTCGAAAAAGGCAACCAAAGGGGGAAATGCCTCTCAATTTCCTGACAAATGCAGTCTTCTTGTAATGTTAATTTACTATGATGGCGTAATATTCTCATTGCTCATCGCTGTTTTTGTAATAGTTGTTCCCGAATATCCAGTTCTTTTCACATCGCTAGCCCAGCAGCCAGGAGATCTGTTTTGGGGTGTTTATATCCTTCAAGCAATTTTTATGTTTCAAACAACCGTAGTTTGCATCGGGACTATATTTATCGTCTATCTTCCGTTGTTCCCATGGTTTTTTTATGGGCCTAAAATTCTGAATGAACTATTCCAAGAGCGTTGGCTCAATACTCCCCAGGGCTCTCCCTTAGCATTTACAAAGGTTTACAGGAAATTCCAAGTTCTTCAAAAACAAATTGGGCCTTTCATTAGTCCAGTGATACTTCCAAGTTTTCAATTTTGGGGAATGGCACTTGTAATCTACGCTTTGTATGGAGCAATTCGATTACAAGGAATGGTCTCTCACCTGCTCTTTGGAATAGCTTGCTCAATATTGCTAATAACATGGGTAACATTTCGTCTCTTCGCGGGGTTTAATCGTAACTCAACCCAGACTTTGCTCTCTTGGAAAGGAACTACAAAAGATACCTGGTTCGGGAAGATACTTGAGTCATTTGTTCCTGTTCGAATCTACGTGGGACCCCTGTACTATGCTGATGATAGCTTGGTTTTAACCATAGTTTCAACAATTTTTGAAACCATGTCACATTTTCTAATGTTGTAGTTGTAGGATTCCTGCTGACGTCAAATGTTTAGGATATATTATACGACTTGCGACTGTTAATTTAAAAAAATAATTAGTGTAAAAGTAAATATGCATTATGCTAATATGATTACTCTCAAATAAATATTTCTTCAACATTTTTGTTATTCTCTTTGTATGAACTTTTGTAACTTATACTACGGGATCAATCTTACAATGTGATACACATTTTTTTGCTCCCAAGGAAAAATTATGTATCTATAGTACCAATAATGAACTTATCTTTCCATTGGTATTCAAATTCCATGTACAAATACGATTGGATAATACTTTGTGCAGAATTATTCCTGAAAAATAAAATAGACGACAGTAAAAAATTTTGTGTGACATGATTCAGATCATAGTAGCAATAAGCCATACAAATAATGGTACTGACTTATAATTAGCCTATATATTTAGAACTTTCCCCCCTGAAATACAGACAAAAATAAATATTCAAATATTGCACAAAAAACTAAGTGAGATGATCCGGCTCTCAAATTAAATGATTCCGATAAAGGCAGTCAAATGTCAACAAAATTTTCCACATTGAGGGAAACCATAACATTAATTTTGAAGGTAATTGATATACAGACTAAGGTCATAGCTTATCACTATTGACCGTATAGGCAAGCTATGGACATTATGTTTTTTTAGTCTATTTAGGAGCTTCAGCCCCATTGATTCTACGTTTAATGATCCCATTCCTTCTACAAATAAAGTTTTATTTTCTTCTGACAAAAAGATTAGACTTCCTTCATTCCTGACTCTCCTCGCAGCATTAAGAATTAAAATCGTGCTCCTTCCAAATACACAACAAAATAGGTTTGCTTCAGGCGTGGCTCTGTAGCTTCTTCAAATATTTCCCCAACTATGCCCCATTGGAAATAAAATAACATTATGAATTACCTACAATCTGTGCTAATTTTCTCTGTCGTACTGACTAAGGTAAGCTCGAAATTTCTCAGAATTCCAGGACAATTTTTTTTTAAGAATTCTCAGTAAGGAATCTGTAAATAACTCTGAAAGACATGATTTTGCATTTGCTATAATTCTAAATTTTTCTGCTTATAAAAATATTTCATTACATTAACCAGAATTTGATACTTTGAGGGTTCTTTTGTTAAGAATGACGTGTAAATGTTTTGGACATAATTAAATAATGTCTAGTGGCCATTTTTTGGAAGTGTCTGAATTTCGTGTGGGCTAAAGTTATGCAATCTCTCTGAAGATTTCAGGCTCAACGGAGTATCAAGATTTGCTGAGCATTATAAGTTCATCTTTAAGAAGTGAATCTTCAAAGGTAAAATTTTTGTAATAAAAGAGGGAAATCAGTTTCCAGGTTTCAAATTTTTTGTGTCTTATGAAAAAAATTTGTTTTGTCATTACGAAAGGGGATATTAATAATGAGGACAACTCAATCCGTAGTTATGGATTGCATGTTCGTAGGACTAAAAAACATTTCAAAAATTTACAAATATTTTGTTTTGCAATTTTATTGTCAGCTTCCCGAGCAAATATCTTCCGAGCCCCCAACAACGGAACAACCCATTTTATTGGATCAAATTTCCGGGGAAATCCCTGACACGGCTCAATATGACTCTCTGCCAACCAAGAAACCAAAATTCATCAGCGTTTTTGCTGGGAACATTTCATTCGAAAACGGACAGAACCTGACGTACTACGCCGAACTTCTTAGAAAATCTATTCCTCCGCAACATCAGCTTGAGTATTTGGAAGCCATTTCCGACCGTATGCGACAAGAAAACAAATTCCAGGTTGAAGAATGGCTCCATGAGTTTGCATCGCTATTTTATTTGACCCTTAATACTCATAAAAACTTGGCGCTCCAGCCCTGGTCGAAAAAAACGGAGCGGAAAATTGTGAAACGCTTTTTAAAGTATGCCGTGGCCTCGGAGTCTTTTTCAAATAAAACTATCTCCATTGATGCATCCTGTGAAAATTTGCAACCCTTCAAATTTATGGGGAAACAATTTTACCGCTCACTCCTCTCATTAAGTGAGGAAGAGGGTTATGAAATTTTGATGGATATTTTGCAAAATCGAAATGTAACCTTGACCCCGGGTCAGCTCCAAGACCTCCAATGCTTGTATTATAACAGTTTTCAAGGTATGGAAAACGGGCGGGCGTATATTTTCTCAGAATTTGATGACGACTGGGACCGGCGTAATGGGATTTTCGGAAAGCCCGTAATTCTACACAGTATTCGGGTAATGGTTCAAGAGGAAGCGGGAATTTCGGAAGACGCAAACATTTCGGATTTTATGCAGAAAATTTTCTCCGCCTTCCCCGAATATCGTTCGAAATTGGAAGAGGAGAAAAAAACGGGGCCGAAGAAAACCCCTAAAAAATTTCACGATGTGGTGTCGAAGCTGGAGCGAAAATTGATGGGCGTGGGAAAGAGCGACATTTTTATCGATGCGGATTCAAAAGACATTGTAATGTCGACCGGAGTGGAGGCGCTGCTGGACTTAACAAGCGACGTATTTGATCCGGACAAGTCTCCAATTGTTTTTGACCCCTTTAGCCGACATGATTGGAACCAATTGCAGAAACTACGCTGGGCGGGGCTTCAAATTTTCGACAAATACGATAAATTCTTTGCCCGCATCGTCAAAAATAAAATCACGGAAATATATCAGGGTAGAGGTCTCTCCAGAACTTTCTCAAACGCATTTCACCACATCCGCTTGCTCCCCACTGGACCTTTAATACTCCAAGGGTTCGAGACCTTAAACGATCTGATGGAACAAACTCCTCCCCGGGACAATGTCACTCATGCAACTCGAATTACAAATTTTAAACAGACCCTACAATTTTTAAGGGGGCTGCATTCCACTAATGACGCAGTTCTAAGCACTCTTCCACAACAGGTCCAAATTTTGACAGACCCAAATTTGAACAAAAATCTGAAACTCATTCTCAAATTTTCACCAGCTCCACAGCTTGCCCAGGAAACTTCCAAGGATCTTTCACGAAGGTCTTCATATACGTCACAAACGCCAACATTGGACCCAGAAGTGTCTGGTTTCGCCCCAGAGACTTCCCCATTTACACCAGAAAAGTCTCAGCCTGTCCCAGATAATATGCCTAAACTCACACCAGTAAAGCCTCACGGGATACAAGAAAGGTCGCCGGTTATCCCAGGAAGGTCCCAGGATTTATCTAAATTATCTCACTTTGCCCCAGAAATGTCCCTCCTTGCCTCCAAAATTTCCCAGCTTGGCCCACTAATGTCACGGGATTTGAGCGAAAGGCCTCAATTCCCTATGGAATCGTCTCAATTTGGTCTATTAAGGTCTTGGAATGTTCCAAAAAGATATCAAACTGCTCCAGACACCTCTAATTTGTCTAAAGAAATAGCTCAACGATTACAAGAAATGCCTCAATTGACCCCGGGTCGATCAAAACGTTCCTCAGACGCGTCTGAGATTCCCCCAGTAAATTCCCAGCTTGCCCCACCACCATCAACTGAACCTGTTCCAAATGACGAGGACATGATTTTTATGGAGGTCGGAGTAAGTGCGGGGTCCTTGACCCTAAAACCTTTCCCATATATTCCCATTGAAGACAATAAGGCCCCGTTCGTAAATTCCTGGCAGTTCCAGTTAGGCTACTTCAAAGGCTATTCAGAGGCTTGGCAAGATCCAGTTATTAAGGCGGGGATCATTTTGGTGAATGAGACCAAAGGCGGATTGAGCTACAGCTGGAGCAATAAAATGATGACTTATGAAAAGCCAGATATTAAAGAGGCGAAGGTCAGTGGATTCTGGGACTTAAGCGTTCTTCCAAACGGCCAGTCCTTTCAATTAATGTATCAAGGGAAGGTTGAAACGTCCTTCAGCGTTTTACTTGACTCGACCGGAATGCTTCCTTTGGGTATAAAAGGGGAACAACACGTGCCTTACAATTTCCTTAAAAAATTTCGACCCGCGGAATTTTTTGTGATGCCATCGGATGATTTTTATTGATGAGAATCCTGGCTAAGTAGACAGATTTATAATTGTGCATTCTTCAAATAAAATCCATAACTTCATGTACTTATACACTTTGGAGTATTTTCGCGTTCCTTTATTGCAATTTTCATGTTTAAATAGTTTCTTTTTGGATCTATATGGGGTTATAATATTTTGATGATTTTTTAACCTGGTCCGCATATTTAATATGACATGACTGTAAATAGTTAAATAAATTCATTCACGAAAAGTGACAAGGTCACATGTCGATTATATTACAGGAAATCTTCAATTTCAATTTCCACTGCGGAGCAGAGCATGTTGCAGTCGAAATTCTGTAGAACTTTGGGATGAAGGACGCCCAATTTTCCAATGCGCTTCCCGCGATACTCAACCACAGCGCATCGACCGGGGAAGTACGTGGGGTCTATTTGGGGGAACAAAATATGATTAGTAAATACTTTCACAATATTTTCTAAAATGTAAATTATATTAAATTTGATTACCATCATCTGCAGTGAGACGATAGTCTTCGGGATACTTGACCTCCAGGACTTGCATGACCCGGTCCAAAAGACCATGAATGGTTTCAAAGGCTGGGGTCTTGTTGTAATGAATGGCGCAGAACTTGCGCACGTTCCTGGCCCCCGTATCAGTCTGACTGTCTAATGTGACCACATCGGAAATTTCAAAGAGCTGCAACGGCAATTGCATCCTCTTGTTAGCATGTACAGTTTTCAGCAGTCCTGGCAATAAGGAATTCCGTGCCACTTGGAAATCCTGAGTTTTAGGGTTTGCAATTCGCGCCAAAACCTTTTCTTTCTCTTGACGCGGCTGGAGCAGCTTTTCACATTCGTCTTCCATTGAACACTGTAAAAGGCAGTAAACATTTGGTTTTAATTACACTGCTGAAATTTCAGAAAAATTTCATTTGAAAAAAAAATAAAGTGGGCAAATTGGATATTTAAATGACATGAACAACGACAGTAAATATTTGGTAAAATTTTAAATCCGCAGATTTTTATTAAAAATAAGGATATTTGGGGATATGAGGTCTTTGTAAAAATTTTACCAGAGAAAAAGTTAGCGCCTCCGTGAAACCCGCTTGAGCGACGATTTCCCTCAATTGCGACGTTAATTTATTCAACGAATTTTGTGCTGCAACCGTGGCAGCTGGTGGTAATTGAGGGATAATATTTGAGTAGCCGTAGGATATAGCAACATCCTCCATTATATCACACTGGTGAATAATGTCGTGTCGCGTAGGTGGGATTTTCACATTGATCTTGTCCACGCCAAGAACGCTTGAGTCCAGACCCATGCGCGAGAGGCTTTTTGCCATCACATCCGCTTCAATGCTGCAAAACAAAAATAGCATTAAAAACCTTAATTTTCACTTATGGACACATTTATTTCCACAAGAATCGTATAAATATCAAAATAACGTCGCAATGTCAACCGCACTCCATATTTCGTAAATACCACCACAATTTACAAAAATTAAAATAATTGAAAATAACAAACCTAATTCCCACAGTCCTATTAGCCTCATTGACATCAACAACTTCGCTCCGATATTCCAACGAAGGGTAGAGATGCGCTTTCTTCGTACTTTCATAAACCACCCTCGTGGCCTCAGTTTCCCATTGACGATCCGAATACTCGCTGAGCAAAACGACCATGGTATCCAGAACCACTTGGGCCTTGTACAAGTCCGTCGCAGTGCATTCAATGAACAGGTTCTTCGTGGCCAGACTTACTTTAGAGTGGTCCCCGTTGATAATAGGGGGCAAAGACAGTACAACCCCCTTTGAGTCCGATACCAAAGGATAAAGTGGTTTGTCCTACATTCAAAAATATGAATATCAGCAAAAACAGAAAAACATTTGGTCCTTGTAAAAATACGTAGGTCAATTTTCTGTCTAAGATTCTTTAAAAATTATAGTACCTTAATAATGTGCAAATACGGCTTGAGATGAGTGTCCTTCTGATAAAATTCCATGAGTTCGTCCGCAACAAATTCTTTTTGCTGATTCAAGGGCTTGAATTTAATATCCTGAGGCTTCACCGCCGAGTAGATGAAGGGTGGGGTGAGGCTGTCCAGGTCATGAACCCCAATTGCCACCAGAGTCCTCTTCCGACAAATATTATGATGGAGCTTCTCTTGCAAATCAATTAAACTATCATAAAGGCCTTTGGTCATGTTGACGTTCCGAACAGCGGCGGTCACGATGTAAGGCCTCACACCAGCTGTGGAGCTCAAGACCTTAGTTTCTAAAATGGTCCCTTCAGGCTCATACCTTTTCAACTCCGGGGCCCCTTTCCTACAAATTTTCCAATATACAAATAAATTTCCTTGAACCTCAGAATAGATTATTAATTTACACAGATTAAATCCGTCCAACTTACAATTGTAAAAATACAGCCAAGGCATTGGCAATGCCCTCGACACAGAGCAGGTCATAGCGATTGGCGGGAATATCAATTTTGTACTCCACTCCAGTAGAAGGGGGCTCCGCTTCTACCTGAAATAGGTCAAAGGTCAATTAGCTATCACAAAAATTCTAAATTTCGAGCACTTCCATGACACTGAATTTAAAATTGATATTACAAACACAGATACAAAAAAGGTAAGTAAATAAAACGTCATACTCCTCCAATAATTACATTCACAACTCAAATATTGACTTACGATATCATCCAGCTCAATCCCGAATTCAAAGCAGATTTTGTCCATTTCATCATCAGCTGAAAAATTATAAGCTCAGTTTAAAATCTTTCAGAGAGGTATTACAAAAATAATAAAATTATTTAAAAAAAAACTTACAGTAACTCTTGCCGATCTTCTGGAACAGGAGTTCCTTGCTGACAGAGACAGTGGGCATTTTGAAGTCTGTTACAGGTGGCTTGTTCTATATGACACAAATAGTAGTAAAAATAAGGACTATGTATAGTTGACAGAATTAAATACAGAACGTGCTCTGGCAAAAGCCGGCTTGTGAATGAGTAGGAAAAAATAATGGAGAGATATTGGAACAACAGCCGCTTGAGTCCGATTGCATGGGGTTTGTATTGTGCCTCTGCTACTTATGTCATAGGCACTGTGTAGTCATTGCTTGTGCAGCAATTTCAGGACAGTTCCTCAAAAAAAATAGCGTTAAAAGCTACAATTTATTATTTACATGCAAAAGTTAGGAAGCGTACGTACAGTACTGAAGATAACACCTGAGTTTAATTTCTCACTCAAATGTCCAACGACATTGCATCAGCCCCGGAACGTTTTTCCTTATAATTTGTATTCGTGTGCATAAGTCATACCTAAAATGCTTCTAAACATTAAATCTTTCTCATTGTGTTGACATGTTGTGGGCGGTCGGACTCTTATTTCCTGTACGTACAGTTGTAATAAACCTTGAAGGTTACAAAGTAACAAAACGGGCTTGAGCTTAAAATGCAGTCATTGTGTTCTAGTGTGATATTGAAATTTCCCGCCAGGAAGCAGAAAAAACTTTCCTGTAGAAATTTCATTCATTTAATATTCCGCTTCAAGTTGATTCCAATGCAAGGTGCCTCCAAGCCTTTTCCTCTCTTAGTCCTTTTAGAAGGAATCATGCTAAAAAATTTAGATGTCCCTTAGGTTGAAGTAAATTCTCATTCACAAATTTTTCTTCCATCATTGTAGCTCAGAAAGCTTGGATAAAGTAGTTAATGAGAACCTGGAGCAATTCATATTAAATTAATTTGGAGAAGCGAAATCTTGACAAATTTTGTACTCAAATTTCAAAAGTTTTTCTGGGGAAATTTTTAGGAAATTTCTTTGGATTTCTCAGTGAGCTACTCAACAGGTCCTTACGTTGAGAATTTTGGGGATGAGCCTGAGAAGCAGAGAGGAAGGCTGGGAAATTTAGCTTTAGGGGTGAAGCGAGACAGTAGCGTAAAAGATGGATTTAATTAGGAACTTTATTTTTTTATGGACGGTCTGAAGTTTATAAAAATATTTTGAAACGCTTGGCTTGTAGCAAATTTTATGAGGATTGATTTTTTAAAAAATTATCTTACTCTTCTTCGCTTCTGAACCTGAGCTCATTCCAACAAATCTGAACGCGTGTGTCAATTGGATCTATTTGGTCTCGGAAAAGGCACTGAGACTTTGTTGAAAAAATAATTGCCAGAATATATTCTGGAAAAAGATTTAAGACTAGAGTAAAAATTAAAAACCTTCAAATTGAGCTGCACTTTTTTCAAAATGAATCCAAACATTACTCCAATTTCTTATTCGGAGTATCCCGACTCTTGGAGCAACAAGGATCTACAGAACAAATTTGTAAACATCTGGAAGACATTTTGCTCTACGAAAAGGTTTAATCGAATAATTATTTTTAGCATTGCCCATTATAAGGGCTGCTGGGATTGAGTAAATGGTTTTGAGGTACTCTCTTATGAATATACAGTGAAATCTTGTTATATGAAACCCGTCAAAAAGGATTTCCCAGGTCCCACATATTCGCTCGTCTGTTTACATTTAATGCTGAAAATATGCATAATGTCATAATTGAGTCTGCAGTGACTTGAGCACAGGAACAGGAACGATTTGAGAACGTTCTGCGAGCTTGCATTTTTAACATGTGTTTTATTTTAACATTTGTTTGCTTTCATATACGATTGCACTTGAGTGCAGGAAATGGATGATATTAATTTGTGTTCAATATTTCCCATTTGAAATTGACTCACGCATAACATTGACCTTGAGCCTTGTCACATTGCACTGTTGTAAATACTATGTGCAATGTCAGGGAAATCTGACTTTCAATAATTCCTCCCTCAAAATGGATTTGCACCGAAGCTCGTACAATCAGTACCTTCAAGCGTTTTTGGACTTCAGCATTTTTTTTTACTGTAGAACCTCCATACAAGGGCTTACAAAATAGGATCTACAGGCTACGTTCCGTATCTCACGTACCCCTTGGAGTTCACAATGCTTTTTATTGATGTGATTTTATTACATTATCCTTGAGCTTGGAATTACTAAATCAATGCCCAAGGAATGATCTCAAAATATTTTTATAAATATCGAGAATGTAAACTATGTAATGTGCTTCTTGAAATTAACGCACCACTCGGGATATGAATGAGCTATAAATAATAAATCAAAAGGTTCAAACAAAATCAAACCTTGATCAGGACCTATATATATCTATACTTGATAAAAGTTCCAAGCCTTTTGCTAATTTCAAGTGGTCAGAGCTGCTTTGTTTTTTTATTGTTATGAGTTTAACCTCTATTTCAAGTGCCACTTGATATAGATATCCAGAGCATTTTCCAGGAAATCCAAATCTTCCCCGATTTAGCTCGCTCAAAGAGATTATAGTCGCTGGACGAGTGTCAATTGATCAAGTGCGGTCTCAAGTCCCTATTTTTAATGGGAGAACGCCTGGAAGGATGAAACTTTTAATTGGGGCACACTGAGACTTTTCCCATCTGCTTCAGAGCATTCATCTGTAACACCAGGTTCCTTCAGGAGATGGAGACAATATAAGTACGGTCTGTACTCTGTACCTATGCATGATAACGGTCAAGTTTCTCCAAACAATTAATATTGGGGCACTGTGAAACATTCTTCGGTTTAATTGCATTATATGGTTACTAATGTTACTATTACCATACTGTATGTAGGTATCTATACGGGTTTCAAAAATATCAATTATTATTTCCAGCTCCCTTTCGGGCTGCTCTTATATTGAGGGTGTACTGTGTACTCTGACTATGCAAGGAACTCTATTAAAGCAAGATTTCCCTTTGATTCCCCGCAAAATCCACTGCAGAGATCATTTTCCCCTTCAACCGGCCATTTCTCAAATGGGAATTTTCCTATTGCTATAATTATTATACGTAAACACCCCAATGTCAATTGCTCGACCCTTTAGGCGTGAAAATCCTTTTGACGGAAAAGGAAACTTGAGAGAGAGAGCACGTGAGAGCATGTAGATTGATACTTGATGGGAGTGAAATAAATGTTTTTTATCAGGATTTTCCTGGGAAATTGCAAAGTGTGAAAAAAATAGATTAATTTTATTAACGGACGAATAAATTTATTGCTATTGTGACAACTGCTCAATCCGACTGGACGGCGTCCCTAAAATTGCTTACTCATCACGTTTGAAAAGCGTGGACGTGGACAAACTTTTATTTTGTGTCTGAAAGATATACGGATTAAATTTTTACACATCTGATAGGCTTCTAACCCTTTGGATCATTTAGGAATTCACCCGGAAAATGCTCAATTATGGGGACATAAAAATGATAAATATTTATCACAAAACAAAACAAGTATTTACTTTTAACGAGAAAGTAATCATTTGTTGGGGGGAAAATCTCAGACTTTTTACGTACAGGTATTTTTATCACTATAGGCCTGGTTCAAAAAACAAGTCAGCATTGTCTACAAAATTATTTCCTAACACGTGTCAAGTTTGCAAGCATATTAGATCATCGCAAACCAATAACCCATGATATAGTAATATGCGTGAGTTTTATATTTATAAGTACACTTATTGTGTGTAATCGTACAGACTGAGGAATTTTTGGTGGAGAAGCAAATCGATTAAAAATTACAAATTAAATATCCATAGGAGTTACGGAAGTGTAATATCCAGTAAAATGTTTGTGAGGACAAACATATATTTTGTTATGCAGTAATCTTCAAAATTTAAGCGAAACGGTCAAATGTTACAAAGAACCTTGCTGAGCAAATTCATATTTAAACTATTTAATCTCTTCACCGGCGAAATTTCCTGAGAAATTATCAACACAAATATTTTGTATTTGGCTCAAAACGTTTCCTCTAAAATTGAGATACACAGTACTAAGTGCAATCGTTGTCACATGGGCTAATGTCCGATGTCCTTTGCAATCAATTATGTATGTATGTATTTTAGGGATTCGCACTCAACTCAGATTGTTGAAATGAGACAGCTCAGACCTGGCAATGCAGATTTCTCTGTACAAATTACTACGGGAGGTTAACGATTGCAACCGAGTAATACATCAGGGCACTTATTGTTAGCTCGCCTGATTAAGAAGACTTAAGTCTACTAAACATGCTTTCAAATAAATATTCCTAGTTAAACTGATGGCTGGGCAGGAGGCTAACAATAGGAAGTGAAAGGCATCCTCATCCTTCATGCCACAAAATGTACATACGGGCCACGTAGCAATGACTATTCTGTAGAGATGTTTTTGAAATCTGCCGTGACCAGAAATGACCTCCGTATGCCATTAGTGTGAACTCTTGAGAATCTGTCCACAAAATCTTTGGTATGAATCGGTTGATTGATTAGTGATCGGGGGTGAGCGCCCATTTTGAGGGTTTGCAATCGCTTAGTTTGTAATGCTCGCAACTTGTTCCGAACAATGGATTTAATCACTGAGGTAGCAATTTAGAAGGGAGGATAATCCGTTGGTAAAAGAGCTACGGATTTACTCGAAATGTCAAATGTTCATTTGCCTGTTTAAACTATTTTATCTCTTCACCGGCAGAATTTCCTGAGAAATTATCAAGACCCTTGTTCTACATTTGGCTCAAAATGTATCCTCTAAAATTGGGGTTCACAGTACTATCTTTGTCTAATGGGCTAATGTCCAATGTCCTTTTCAAATCAGTTTTATAATAGCTCCGTTTAGCCAATTTGTTTGCCAACTCAGCTTATTTTATTTCCTATAGGATTGTTTTGTAATCAATGGACTCAATTCATTAACCTCAAGGACAGCGTAACTGGAAACGATTTGCTCCTTGCCTAGCACAGCTTATGTGAGGAGGGATCCTAGAAAGTATTCAATCCGAGATAGAAAAAAATCCTTTGTACAGATTTTTTAAAAAAATTTCATCTCGTAAATTCTGGACATTGTGGTCTAACAAATGGAGTAAAGTCAGAACTCCAGGACGTATTATTGGGTTTTAGTTCCTACGTTCAGAATTGCTGATATGAATTGTAAAGTAGAAAGGTAGAGGAAATTCATCGTTAGGGGCAGAGTGAGACAGATGAGGAAAGGAGATACTTCTGATTTTGTAATTTTTTCACAGCCGGTCTGTCGTACATTGAATTATTTTGAAACACTGGGATTGTAAAAAATTTCAAGCGGATTCATTTGAGTCTAATATCATCTTCCTGGGTTAAAAATCCCACCTGAGAGAACCTTAAATGTAATGCAAGATTTAAACTAAAAATGAAGATTACTTTAAAACAATTCATAAAACTGAGGCACATTCTAAATTCCTGAGACCGTAATTTTTAACCTGAGAAGATAATGTTAGGCTGGAATGAATCTCCATGCATTTTACTGCAAAATCAGTGTTTGGAAGTAACTAATTGATCAATCCAACCAACCGTCTTGAAAAAACGGTCGGGAACTCACCCATTCCGGATCTCTGCATTTGAAGATGGTTTTTCTCAATCTTGTTGTCTATTTTTACGGGTCATGCCCACATTTCACAATTTACAGACCAGTGGGATAGTTCCCTGGAAAGGCCAAAACGTTTTCTACCAAAAAATCGTCAATACATATTTGGGGACAAAATTTCAAGCATACGTTTCCAACCTCTAAAATTTTGTGGTCTATAGATCGTTTCTCTTGACAAATACATAGTACGAACAGTTCTGCATTTACAATTAATCATACTTTGTCACCGTTCGTACGCTTTGTATTTTATTGCACAGCGTGTATTAGTACGTACAGTTGTTGGTGAATATCACGGCGTTGCTAGAATTGTTAAACTTAATGCTTCATGTATGACGTTGATAAAACAATATGGCTCTTAATGACCCAAGTTAATAGGGAGATTGAAATACGTTTTGACATTAGGAACTATGCCTGTGTAAGGGTTTCCTTCATATTCAGATCCTATTCAATGTATATCTCCGTTTGTGTAAGTATATGCACGTTCAGAAAAGGAGACGCTCAGGGTTTGAATATAACGTTTCCTTGTATCTTCTAACATTAGCGTACATACAACGCGGTCGTACGTGCCATGGATAGTGTAAATAAAGCCATAGGAAAATTGCCTGAACGTAAGCCACAGAGAAAAATTTTCCATTGTGAAAATAGCACTCGAGCGAAAGCTTTCTCCTAGCTCTAGTATTCATAGAAGTTATAAGTCGGATTTTTGTTTCAAAATTTTGCAACTAAATTCAGAGCAGTGAGGTTCAGAATGTGTTTTAGCGGATAATTTATTTTATTACGTGCTGGAGAGCATGTTTGAAAAATAGTCTGAAAAGTATACAGTCTGGGTGAAAATTCTTGACGCAATTACATTTTCAAGTCTGAATTTTACACTAATTTAGTTTTAAAATCTGTTCGAGAAAATTTATACAACACAATTATCACAAAAATAAATTCAAAATGGCGGGACCGAATTTACCCAAAAATGTGGTACTTATACAGTATTTTTTGGCGTTCTCAGGTAACTTATTGGAAATGTCTTCCCATTTATGGTACAGTCCTTTTATATACGGGATATCCTTAAAAAACTTAGTCAAAAGCAAAATTGAACTAAATTTATTAAATCAAAAATTTTGTACTCCTGTTTTTTTTTTGCATGCAATTGAAGGGAAATTTCAATGAGCAATACACGACCAATTGAATTTTATATTTTAAGGTCATTTGGGAGCGTTCATAATGGCCGCGGTGTGGTCATTTAGTTCAACGGCTCTTCCAAGTCTTCGCGTGGATGACCAAATGGGACCTCAAGTGACTCAATTTGTAGAAGACTGGATTGCTTCCGTCACTTTTGTAATAAAATTACTATTGATTAAACCTCTACTATTGGATTTTTACCATTACAAACCATGGCTATAAAAATTGACTTCGGAATGCTTTCTTTTAAAGCTCGCGGGTGCGGCTGGTTCCTTCGCCTGCGGTTACCTCGCCCAACGGTTTGGCCTCAAGCGGTCCCTCCAGTTCATCGCGGTCCCGCTCCTGATTGGCTGGATTTTGGTGGCAGCGGCTCAAAACGTGAGCATGCTCATGACTGGGCGTTTAATCACGGGCTTCTGTGTGGCTGGGGTGGGCGTGTCTTGTAACATTGTGGCGGAGTTGGCGCACAAGTCCATCAGAGGTCGGCTCAACATCGGCTTTGACCTCATGTTCTGCTTCGGGGTCCTCTTTATCTACGTTGTGGGCACATTTTTCTCCTGGCGAACTCAAGCGGCCAGCTGTGCTGGGGTTACTCTCATTTGGTTCGTCCTCCTTTTCGTGATCCCCGAGTCTCCGAGGAGTTTGTATGAGAGAGGCGCGCCGGAGAAGGCTAGACAGGCCCTGGCTTGGGCGCAACGCTTGGATGACCCTAAAGATGTAGATATGAGCGAATATGAAACCACGGTAGGTCAAATATGTAAAAACATACAATGGACTGTTTTAATTACTCAATTCATTTAGTTGGAACCAAATTTTTGAACTATTAAAATCATTCCAGGAATCTCTGGAAGAGAAGGGGGCCCCGACGGGTACGAACTTCTGGGAACAGGTATTTACACTGGACGTATGGAAGCCAATTATCATCGTAGTTGCTCTTCAATTCTTCCTCCAGATGTGTGGGGTGGTCCCGATTGTATGCTACGCCGTGGACGTCTTCAAGTCAGCCGGGGGTCACACGGTCCATGAGAATCTGTATATGATTATCTTTGGGGCTGTTAATTTGGTAACACCACTCAAGAATATGATCACTATAATAATAGTTATATCGATATAAAATTTAAGGGGATGGGGGTGCCTCAACCGGACGAGATTTTGCATTCTGGTCTAAAATGTTTTTTGTAATTGATTTTGAAGGGTGCCACTTTCGTTGCTTGTCTCTGTGTGGACAAGGCGGGTCGGCGATTACTCATGATGGGCTCCGAAGCTTCCCTTACTCTGACACTCCTGATCCTGGGAGTGTTCTTGTATTTGAGAGACAGTGTGGGCGTACCTGCCCTTCAGTCCTGGGAGTGGTTCCCTTGCGTATGTTTGGTCCTTTACATTACGGGCTACTCCTTTGGCGTGGGTCCGATCCCTTGGGTCATCAGTGGAGAAATTTTGCATCACTCGGCTAAAGGTTAGAGGTTTTTAAATAAATATTTGCATTTTATAATTTTTGCAAACTTTTTAAACCCACCCCTAATCGTTCACTTTTATAATAGCATATACTTATTGACTCTAATTTTTTTTTCTCAGGGTTCTCAAATGGGGTGGTGATCGTGCTCACTAGGATCTTCGGATTCTTGGCTATGTTCTATTTCAAGTCAGCCATTAACGTTATGGGCCAGTGGGGCGTTTACTGGTTCTTTGCTGTAGTTTGCTTTTTGGGTCTACTCTTCTCCTACTTTTTCCTGCCGGAGACGAAGGGCCTTAAGCTGGAGCAAATTGAGATGAGCATGAAGGATGGCTGGTTACAACACAACCGTCCACCTTTAGTCAATATGGATCCTGAAGGTCGGGAATATGAACCCGTGGAAAATGGGCCTAAAAACGTTTCTGATAGCAACATATAAATGTCTTTAAATTATATTACACCCTTGTTATGACAGCATCTCCAAAATTTGACTCTGAAAAATAACATGTCATATAGTATTAAATAGACGTTCAATAAATTTACTTCCTAGAACATTGTACATTGTACTTCAAGGGGGTTGTTGTCAAAGGTATAGTGTAATGTATGACAATGTATAATTATATATAATTACTATAGACTCACTTTCTACCATCACCACTAAAATGTAATAATTATTTTCATGAGAATATAGGGCTCAATAAGGGCAATGTAGAGTGTAGGGACTGCCAATAATTAGTATATTGTTAATTTTGTGTATACGTATATAAAGTAAAAGAATTTTAGTGTGGACGTGTTCTATATCAAATAGGATTCCTACATCAACCTCTAGCTTTCCCCAATGCGTGTAAATAGTAATTAACTCATTGCTATGACACAAAATCTAGATGAATGTTTTTATTATTGTATCAAGACTTGATTGTGATGCTTCCATGTGATTTAAAATTTTGTTGTAAAATAGAATAATACTCTTGTTACCGGATCCTTTCTACACATAGTAGTGGACCATGTGTTTGCAATAATTGATAATAACATTTACTCCTATGTGAGCGTGGTTATGTACCTGGATCGAAACTTGACACATAATGTATAAAAATTAAGTAATGCGATTGTAACATGTGTGCTTTAATAAAATTATGGGATAAAATATAATAAAATCATATTACTGTTTCTCAGTATAATTTTTCTATGGAGTTCAATCTTTTTATAACAGACCTTTTCAAAAAAGGATCATCCGTAAATATGGCATTCATAAGGGCCAATGATCGTAATTACATATCTTGAGGTCGCCAATGTCGACATTATACTCGGAATAAAAAATACTTCTTGGAAGCGGTGCTAACAAAAAGTCTACTGTATACAGAAAAAAACACTTTAATTAGCGAGATCACATTCTCCAAGAAATTCGACTTGCGAAGGGGACTGTTATAGGGAGAGTATTTTCTGTATAGAATACATTGTACTTCTTTTACAGGGGGTCTCCAATAACGTTAATTGAATACGAAGCATGGCAAAAATTATTTTTAAAATCTGTCCGGCATAACAAAAGTATCCTGTACATAATTTAAATTCTGTTCGTCTCCTATGTAATTATATATAGCGAGAATATACACTGTACGGAGAAAGTTCCCTTTTAGTAATGCGGACACTTTTAGTATGATTTAACTCCGCAGGGCTCTCCTATAAGCAAGCTCTGTAGCATGTTGACAAATTACAGGTGGAACACCCAAACCATACTGGGCTTTTGGAGGTGTAACTTATGACTTCATCCTACTGTACTTTATGCAAATAGGAAGCAAATAATGCTCCAAGATTAGGAAATGTTGCATCAGCTTTTTAATCGCAGAGTGCCCCAAAAATTGAAACATTTCCTTTGATTAGCAATAGACCTGTCTCCTGTCTCTGTCTCTGACTTCATGAGGAAGCAATGCATTACAAAAGCGTCCGTTCGTACGCTTATCGCTCATTGTCAATGCTAACGCAGGCAAAACGTTAGGACCAAGCACAAGTTCCCATAAGCTCCCACACAACTCTCTCTCTCTCACGTTGAGTGGTTTTAAGCCAAACTCCGCTTCTCCCACAGTAACATTTCACACTCCGCTCTGGAAACACCTATGTTGCGTGTGCTCATAGTTGTACCTATATTAAAAATTTAATTTTTAAATTCTGAATTATATACCACTTGTAACTTGTATTAAAATGCAGAAGCCTTTAACAGAAAGAATCCTAGCGTACCTTGAAGCGTTGGAAGCCTCAGGTTCAGTGAGCTCCCTTAAGTTAGCCCAGGAATTTAAGGAAGATCATCAGAAAGTCATTGGGGCTATCAAAAGCCTTCAAAGCTTGGGTAGTGTCATTCAAACGGAGCAAGATTCTATAAATACACTCCAAGTGACTGCAGAAGGTAAAATATTTAATTAATTTTTATATTTAATAAAAAGAGCACCTGGAAGGAGCTAATTTTAATGTGTTAAATAATCAGTTGTAAAAATTGGGGCAAGGTGAAACTTCAGATAATTTTGTATTAAAAATATTTTTTTTAAATATGTATTTAAATAAAAATGTAATAATGATCATGTGATGATGAACTCGTATTAATTGTACCATTTATCTACAGGTAACTTGATAATTGAGAATGGGAGTCACGAGGTGGTGATTTACAAGAAGACGCCCGAGACGGGGTCAATTCCTTTGGCTGACCTTTTGAGCTCGGTGTCAGAGACCGTGGGGAAAGTAGGCCTGAGTAAAGCTGTTCAGCTCAAATGGATCAAAGTGGAGAGTAATGCTGTGAGCCGGGTCGTGACCAGCGTGGTTGATACGGTAAAGAAGAATTAAAACAAAAAATATGTTAGAAATTAAAAAGCATGGTAATTGTTGGTGCATTTAAGGCTATAGCTACATGTTTCGACTAACTAAATTTAATTCTAAGTGTAAATCTAAATTGAACATAACAAATTCTAGATCCAACAAACTCTGAAGGAAATTTCCGCGGGTAGCTCCAACGCTACTGAAGAAACTTTGGGGGATTTGAGGCGTCGGAAGCTGATTTCTGCTTCCGCTCAAACCTATTTAATTATCCGTCGAGGCCAGGACTTTACTCTGAACATTGAGAAGCTGGAGACGGAGCTGACATTGGACATTTTGAATGACCCGGATTATGAGAAGAAGGTTTTCAAGCCTTATAATTTTAATGCGTTGGGGCAGCCGGTGAAAGCTGGACACTTGCATCCGCTACTGAAGGTTTGTATTGGATTTTATTTGAGTAATTATGTAAATAATATAATTAGGTCACAGACATTTCAAAGGTATGAATTATGTTAAAAATTGGTTGATTTTAAATGATTTTTAAATAATTATAGGTAAGAGCGGAATTCATTTCGATTTTGACGGAAATGGGCTTCTCCGAAATGCCCACGAATCGCTTTGTGGAAAGTAGTTTCTGGAACTTCGATGCTCTTTTTGTGCCGCAAATGCACCCGGCCCGGGATGTTCAGGATACTTTCTTCATGTCAGTCCCGGCCAATTGCAACAAAGTTCCAGGGGACTATATGGAGAAGGTGAAGAAGGTCCATATGGACGGGGACTACGGGTCCTTGGGCTACAAGACTGATTGGAAGGAGGCCGAGGCGTTTAAGAATGTTTTGAGGACCCATACTACTGCCGTGTCGGCCAGAGTATTGCATGAGCTTGGTAAATGCTATTTTCACTTGGCATAACTTGTGAATGTCATTATCTGTGTACAGTTGCCTATTGTAAATTCTATTTGATTTTATAGGACAGCAAGAGACGTTCCAGCCCGTGAAGCGTTTCTCTATTGACCGAGTGTTCAGGAATGAGACCTTAGATGCTACACATTTGGCGGAGTTCCATCAAGTAGAGGGATTTGTTGCAGATCGGAATTTGAGCCTGGGTCACCTCATCGGAGTGATGCGAGAGTTCTTCCGACGCCTGGGCATTGACCAATTGCGCTTCAAGCCTGCTTTCAACCCTTACACGGAGCCCTCAATGGAAGTCTTTGCCTTCCACAAGGGTCTTAAGAAATGGGTGGAGGTGGGGAATTCCGGGGTGTTCCGTCCTGAGATGCTTCTACCAATGAATTTACCATCAGACGTTAGGATTATTGCATGGGGTCTCTCGTTGGAACGCCCGACTATGATTCGTTACGGGATTGACAACATTCGGAGTTTGGTGGGACCGAAGGTGGATCTTCAGATGGTTTATGACAATGCCCTCTGTCGACTTGATAAGCAGTGATCCACCTTCGATTTATAAGTTTCATGTACATTGCTCTTCATCTGTCACGACGCACCTTAAAAACATTTCCCAATTAACGACAAATATCCAGTCAACTCTCCGTTATGACACCCTACAGCAATGCGTAGGTTATTAAGTCGTGCAGTCAACTATATTTAAATCTGCTCCCTTTCAAGAACACGCAGTCAATTGTCTTTACTAACAATAAGACACTTTTTTCTGTAAAGCGAAATTGAAGTCAATTTTTTATCAAAATATTTCCCATTTAACAACATATATGCAGCAACTTGTCTTTTATGAAGACATTTTACCTGTAATGACTTATACGATTCAACTTCCGCTTTCTGCAGGGGAGCTTCTATAAATATAGCGGACTGTACAGTACACCAATTAAGAGCATTTCCTGAAAGTTCCAAGATTATGCCTCCTACAGTCACAAGTTGCTATAGAAAGAAAAATTAACCTTGTATTACATGTCAAAATATTTTGCAGTTGGACAGGAAATTTGCTTGTAATAAGGGTTTCCTACAGCAGGAGTGCATTGTATATGAATTCTATACTCTGTTGCTAACTTCAAGTCAATTTTAGAATTATTATAGAATAATTAAATTATAAATGTATTTTGGGTATCCATGTATACACAGTTATAAATAGTTGCACGTGGTTCAGTTAATATGTCAGTAATTTCTAAGCGAAATTTATATGTAAGTGTTAGTATTATACATGACACATATTTTACAATTTATTGTTATTGTAGTTCCAATTGAATAAATCCTTGATATAGAAGTCCAAACAACCTAGTCTGAATTTTACTATAATTGACACTGTTCAGTAATTGTCATTAAAATTAATTGTAATTAATATTTCAGATGCTTTTGAATTTGTCTCACATTTTTAAATCCCGACATCGCAATTTTGGACTTTTAAAGATGTTATTAGGCTTGAATGAATTTGCAACAAACCTGGTGTTGCGATACAATTAATTCAACTACAGGGCGATGAAAAAATTGCAATATCAGAAATTCTTCCTTTTCTATAGATGTCTCACTTTTGCTTATGAAGCCGAATATTTTCAACCTTGCTCTGTGTTTTTACTAATTATACATACAAATCTCAACCTGTAAACCTACTTGATAGCTCTGAAGAGCCAATAAAACGTCTTGAGAGGAACCACCAAACGGTATTTTGAACTTCATTTTTAAATGTGCCTAAAATTTAGAAACAAGAAATAATAGGAATACTTGAAGAGGATGTACATTTCCTTCCCTAAGAGTTGGGGCCCGCGTAACTCTATTGAGTGGCAGTGGCAAGTGGCAAGGGGTATGATGTGTTTTCTGAATTGACCTAGTGATGACTGATGACACCTGCTTTCTAAATGACTAATGATCGTACCGCGTAGCTGAAAGCAAAAGCGACCAAACAGATTCTTATAGATAACAGAATTCATTTGTTTGGGGAATTTCCGAATTACCTAAATACTCCTGACTTTAATTCGTGTGAGTATTTGGACGTCAACTTGAATTGCAACTTGAAGGTTTTTCTGACTAACAATAAGAGGCTATATTCATAAATAACGTTTCACTTTTGCACCATTTTTGGACCCTAACCCCGACCCCTATCGTAATTACACCTTTCACTGAATCTTGACCACCCTCCCCTATGAATGTCATAATAGCCAAATAGCATTAATAATGGGATGTATCGCTTTTGAACGCATAAACTTTATTAACCCAAATAAATTGCACGTGAAAAATTATTTTGTATTTAAGTATTTATGGCTGTTTTGAGAATCTGTGTATTTTGATGAGTTTTCAAATTATTTCATATAATAATTTTGAGTCTAAATAATATTCATAAGTCGGAAACGTCGTCGATTTTTTAATAGTGTTCCTGATTATAGTTAACTTACATACGAAATTACTTTTTTATGGTTGTCTACGCAACATATTGTTGACTATTATCAATGAAAATGTATGAATTATTGGCAAAATTTTCTTCTTCAAAAAATATTTGGCAAATATTTGTTTTAATACATTAGCATACAAACATTTTGTCAAATGATTGTAGAATGTAGATTGTAGAAACATTGTAGATGTCACAAAACATGCCCCGTCAGACCGTACAAGCGGTATTACAGTATTATTATAGTACACGTCCCATTAGTTTTCTTATAAATCAATGAAAATGGTCTACATGCCTTTTTCCTTAAAGGCAAAACGGAATAGTTGCAAGGTTTCCGAAAAGCAAAATGGACTACATGCAGTTTTCACTAAAAGCAAAATGGTCTACATGTCTGTATACTTTCATAATGGCCATTCTGCTTTTAAGCGAAATTGTATGTAGACCAGTTTGCTTTTAGACGAAATTGTAAGTATACCATATTGCTTTTAAAACTTGATGCATCTATTCCATTTTGCATTTAGTAAAACTGCATGTAGACTATTTTGATTTTAAACGAAAATGCATGTAGTAAATTTTGCCTCGTCAGCGACGATATGTTTCCTGTTCCATGTCAACAAAAACAATTAGTGGAGGTTGCACCTTGATGAGCATTTCTGATAATTCGCTCATTAAAATCTAAAAGGTAAATTCGGAGATATCCCGGGTTAAAGTAGGATGAAAATGAGAGGTGGGGCGGCGGTTCATGAGGAACAAAAACATAAAAACTTGTGAAATTTAGCAATTAAAAATCAATGCAATATAACCCAAACAACGATCAAAATATTTTGAGCTTCATGTGCTTGCCAGGTGTTGAGTGATTGACCCCAAGAGGTCAGATTCTGCCCATACCGGTTTTACTTCCAGAAACTTGTTACAGCTGAAATCTAATAGAACAGAACGTTTAACCTACATGCCAAGTAAACGCCTGCCAAGTTTGGTTCCAGTTGGTGACCTAATGACCCCTCGGTGACCTCCTGGGTCAATATCACATCCATACCAGATATGGTACCAAAATAAGATACAAATCCGTTCAAAATGGCCTAGAGATTTTAGTTCGGGTGCATGTCTTCAGCGGACTAAGTTTGTATCTAATTGACAAAATAATGACCCATCGGTGACCTCCTGGGTCAATATGATTCAATCTGGAAAAAAAATTCCCTACAAATTTGCGGAATTAAATATTTTTTACCGTTTACCCTTGTTACCCCTGTTTACGCCGGTTATGCAAGGGGAGCAAAATTGTTTGAGTCACTTCTCCAATCTGCAGTTTAAACCTTACATGAATATTTGTACGAAAATGTCATTTAAAGATGGTCCAAAAATTGAGTTTTTGAAAATCTGAAAAGTAAATATTAATTACCTACCTATTTTTGTAATTTACAATGTAGGGTTTATAAAATAAATGATATCTGGGGAATAACTTCTGGGATAATGTTTCCAGGGATAACGTGCATCCCGTGAGGAACAGTCACCTGAGTCTGAGTTAGCTTCAATAGCTACATACGTATATAATAAAAAAGCTGTATTCAATTTAACGCAACCAGCTATCAAGTCCCAATGTTTTTCCAGCTATAATAATTATTATTACGTGATTTTTATTCTTTATAGGAATTGAATAGGAAAACAAATTGACAAAACCTGACGAGACTATACTCTGAAGAGGAAATCAAGATTTGTCTTGTGTCGATTCTAGTGAGCCAATATTGACATTGAAAGTAAGTAAGCGACCCGGATCTTCTTTAGTAATGTTTAATTTTTGTAATAAATAATGCATTAATTACTATAATTGACATGTATGTATTTACTAGCTATATTTTTGTACACAACTTTGTTTGAAGGATAAATTCGATGTATAGATTACGCATTCAAAGTATTTTGTTCGGAAATGAATGCAGTTTCGGGGATAAGAGAGGTCAAAGGTCACTTATGTAACGCATTGTGTGTCAATTATATGTATATATATATACATGTGTTCGGCTAAATTAAATGTAGATTTTAAATGTTCTTCTTGTTGGTTGGGTTTTAAAAAATAATGTTGATTTTAATAATTTCTTTTTTAATAAACAGGGTGAGACTATAGCTGTACGCACTACCTGTCACCTCTTATATATTCTGATCCACCTGTTCCCGCATCAAAATAAATTGGATCAGAGTCGTTATTAAAATGCCAAAGCCCTACGCACCAAGTTTGTTAGAAAGCAAAATGTAGCTATTAAAATGGACTTGTCCCAACGGCGTCATGTTTAACAGGGGACGAAGCCTGATCACACCATTCAAGATGACGTTGGGTGGGAAAGTGTTGTAACTGGGCATTAACAAGGTCTGTGACTAATACAGTAAATTATTGACTTTAAGTAAGGATGTGTGCGTATGTAATTAAATTTTGTGACGCTTATTATAGGGCCTCATTTATCTATTAAATGACATGGTTCTTCTGATCTCTTGAACTGATGCTGATAAAAACGGAGGATGGGCTGTGGGATTGTCTTGATTAAATGCTTTGATTAGGAATTTTATGACCATTGGGTAATTATATAGGCTTGAAGGAAATTGTTAAATGCGATTGATCTTCATCTAGAAATCGTCGGTTAAGATGCAAAACTAGTGAGTGATCAATAGTATTGTAAAAAATGTAGTGTCAGTGTCGGAATTACGAAGAAGCAAAATTGATTTTTGGATCTGAACTTCAGTTCTTCAATATTCGCCAGGAAGGTTCTTCGGAACTACAGCAATTTGACTTTTGTTAAAATTAAATTCCAGTTTTAAATGTTTTTTGTCCTCATTCCTGCCTCTTAGCCGCCAGTTCATTAAAATGTGAGGACTTGCAAAATGAAGCGTGACACGCGCTGCAATTTTTTTGGTTCAATGGTATTTGCCAAAGGTGTCCAAAAGGTTCAGCCTACCTAAAATACTACATATTTTTTGCAGCTTTGCCTTCCCTACATATTAACCTAGATTATTTATCAAAAATAAATTGCCTACCTATTTGCCTACATATATACTCCTGTAATGTTTCTGCGTATATTTTAGCCTATAAAGGCCTATTTTTTAGCATATAAAGACGTTTTTTAAGTCTATAAAGACCTATTTTTAGCCTATAAAGGCTTATTTTTTCATCTAAAAATCATCCATGTATGTATGTGCAATCGAACTACTAAAATGTCACGTATTTGAAGAATATTTTTGAGATTTATTTTAAGGTTAAATCAAATAATTGCTTGACAAATTTGTCAATAGATTATTAAATATTCCTATTTTTACCTTCGCAAACTGCCTACCTTGTTCCTAAATAAAAAGTGCACTCTTGCAGCTCCTACATATAATATAGGATTAATTTTAGCGGTAATTACTGCACCCTATTTTACTACCTATAATTACTTGGATTTTGCATCCTGCCTATTTTTATCCTATATATAGGCCTATAAATAGGATAGGTGGACACCTTTGGTATTTGCTACTTTGTAAGAACTCTTTATCTCAGCTCTTGCGTAAGGAACTGACACATTTGTACACCCAAGATTTTTTTTTTGTAGATTTATGATTAACAGCATGCGATTGCAAACTTATTATCAATTAATTTTTTTTAAATTAAAATTGTTATTGTCGACTTGTGCGTGGATTACTACGCTTGAAGTCATTGGACGTCATTGGTGCGATGATGTTCGTTAATTGTAAATAATGTGTATACAAATGCCCTAATTTTTGAATTGTTTTAATTGTGCCGGCTCTTGCTATTGTGCTCTACTATGTAAAAAAAAGCATTTGCAATATGAAATTACACATAATAACTTATTGTAAGCTTTAAAAGTATAAAGGATCTGTAGACCGATTGCTCTCGGCAAAGGAACGTGTATACACTTTTATGTAGCTAAAATTGCTGTTTTTTTTTAAATAATACCTACGGTTTGGAATGATGCAAAGGCCTCTCTGCCTCTCAAGATTTTTTGAAGACCCCTTTCTCAGTTGTTTATTCATTTCTCACAATATTATATACACTTGACAGCTAGTGGTCCACAAGTGCCTTGAAAAAAACAACCCATTTCAGGGATTACAATTGTTACCTTTATATTCGTATTGAGATGACTGTTTCAACTGAATTATTTAATTCCTCCAGACAAATGTACGATCTGACAGTCCAGTATTGATAATTACATAATGTGTGCGTAAGCTAGAACGCTTGTGAGTAATGACATTCGTTTATTTGATGTATCCTCAGCCTCCACTTGGACTGACTGAGACGTCGTTTTATCTTCTGAGAAAGGACGATAAAAGCATGAGTTCCATCATGTCAAGCAGGCAGTCATCTACAGACGTACCAGTGTCAACCTTGTCCATCGAAGCCTCTGCTCAGCCTCTTCTTCAGCAGCAGCACGCGGTAGCGTTTAACCCACCTCCATCCATTGAGTCCACATTAAACTCGAACAAATCATCGGCCAATTTTGTGTCCTTAAGTAGTGAACAAGTGCTTCTTGGAAACCCGTCCAGTTCAGCAGGAGAATATTCTTTATTGACATCCAGTGAGCCTACCCAGTCCGATTTTGCTATGGATACTATTGCTTCTTTTGTAAGTATTTTATCTCTATCTTAAATATGTATATACAAGGTTCCCTGATGGGATTGTATTAATAACTCTAGAGTACATTAATTTTTTAATTTGTGGAAATTTTGTATTTTATGTTTAATTAAAAGGAGGTAATTAGTACAACTTATTTATATCTATGGGATATTTTATAATGTCATTAGTATCGGTTGTACCCATTATATAGTAGGAGCAAAGGCTCAATTGTTGATACTTGTAATGCATGTGCTTGAATACGAGAATATTGTGAGACTAAAGTAAAAGAATTAAATCAATTTGTTGGAATATTTATCACAAGTTCCTGGAAGTAATTATTACCTTACTGAGGGATAGTGTAGTAATGTAGATATCAAACGGAAAAGGAGAACTATCGAGATATCGAGAAGTTTGACGTTTGCAGTTAAGAGTAACTATTAACACGGAGTACTGAAAAAGTGGTGTAATCGTAAAAATGTGTTCCAATTTAAGCATCCAGTGGTGAAGTCTTTCCTGATTGGGTCTATCTCCGGGACATGTTCCACAGTTATCTTCCAGCCCCTGGATCTGGTCAAAACTCGACTGCAGCATCCGGTTGGACAGAGCAATGGGATGGTAGCCATTGTTGGCAGTATTGTTCGTAACGAGAACCTTCTGGGCCTTTGGAGGGGCATGACGCCTGTAAGATTGTTTGTCTCTTTACATTTCTATATGTTTAAACACTTGGAGCCGAAACCCATAAAATTGTCATAATTTGTCATGTTAATAAATATAATTTCATATTAAATTCACAGTCTCTGACAAGATGTGTGCCTGGTGTGGGCCTCTACTTCGGCTCAATCCACGGCCTGAAGATTTTCTTCGACATTAACTCTGAACCAACAGCTCTGCAGTCAATTCTCTTAGGAGCCACTGCTCGGTCTATCTCAGGCGTCACGATGATTCCCTTCACAGTAATCAAGACCAGATTTGAGGTGAGTGAGAACTTTTTACTTCATCTTCCGTCTTTCTAGACCAGTAATTTAATAGTAATTGCTTCATAAACGTACCTAAAAAATAGTGCTAGTTGGCTCCTAGTTACATTTACAATAATTTTTTTTATCTTAGTTGACCCTTAAATAGATCTTATCGACCCATTACTTTTGATACCACTTGATTTATAAAATATTTTGAAGCTATTTTCGCGTAAGAATACTCTTAGTTGTCCGTATGATAAAAAAAATGCGTTTATCAATTGGATGGACTTAAGACAAAAAAAAACCGTTGCTAATTTCCTGATCAAGAGCTATTACATTTATAAAAGCGTTATATAGTAAAATAAGCTATCTTAGAAGTTATGAAAAGAGGAGCATGATCTTTCGTGTGGAGGAAAAAAATTGCAAGTTGATTTCAACTTCATGTCGAATGAATCCTTTTTATCATATAGTTTATCTCCCACACTCAGCAGTAATTCTTCGACTGACGTCAGGCTTGTGAATTTCCTCAGATATTTTTTAATGCTAGATATTCGCAATGTTCGTTAGAACTTGTGACACAAGATGCAGAAATGAAGCAATAATCAACTGAATAATGCTAAAAATTAATACAATTAATTATTTGTAGTTGTTCGTTTGATCTTTCTTAGATTTCGAGTTAATTTTTCCAGGCTTTTCTAACAGCGTCCGAATGGTTTGGTTTGATTGGAAGCAAATTTTGCTTATTAGGCTAATTGTAAGTACATAAGCAGGAGATAGGGATCCGGCGTTGAGTTGATGCAACATGCAACCCATCATAGTCATAGCTTTGCTGACCTTTACTATTTAGTTTTTTATACCAAGCCTCTGCAAATGTGACTTGGAGGAACGAACGTTATTGGTGGAGATATAAGGCGTTACAGGATTGACCTCAAAATTCTTTTGAGATCTGTCTTATCACCAGTTCCATTTTTTCCTGTAAAGCACAAGACTTTGGTAAACCTTATCAAGTTTTTTTTTCAGAAGTAGACCTTCTCTGATGGATAGTTCGATAGACTCAGTAAATTAGATTATGTAATAATTACAACTGTTTGTGATTTGAAGACGCCCATTTTTATACTCCTGCAGTGGTAACACTCAAAATGCTCCTGAAATAGTTAGCTGTATTTTCAGTTTTATATTACCTATCTAGTAAATTTAACTCGTAGTTTTGAAGTCCTAGTTCAAAATTATTGAATTCAAAAATCCATTACTTTTTCGAACATGTTGGAATTTCCAAAATTTATTACATAGTTTCACGTGGCGATTACTGGTCTTTATGGACTATATTTAAGATAAAGTGTAGACGCTTTCGGGATCATGTATAAAAAATGTAAAATAATTGACTAAAGAACATTTACAATTGGATAAACGTACATAAGTAAAAGAAACGGGACATAAAAATGCGTCGGGTCAAAGTTTAGGCGTGCGTGGGGCTCTTGTGAGTCTTCGTGTC
This sequence comes from Allacma fusca, assembly GCA_947179485.1. NCBI lineage: Eukaryota > Metazoa > Arthropoda > Collembola > Symphypleona > Sminthuridae > Allacma > Allacma fusca. The sequence continues at coordinate 2,293,493 of OX359246.1, read as the reverse complement.
TGAGGGTTTGAGATAACGTGTAATCAGTTCCTTCAAGTCGACTAAGTTAATGAATGAGGGAATCTTTCACTTGAATCAGCATAGAGTCACGCGCCTGGAAAGAATTAATTTAATTGTATCTGCGAGTCTTATCTTCTGTGTAATGTGGCTGACTCCATTTCTAATTATAGATTTTTTTTTCCTGGGAACCTTTAATAATTTTACTCTGTAAGTATTTTTGTACTAAATGTGAGTTATATATTTTAATGTATCCGTTAATGTTCACAGAGTAAGGTCTACCAATATGGGAGCATTTCTGAGGCCCTGACTCTCATTTACAAGCGGGAGGGAGTTCGAGGACTCACTTGTGGCCTTCTCCCTACCCTTTTGCGAGATGCGCCTTTTTCCGCCTTGTACCTTATGATGTATACTTGGACCAAGCAAGCTGTGCCAAAGGAGTGGACAGAGTCTAGTCTTAGCCCTTTGGTCCGATTTTCTTGCGGGATCTCCGCAGGTGTCGGGGCCTCTCTAGTCACTCAGCCCTTTGATGTAGTTAAAACAAAAATGCAATTATTCCCGGATCGGTTCCACACTATTCCTCCCGTCCTCGTTTATATCTACCAGGTACTGATAACTATACTATATTTTACATCATTACATCAACTGAGAGCCTATTTTGAAAGGCACATTCACAAATAGCAAAATACCTGTACGGCTGATGCAGCTGGCTACTATTGCATATTTTCTTTGCTAATGTATTTATTTCTTGTATGTTTCTAGAAATATGGACTAAAGGGCTATTTCAAAGGTCTTATGCCTCGGATGGTCCGGCGAACTCTTATTGCAGCTATGTCTTGGACAGTGTATGAGCAACTGATGCGGAACATTGGGCTGAAATAAAATGCCATGTAAGTCAAGGAAATGAATATTTTATACTTTATGAAGTTTATATAGTAAGCCAACATTGTCTCACATTGAGGGCTGCAGATAGGCACATACATAATAAAACTATTTTTGTTTGTATTGACATTTTAAACTTATTGACAACTGAGAGATAGACCACTTGACATTTTATTCCTTTGACATTAATGTGAATAACAGTTTTTTTATAGGGATATTAACTGTTAACATTGACTTTGAACTACTCGATGAAGGACTCTTTTGAAGCATCTCCTGTGTATCTGTAAAAACTGTTTTGATATTTGGGCAAATATAGAATTAATTTGTTGTTGTTTTGAAATATTTGCAGAGCGAGAGAAAACACGAATGGCGCAGCGTATTCACATGTTTACACAAGTTGTAAATTGTATACCCTCAGCTTGGACAAGGAAACTAGGTTTGAGCTCTGCTTGAAATTGGCTGGCTACTTTCCTGAGATGTCCAACTCTTAATATCGTTCTATCTGATGTGTACACTTTGACGACACTACTAATGACTATCCAGCAGTTCTTCCAGAACTTATGGTCTGTCTTTGTACACGAAGGGCAAGGAGCAGGGGCAGTTAATCTGAAGGGCAGATTGGTTTTTGTGATAGCTATTGTCAGCTAAATAAATAGTTTTAGTGCATACATGGTGTTGTATTGTACATTTATTTGTACCAGATTTGCTGCATTAGTAAAATGCTCAATTTTAATTTTATAGTCGTATACTAATTATGTGATTATATCAATGGCCAAGGCTACATTACATGCCTGGTGAGATTTAAAAAATGTTCTAGTATGAGATGCATTAGAAATAATATAATAAATTCTTCCTGATATCTTTAAAATTTTGTGCTGAATTAGCTTAAAGCCAACTTGGGAGTAACTAGTAATTTATTGTTAGAGTAAATACTAGACTTATGTGTTTTTGTAGAGCAAATACGAGACTTATTTATTGTTAGAGCATAATGTGTTCATTGTTATTACATTTTAAATAGAGATATTTTGTAAAAGTGCTGGCACTCAAAATGTTTCGCTTAGCCAAACAAAATGTCTCAATGCTACCTGATAAGTTATTTGTTGTAAGTAAGTACATAGATAGACAGATTAAACATACGAACCATGGACGAAACGCTATTTTTGGAATTGATAGTAATGTATATATGTTAATAACTACGCAGAACAATAAACACTTGAAAGCTGAAGTTTTTATGTAGTAAGCTGTAAAATCCTTTTTCTACCCATCTTGCTTTCAAGGTCTTATAATAATACTTATTACTGGTTAACAATTTTTGCAACATACTAATGTCAGCGAGCAGTTTTATCCATTTAATTTTCTTTCAGAAAAAAACCGATAAAAGCTTTCGTACTACTTGTATCCTAAATTGTCAATATTATTTACTTCAGGTAAAATTAGGAAATGTTTCTGCAATGAACAGCATATCGGTTAAGCTGGCGCTTTCAACTACATTCCAATACAGCACATTGTTGCTCCTGAATTGAGCAAAAACATACTCCGAGTAATGGCATGGTCCCTCAAGGAAATAAATAAATATTATTGTATATAGGACGGAGTGGAATGTGCCCAAATATGTACTTTATCCCTTGACTCAGAAAATTCTAAAATCTTCATTTCTAGTCTTAAATAGCAATTAGCGCCGGACAATTCTGTGCTAATGACTATTAATGAGAAATACTTACCCCTGACTATAACAATCGGTTATAATAAATAATAATTTTATTGAATGCCTTACAACATCTGAGTACGCTGGAATTATCTGGCCTTGAAATTCAAAAAAATATAAATAACGATTATACTATAATCTAATAAAATTTTATGGCATGATTTACTACCTTGAACTTCTGGGTTCTGGAATGGAGCTAGTTAAACCCCAATAGAGAGAGATGTTAATATTGAAGTTGTGGAATTTCGCACAATACCCCAAAACAGTAACTGTGCTGGGTAGGCGTTCACAAATGCCCAGACCTGCTTTCAAAGTTCCAATAATAAATACCTTTTATTAAGGGATTGCATAGCACGTTAAAATCCAATGCTTGGCACTTGAACGTAAATTTTTTTCCTCTCGTACAAATTCTAAATCATGTCAATCACTTCATGTTCTTGGAGGGACTTTCAAAATTACTTCCAACTTTTTTGAGAGGGGACGTTCAGCTACAACCTTCAGCTTTCTCCAGCCTTGTCTCTTGTGTTGAGATTAGTTTCGTATCTACGTTGTTTGAAGTTTAGTTTTTTAAAACCAAAATTTGGAATAACATTGTTTGGGCATTCAATTTGTTCACATGATTTGTTTTCTAATTTTGTGTGTCAGTCTGGGGAAGTAATATTTCAAGAAATCATAATATTGTTCAACTTATTGTCCTTTCAACTTTCATTCCAGCATATTTTAAATTCTTGGAATTTTTCGTAACAGGTTGGTTATTTCCTTGATATTCTTGCTTGCAATTTAATAATAGTGTTGATGTAATTAAATTCATATATGGGTTCCGTAAAGGTAAAGAAAAATCCCTCAACAAGTCAATTCATTTCTTGTTTTGATTCTAAAATTGTTTTTGAAATGTTACCTTTTTGAAATTTAGCCCCTTTGGAAATTCCGACTGCTGTGTATCTATGTATGTTGTTAAATTGTATTTCTGTAATTATTTAGTACAGGGACAGCGACCCAGTTTTGCATTTTTTTGTTTGGACTGAATATTTGAGATTAAATTTTTTTTAAAGGATTATTTTTGCAAGTCCTGCAATCGTGAAGAATACAATTGGTTGCATATTTTTAAAAATGATTGTCGTCCATTGTTGCTGTTGTATTCAAAAATTACGGTCAAACTATTCCTGAAGGTAAAAATAAATTGGGTGGTTGATTTGGGTAAAACTGTACGTGGGATACAGTTTCAAAATCTTAAGGAGGTGAAATTGTTTGGTTTTGAATTTGTATTCGAATTTGATTATTTATGTTTTTTGGTTGTTCGTTTTGAAATTAAGTCATGCCGCTTGATTTCATGGAGTTACTTGTATTCAGCCTTTTAATGAAGTGAAAATGTGTTGTTTCAATTCAAGAGCATTGGATTTAATAAGCTTGTTGTTTATTATATTACAGATTTGGAACAATTAAGATCATTAGAATCGTGCGTGGATGAATCTGAACCCGATCGAATGACGCAATGGCGGTGAAAAAGAGTCCTAACGAGACGATTGATCTTTGTGACACGGACGACGAGCCAGATAGCAAGAATGATTCAACGGTATTCAATGATATTGAGACCATCACCCTGGATGACGATAATTGCTCTGTCATTAGTGACCAAACGGGACGCCTAAGTCTGTCGGAAAATAATAATAATAGTAGTAGAAATAAATCCAAAAAGAAATCTCCTGCAAAGGGATCGAGGAAAAGTCTTACGCCGAAGAAACTATTTAGTCAGCAAGAAAATTCAGATGAGGTGGAGGTGATTGCGGTACAAATCAACGCTGCTAAGAGAAAAGTCCCATGGTTCAATTCCGCACCAAAATTTATCAGCTTGACGCCGAAGAAGCTGTTGGGAACGAATATAGGTAATAGTAAAAAACGCTTTGGGCAACTCAGCCCAACCACGGTCTATAGAGGCATCTCCAGCAACACCCTAGTTAAGAAATTCCCGAAGAAGAAAGGCAAGAAAGGAAAGAAGGCATGGTTAATCAAACAGAAGGAAAAGCCCGAAGCGCCATCTCCTCAGAGTCGGAGTCCGGGTAAAAGCAAAAAGAATGCAAAGAAAGCCACTCAAAAGTCTCAACAAGCTCGACTGATTCTTCAGAGTCAACCTGTCAACCAGTAAGTTCAAACTTCGGGTAAAATGCAACTGAAGGTGCAGAAGCGCAAGTGTATTTGCTTTTTGGTGTTTGTATGTATGTCAGCAATAAATAATTTTTAGGTTTTGGTTATCCTAATCAACTTACCCACTTTTTTTTACTGATTGTAGACGAGGGAAATTTCGTCATGATCCTCCAATTAAGATAATGAGGAATCGAGGTGTTCCGATTGAGAACGGAAAGCCAAAGTTTAGACTTGAACCAGCATTTCCGGTGGATCAGTTATTGAAGGAAGCGGCTTTTATGACAGAGTCGGAGGAGAAGAAATCTTCAGCACAATCAAAACCTGAAAGCTCCCCAGAGGTGGAACCTAAGAGGATAGTTACCACCAAAGGTACCGGTCCGGACTGTGATAACCTCACTATAACTTGCTCGTCCAGTGTCATTGGCGAAGGCGAAGAGAAAGCATTGGATGGACAAATAAACCCGGGAAGTTTAGAAGAGAAAGGCCCTGACCTTAAAGACCTGGAAGCTAATGTAGATAAAAATAATTTTTCCGCTTTCGGTTCCAACTGCTACAAAGCCGGGCCTGTACAAGCTAGAACGAAGGGATCTCTCAGACCTGTCGTTATCGACGGTAGTAATGTGGCTTGGGGGTATGTTTTCTCGCACAGCGTAATAGTATCTATATATATACAATACATAATTGAGATATTTTATTCGACACAATCCCTCGAATAAGTGTGTAGCGTAATGTAATCGCGGATTAATAATTACTAGTCACCGTGAAGGATAGATCTTATTGCATAAGATTGCAATGTATGTACATTCGGGAAGACAACTTAAGAAGATGTGTAATTTATTTCCGAAGCTATAATGCTTCAGCTGTTATTTATAGGATGAGTTTTGGAGTAATCATTATATACTGAGGTGCGATTTCGATGGATTTGTTTAGATAGGTGCTATTTCGAAGTAATTGGTATAGACAGGTCGAACATCTGATTTTGCAGGAATTGTAGACGTAGACTGAGATCCATTGTCACATAATTTATGACTAGCGGGATTTTACTCCGCAGCGATATTTTTATAGTAAATATACACTGATTGATTCATACTAACGATAATAACATCATTAAAGTTTGCCAGCGCGTTTGGAATGTTTGTAAATAAATATTGTATTCACCTTTTACCTTGCGTTTTTATAGGCATGGTAATAACGAGAAGTTCTCCTGTCGGGGCATCAAGGTTTGTAGCGACTATTTCCTGGGTAGAGGTCATTCGGTAGTGGCATTCGTCCCGAGATACCGTTTAAAGCAGTCCAAGGCACAAGATTCGCATATTCTGGAGGAATTAAGTAAATGCGGTATAGTTAAATTCACACCTAGTAGAGAAGTTGAAGGCCTTACTATTTGCTCATATGATGATAGGTGAGTTATTTTGCGCATTTTTCAATGTTTATTTATTAAGAACAGTGACCTGTGGCTCTCTATAAGAGACATTCTTCTGGAACCAGTTTAGGCTTATGGTCGCGAATATTTGAACATATACACATAAGGGCTTGTAACTGGAAGAATCGAATTCTGATACTTTTACATCATATCGTCGCTGAAGAGGCAAAATCGTCTACGTGCACATGCTTTAGTACAACACTTTTTTGCCTCCTCAACGACGATGTGCTCTTAAGGAGAGTGTATTTTATACTCAAACATTTTCATGATTTAGTATAAATAATTTTTAATAAATGAACGAAAAATCTTGTGGGAATTGCGCTAATGTTACTTACAAAAATTTAACTTACAGGTTTGTTGTACAGTATGCAGCTGATACAGGAGGGATAATTGTGTCCAACGATAATTTTAGAGACTTATACGACGAGCAACCGCTTTGGCGAGAAGCAATTAGAGATAGGTAATGGTAATTACTTGCATGATAGCTTGGTACATCTACATTGGGTCGTATGTTGTTGGAGTTTCGGGGAAATTAAATCTGATTACACGTTACAGATTCAAACTAGATTTTCAAGATATTTAGATTATCCCGATCTCGAATGTTAGATTATCTTATTCCGGGTTTTTTCATGCTGAACAAGGCAAAAAAAATTTTAATTGCCCTAAAATACCTGTTTTTAATTGTTAGGAGGCTTTTTTTGCTTGACTACTAGTACCAAGCCGTAATGTTTATATATCGTAAACCAAACTACTTTAGTCTGACAATATCTCCTGAAATTAGGAATTACCAAAATTATATTCTTATTTTTATTCTGTATTTGATAAGCCAGGTTGAGCTTCCACCGAAATTATATAATACAGATACTAGAAAACGAACCAAAGTGATGTGCTATTGTAGCTATGTCTTATTCTTACAATGAAGATTTTATAGGTGTAATTGTTTTGTTTATTTGTAGAATCTTGCAGTACACGTGGGTCCATGAGAATTACATTATGTTCCCGCCAGACCCTTTAGGTCCGACAGGACCCCCTTTGGATCAGTTCCTTAGATTTTAGCCTTTGTCGATAGCTGGATATACTGAGAGATGAGTCAAAATTCTTTTGAGCCAGGAAGTGTTACCAGTCTTGAGCAAGAGCGTGCACGCAAAATAATTAAAAAATAATTATTTATTACTCGCTTGTACGTTTGAAAAATAAGAATCAGGATGCTGTAAATACTCCCGAACAGAGTATTTTTCTATTAACATAGGGTTATATTTTATGTGTTTCTTGGAGCTGTAAAACACTATGTGCAAAATTAACGTAAATTATTACGGGAAAAAGTGTTTTATTTACCTTTTGTATTTCAAACTTAAAAACAAGAATAACATTCATTGCTTTAATGTTAATTTCGATAAAAATTACTACTGAAAAACCTAAAAATGTATGATCGATATTTGAAAGGGAATATCAATAGGAATATTATTGATAATCATTTTATTGTAAACTCATCTGTATCAAATCATAGTCTGTTTTCATAATGACCCATCTAAATCTCACTGTCTCTCAAGCTTAACAAAACAACCTAGCGTTATATTTTGCTCTGGTACATATAAAAAATAATTCATGGAACCAATCTAGAAATGGTCATTTGGATGGTCTAATAGCTCACAAACCTCTTTTTAGAGCAATGTTTTCCTACGGGCTAATACAGTTGGTCGTTGTTATTTATAGTTTGAATTGGTTCCTTAGATCCGCATGCTGCCAGTCTCTGTACGACTTGTTGATATATAAAACCGTTAAAAGATTCCAGCAAAATCATAATTTTGGAAGCACCCGCAAAATTAACCATGTAGGCTTTGTCGCAGTTTCGAAAAATTAGCTTTTGTAAACGTTCAGTAATAGGTTGAAGTAATTATACTTTACGAGCTGGTAGATAACCGGTTTATTTATTGCAAAAATCAAGATTGCAAAATAGTACGAAAGGCGCTGAAAAAATTAGATATTATTAAAAACAAAAGACAGAAAATGAACATAGCTTCTATAAATAAACTAAACATGAGTATTGTTGTCAGAGTGTGTTTCCGCAAAAAGCCTTGAAACAACACCATTTAATCAAATATCAAAAACACGAATTCTACACTAATGTAAAAATTTGTCATACAAAAAGCTTCTGCTATTCGCAAATGGAATGCTGAAATGCTGCCAATAAGGACTCAGATGTTGGAACACTTAGATGGTCAGTCCTGGTCTGCTCTCTTGAGTCCAAAGCGTCATGATTATCATTAATGCTATTAAATGTATTATTACTACTATTGCTATTACTATCCTTCTCCCCAAGATTGGACTGCGCCATGGCCACGAGTTGACGATGTCGGTTCTTCTTCCTTGTGTATTCATTGTACTTGAGTCTGCCCTCTTCCGTATGGGATCGGACAATGTGACATTTTAGATTATCCATGGACTTGAAATTCTTCCCGCACTGGTCACAAATGAAGGGGCGCTCGTCCGTGTGAGTGTACTCAATGTGCTTGCGCAACCTCCCTGGATTTATAAAACTCTTCCCACACTGATCGCACATATATTTCTTTTCCGTCTCATGGGCCGCCAGGCGGTGATTAGTAAGCCGATTTTTGGTCAAAAAGTCTACATTGCAAACAGGGCAGATGAAACTGGTCAGGGGGGGTTTCCGGCGCTCCCTGCGTCTCTGCGAGGACTTAATCAACTGCTGTTTGTACAATTCATGCCCCTCCCCATGCATGCGATCAAAATGTGAGCGGAATAAGTCCTGGCTTTTGAGCACCTTTTGACACTCCGGACATTGAACTTCGACCGTAACTGCATGAACCCGTTGCTTATGATTTTCCAAGAGGGACGGTGCTATTGTTCTGTACGAGCACTGATCACATGCGAAACGACGCTCGGCCACATGGACCTGACGCATATGTGTGGACAGTTTGGACCAAGATGGATACTCTTTATTACAATGTTTGCAGTTGTAGGGGGGTAAGTGAACTCCGGGAGGGATTGTCCCACATTTGGGCTCGTGAAGCTTTTTCCTTGAGTCGTCTCCGAAAACTTTCCCACACTTTGAACAAAATTCGGGCTTCGCCAGGGTCACATGAGTGCACTGAAGGTGAAATGAACGGTCAGACTCGGAGTCAAAATCCTGGTCACAGTAAACGCATGGAAAGGGGTGGACTAATTGACGTCTGTAAAAGAGCTCGTAGAAGCGTCCATGAGTGGGCTTGAAGATGCGCTTCCGCTTTGACGCCTCCCCTTCTCTGGAATCTCTCCGCGCTTCAAGGGTTTCGGCTGTTTCGGCACTTTCTGAGAATCCGGGATGTTCGGTTGCTTCCGCAGTTCCTGAATCCTCAAACGTATCTGCGCTGTCAGATAGTTCTGAATATTCCGCCCCTGTTCGTAGAGAAGCATCTTTTTCGGAAGGAATTTTTGAGGGTTCGAAAATCTTCTTCGGATTTTGGCCCAGCTTTTCGGAGATCTTCTGGTGACGTATCGTCCCAGTCTCATTTTCAGAGAGATGTCGACTTCTTGAAGGTGTTCTTTTTCTTCGCTTGGGTGGAGTTAAGGCTATTAATTATTTGGTAATTATAAAATTTGTGTAAATTTAAAGCCATTAATATTGTCATGTTTTAATTGTTAAAAGTTGGAATTTTTTTAGAATATTGATACCCTCGTTCAAAAAATTGTCCATTCCAGAATTTCCCAAATACCCCATGCCCACGTCTTCCTGGAAGTTCCCACTGTCTTCATTATTCTTAGAAGAGTTCGGAGGACTTTCGACATTTTCGTGGCTAGGAATTCCTGCTGGTATCTCTTCTGGTCTCAGCCTCTGCAACCTGACCCAGGGACCCTTGTTCCCATTGGCTGGCTGGAGGTATGGATCTACCGGAATAATGACCTCTTCGACGTCCCTGGGCTCTGCTTTAATCCGGACTTGGGTGACAGGTGTCTTCACATCTGACAAATTTTCTCCAAAACCCGCCAAACCCCTGTCAATGATTTCATCTAATTTGGTAATACTCTTTGACACCAAGGACTGAGCATGGCGAAGTTTCCCGAACTGCTCGTAGGCTACGGCCAGGTTGTCGAGCGCGCTGGCGCAAATGACGCACAACGCAGATTCCTCCGGCAACGTTGCATTCTCATATTCCAAGGCGTCCAAACAACTCAAATGGAACACGGAAGAGAGAACGTTTTTATTTTTGACTGATTCGAGACCAGTATTGATCTCGTATGGATTCCCACATTTTTCCATATCCGCAAGCTGAGCACAACAATTTACACACGTTTCAATGAATGGTCTTGCCTCGTCTTCTCCAGTGGAGTTTCCACTTAGAAATAAACTTTCCAGGTCCATCCTTTGTACAACAAGCCTTGTCGACGGTCAGTCTCTCTCAAATTCATAGACAAGGCAATTTATTTTATTACGGCTTGGAAAAAATCCCATTTAACCGCCGTTCTGTTCAGCGGTTTTGGCGGAGCTCAGTAAAATTTTCAATTTTTAATGTTTTTAGCAAATAAGCCTTGTTATGGCATCATAACAGATCCTATCATTTCCCCGACTTGACGACTTTTATTTCTTCTTGAAATTTTATTGCCAACGCCATGCTTATAATTTCCAGTCGATTGTGGCTGTTTCTGGGTTTTTAAGTGGTTTTTTCCAAATTTATATTCAATTACTGAAATATATATGCACCCCATTTTGATTAGTTACTTTGAATACAATTAGGGACTTTATGCAAGATTGATATTTTGAGTGTTGTAATAAATCTGGTCTTACCCGTCTGGGCCAATTTTCTGGCTTTGGTAAAATTTTGAATGACAAGGCTTTGTGCTTTTCATATTATTCCCGGAAACCGTTGAATTTACTAAATTGGGGCATTTGAAAATTTGTATGGGCAGGCCAAAATTTTTAATCTGGCAAAATATCCGTGCAAAAATCGAGAAAATATGGGTGAACTTTTTTAAAATTTCCCTCGTGAAAGCCAAGGATTGGAAGTTCAAATATCCATTGAATGTAAGGTTATATACGATCTCGACATACGTTTGAGCCGCATTTACCCTTTTTTGCTAGTAGCATTTGCAAGATGATTTTGTAGCTATTGCAATTATTGGCCCTTATTTAAATCACAAAAAACAGAAAAAAATAACTTTACATATTGCCAATACATGTGCGTATGTCTTGCAAAGTATTTCTATCTGGAATTGCCAGAGATTTCTAAATTAATAACATTAATCTTTAAAGAGCAGTTTCTATAATATTAAGGAGACAATACTGTCATTATACTTACTTATACAAAGTTATTGTGGCCAGGAAAATAAAAAATTTGCTTCATAGACCACCCCATAAATCCACGCCTGTTTAGAAGTGTGTGCTAAACATTTGCAGCATCCAATTTTATTATTCAAATTATTAATGATTGATGTAAGTAAATTTATAGATGAATGGACGGCGGAAAAAAATCCTTAAGAATAAATTCGTATTCCTAAATGGACTAGGAACTAGGAGATTGAACCTTGAACTTGAACTGACATAACAATAAATTTTAGCGTTTGATCTGATTGTGAGTAATCAATTTATACACTGTTAATATTTAATTTCGTTAATATTTCATAACATAGTTAATAACCCTTCTTATTTAATAACACATCAACATTTATGTATACTCATTACAAGGATACCTCGCGGTTTGTAAAATGGAGATGGGAATTAAATTTTGTCAGATGTCAGCAGACCTAATGTCCGAAACCTGGCCATTGACAGAGTTTGAAATACCTTAACACAAAACTGTGGAAATGTCTTTCAAATTCGATTTGGGGGAATACCTTTCTGTGAATAGAATGCAATTTCAATGGTAGATATTGTTACGGATATATTATAAATAGACTAGAATAAGCATAATCTAAGTCAGCAAATAGTTTGGAAGGTCGTAAGCAGAGGCTACGTGACGCCAAACGCTGACCAAACATAATTATAAGAAAAGGAAAGGAAATGATTCAGATTATTTAATAAACAATAAACTAAGAATAGGATAAGATTAGATTTAGATTAAGACACGTAGAGTAAGTACAAGTTCTAATCTCGACTTCAAGCAAGCAACATCAAGAGGAGCCGCACCTAGAGTCCATTCCCTCCGGGATGGATCTCCACAGGTAGCAAGCGGGGCAACATGAAATTCGGAGAATTTCAGGAAGAAGAGATTCAGACTTCAAATTCTATTTTGTGTTAAATGTTAATTGTTCAGTGTAAATTGTATCAGTTCTAGGAACAATAAATTGGCTCAATCAATTAAATAATGAACTTACACAACAGAATCAATAGTTCCATTTATTCATGAGTTTCACCAACATCGAAACCATAATTCAGGGGAATGGAACGCCCGAACCTAGGCTACATTGTCTATTACCCACACAACATCAATACCCGGGTGATAGAACTGTAACATGATGTTTCTGCCAGGCCTTCGGGTTTTATTTGGTAAGGACCCGGAGGATCCGTAGGTCGGGGACCTGCGGATGACCCTGTGACATAAGACCGAACTTTGTAGCAAGTAAGGTCGTGAGTCAAACAAAATTCATGGGATGGAAGTATGGGGCTCGATAAGGAGAAGATATCTCATTTCTCTCCAGGGCCACCCGAAAATTCTCGTGAAAGGCAGTCATAACATGCAACAATGTTACCTCAAGAAAGAAAATTTGGCCATTATCATCACGCGCGGATTCAAATAACAGTTCAGAAGTCCTAGTGCGGCACTAGAAAAAGAACTATTTTGTGGCCAGAAATATTATTTTAAGTGCTAGTGAAATTGGGACTCTTTCCAACCGGAAAATTAGGGGAAGAGGACGTCCAATAAGGTAATACTATTTTCTTTAAGGTTCATGAATTTCATGTTTAGGAGCATATTAATTTTGTAATGTAGTTACGAGGCGTAGCTAATATTCAGGAGTAATTAACCAGAGTTTAGAGACAAATCATATGTTCAAATTAGAAAATTGCGCATATATGTATATGTATTTTGTGGTTTTCAGAGTACATAGTAGGTGTACGTGCATAACAAATTTTCACCAAAATTAGCTTCTTCCAGTAAAATAAGTCTTCTTCTATCTTTTTAGACGCCTAAAGGGCCGGGTTTTGAGCGTAGGCATAAACAGTGTTCGTATTGTAAAGGGAACTATTCCGGCTGAAGTGCCGTTCTTGTGCGCAGTAAAATAGTAATCTTTCTCTTCGTAAGTTTAAGTTCCTAATTTCAAAAGGGCCGTTTTTGAGCGTTGAAATTCTTTTAATTCTTCAAATTACCTTTCTAAGTTTTGGGAAACCCCAGGCTAGGGGATAGGAACCCAAAACACAATTAAAATCTTTCAATTAATTAGGACATTTTTTTATTAATACAAGACTCTCAAAATTCACTTTCCAAGCTTAGTTTAAAGCAAAAATATGATCTATCTTTCAGTAAATAACTCAAAAAAATATTTTTCACTCTCTTCTTTCTCTACATCTCTTTCTCCTTCTAATATAAGCACATTTGAAGGGCCGGGATTGAGCGCAAATGTCTTTAGATTCTTTATCTCCAAATTACGTAATTAAGAGCCCCATTGGTAGGGGGCAAAACCCAATTAAAACCCTTTCGCTGAAAATTACTTTCTTTACCTGATGTGTAGGTTTACACGGGTAACAATAGGACCTATCATAAACTTTTCACAAACATCTTTTCTTCTTCCATCTTTCCATTTCCACCAGAAGTGCCGGTTGAGCGCTGGGTAATTAGGACATAAGTTGTCATGGTTTTGGCAAATATTAGGACTTTAAAGTTAATCCGGAAGGCCGAATGTGAGCACGGAGCATATCAGATTTCAGTTAGTCAGTTTGCAAATCAAAACCTATACAGCTCAGTTAGAGAGCATAGGTAGATCAGACCATCTAAAGATTATAGTATGTAAGGAGAACAAAATTAGATCGGGAGGGCCGAATATGAGCACCGAGGTGATTAGGACAGTTTAAGTAAGGTTTGAACAAAATTTAGTCCAAAGGGCCGAGGTACATTGAGCGTGGACACATTGGCATAGTACATAAGCATACATATAAGAAAATTCTCATCTACGTAGTTTAGGGATTCAAGGGCCGAAATGTGAGCGGAATCATTGTCGTATATAAGTTTTAGTACACGTAGAATCCGAGAGGCTAGGAAGATTAGGAGGAACCTTATGGTTTAGTAGGGTTCGAGTCATTCCAAGCACGGAGGTGATCGGATGGAGTGCCGACAAAAGTACCGATAAGCCTGTGACCTACTAGAGGTAATCGGAGAGGCTATGATTGACGCACCGATATAGGTATATGTTTGTAAGGTGCCCAAGCTAGCGGATAGGTAACAGCAATGACTATTACTAGTAAGGAGGTCCATGGTTTAGTGGATAGGATAACAGGGGACACTCCAAAGCACGGATGTTCACTTTAAAATCTATGTATGCGGTTTCCAGCTATGGCCATACATAGGGACTTTCATATTTATTACTTCTTCCATAGATGACTCATGGTTTTGAGTGCATCATAAGATTAGCCATTCTCGAAGGATTTTGCTAGAGTAGAGAGATTTGGCATAAGAAACCACAGGCTCATGGCTTTTGAGAGTTGGTTATAGGGATAGGAATTCAGTAAATTCTGGTGCTTTCAGTTTTTGCTGTCTAACAACAGATACAAGCCTTGCTGATGGTAGGATCGGTGCAAGGAAGTTCTTAGGTACGAATTAGGACGCGAAACATATCCTTTGGGGCAGAAGGGTAATTAGTAGCGAGGAATACAGTCCTTATTAATTCTAGGAATCATTACAGGAGTATTTAGGGAATTTAGGCAACACCGGCCCGAATGTGAGGAGTGTTGATTGACAATAAGACTGATAGTTTAAGGAGTTAGACGCAACTAGCCATTGCAAATAAGTTATTTTAAGAAGGTTAAGTTTTAAGGTGAGTAAGTTTAAGAGCGTTAAGTTTTAAGGACGATAAGGTTAAGGAGACTAAGTTTAGAGAAGTTTAAGTTTAAAGGAGTTTAAGTTTTAAGGGAATTAAGTTTAAGAGCAGTTAGGGTTTAAGGAAGGGATAAGTTTAAGGAAGATAAGTTTTAGCGGAATTAAGACTAGAAAAGTTTAGGTTTTAAGGAAATTCAGGTGGTAACACCAGGAGGTACTCATTGGAAACGTTAGGATTACAGAGATTAAAGTTTAAGACAATTCACAGCTAAGGTTAGGGATGTTCAGGGTTTGAACACTTAGGTTATAAGCACAGAAAATTTCTTTTCCAGGTTATCATCACCAATTGGCACAATTAAGTTTTAAAACTAGGATTAAAATAGCATAGACATACAAGGCAAAATTTTAGGAAACGGTTTAAGTTGAAATTTGGCATAAGTTTTAAGAAGGTTTTCAGGATTGGAATTGACAAAAGAACTCTCACAACCGTCAAAACAATTCATAAAACCAAACTCTACGAAACGCCTTAGCATTTTTCAGCCCATCCAGAAAAAGTTAGGACGTTTACAGGTATGGAACCCGAAAAGAACCAACATCCATCAAGAAGGGAACCACCACCTGCACCTTCAATACCATCTCGAAGGACTACGCGATCGGCAGGACCAGTACCACAGAATGAAACAGGCTTGGAGGAAATCCTCGCCCGTAGGAAAGAGGAGAGGAAAGCAGCGAAAGCCAAAGCTAATACAGCAACGGCAGGTGTAGACCTCTCTTCAACGTCTTCAGCTTCGACATCTACAGTCATGGAAGAATCCGGCAGTACAACCTTGGCATTATCTGCACAAAGTCCATCGGGCTCGCAGGCCACGGGGCACGGAGATAATCCTGACAATAATGATGAAAGCATGGATGTGTTCTTGGACACGGTGTCAACACCTGTAACAGGTACGACAACCAGTCCTAAACGAACACCAACAGTATCGACAGCACAAACACCAAAGTTTTCAAAAACAAAGGTGGTGCAAGGACAAAATCTCCATAGACTAGCTATGCAACGAGAATTACGCGACCTCGAGGTAACCAACCTGGAGGGCCAACAGGTCCAACAAGACCAGGAGGTTGAGGCCACAGGCGAATTCATGCTAAATGCTAGAGGAGACATGGTTTTTGTCAGTCACGATGCTGACCCCACGATCAAGGAAATCTTGTCGCAATTCAATCAACCTGAGGAAAGACCAACTAGTAGCGCTGCCATGTCATCATTTGAAATTCTCACGGATCCCGGAAGCAACCATACAAGCGTAGGGGAGGGCGAGCAAGGATTCGCAACTCCAGAAAGTGAGATGGAAGATGTGACCAATGAATCACCCAACAATGTGGTTGTCAGCAACCTGACAAACCCAGTTGGCAACGGAGACATTCCTCAAGACACGAGCATACAATCCCAACAGGATGTACAAAGTCAAGGAATGTGCAGCAAAGCTACTGGACAAACTGAACAACAGGTTAATCAGCAAAGCTCAACGGAATTGGATGATTTGGAGGATTCCAACAGACCAATAGCTATAGCAACAAGTACACCAGAGATTATCCAGCAAGGGAATCTCAGTACACACTCATCATTTAGGGACAATTTAGCAATAACTCAATCGGACGAGTCAACCGAACAGAGTGAACAAGGTGACTCACCAACAGGAGTACCACGTACCAATAACAGTATAGGGAGTGATCGTGACCAGGTCACTACTCAATTAAATCAGCAGTTATCAAACTTAAGCATCAGCGACCACCGTAAGGCTTCACAGTCGAATACTACAGTTTCTCAACAACCAGACATACAACAACTTGTGCGAGATAGGTTCCTATCAAGACCATCTCCAGGATTTTCCAATAGAGGAGATATAGGCTTTCAAAGGACACTCAGCCGGGTGTCTGAGTCTACAGAACAGGAAGGCCCAGTCGAGGATCAATTACCACCGATCAGAGAAGGGCAAGATAACATCCAAAGGGTGGAAGAAAATTTCGTACAGTTAGTGACAGGTACAGGTGTGATAGTACCAGCGGGATCGTTTCAACAACTAGTGACCACCGCAGGCTTCCAACGGAACTCAGTGGAAAATTTTCTGGTAGTCCGAGGATTGGAAGGACAACTGATAGAGGTGTATCACAGGTTAGCTCAAAATCTTTATACAGGTACAGTCCAGTGGACACATTTTTTCCTTAGATTAGCTGAAGTCACCCACAGACGGGACAATAACAGAGATCCGAATAGGGAAGAAAGGGAAGTGTTACGTACACGTGCCTTCGAGTACGGTCGGAACGTCAGGGACAACATTTTCATCCCCACAGACGTCATCCGAAACCTTTTAGAGCACCGGGTATTGTCGTTGAGAAGTCATCAGGCACACCAGGATAGCCAGATTTTCTTCAACGATACACCTAGGTACACGACCGTGATACAATCCGGAAGACTTAGTGAAAATCTAGAATTTGGTCAACAACGACAAGAAAGGCGAGTCAGCGACGAGAGTAGGCCAGGTCCAGAACAAGATTCAAATAACAACGGGACCACCCAACAAAGCGTAATCGACTCCAGCGCTGACGACATCATTAGCAGGTACCTTAGGTACGACCGAAGAAACCCACCAGTAACACGGAATCCGGTTACGGGTTTATTAGAACCAGCATCTAGATCTACGCTAAGGACCATCTCAGGCGAACCTACAGTACAACCCGTTACGTCACGAAGGATTTCACCCGAAAGCTTAAATACCAGCTCAAGCTCAATCAACAAGGCTATAGCCCAGGCAATAGCCTCAGCGACACTTCAAGCAGGTTTAACAACCCCTCGAAATCGGAAGTCGAGTAACTCCGATCGTGACCATCTCAGACCAAGTAACCAGGTAACGGATAGTAACCCGGTAGATTACTCATCACCTAGGTCACAGCTTTTCCAGAAATCGGTGAGAAGACATTACAGGGTAAATAGTGCTGAGGAAAACAGCAACTTAAATCCCAGGACCAGTCCACAGGGAATTACGATACGTGAGAGACCAAGCAACAGCCGTTGCGAGACAGCCATACAGAAGGGTAGCCCTAGAGCACCCACGACATCACCTACAGTCCAGACAGGTAATCAGACACCAGCAGGGAGCTCTACGGCACAACCGAGAGTGACCCCGAGGTCCAGTAATTCCTGTCGCTCAACACCTGCAACAGGTGAAAGAGGGCAGTCAAGCCGACACAGCAACTCTCACGAGATAACACAGCAAATTAACCCAGTACACATCTCACCAACCAGTCAGAATAGACAGGTTTCAACGGAAAATACGCCAAGGAACAGACCAACTCAACCTAACCTGCAATTTAGGCCACAACCCACCCAAGACGAATTGGAGACACCAACTGAGGAGGTCGAGACCACCCAAATTGGTAGTACATCACAGGCTAACGTTAAGAGGGATTTAACGACAACAAGGTTGTACGTCAACACAGATTCCACCCAGGCAAACAACAACGAGCAACTGGTACACCGAGTTTACCAGTCGCCGGGAGGTCGAATCTACGTACATCCCCCCGTGCACGCGTTGCGAGCACCGCCACTTGACGTTAGTGAAACAGCTTTAAGAACGTTGGTGCAAGTAGGGAGACAACTAAGAGAACAGAATCCGTCATTAACTATCGCAAATACCATCAGAAATTCTGACACAGGTACTTACTATCAGGCATTTAGACCCCAAGACAGATTTACTGTCTATCAATCACCGAGAGGCTCGTTATATAACAGCCTACCGATAGGACGCACAGGTATACACCGCCACAGTTTACGAGGTCGAGACATCCTGCAACGAGCAACCAACAACGACAGGACCATCATAGAAGGTGGAGAGCTTGTAACAGCACCCCAACCACCACCTTCGGAACAAACATCTAGAAGCAACGAGTCATACGTCCAAGGTGACACCCTAAGGTCACGGACAGCAACACCTGCATCTACGACACGCGCAGCAACGACTTTTGCAGTACCAGTTAGACCAACTGGAAGGTTTATAACCAGGTCAGCGAACCGACCAACGACACCGACAGCTCCAGCTGTCCCCGTCAGACCAAATTCAGCAGTAGCAGGACCATCTCGAGTAACAACAACTCCAACCACAAGTCAAGGTACAGTCAATTGGCTTGATGACTTACAATACGGAGTAAATATATAGACAGGACCAAGTGGCAGAGTATACACCAGCGAGAACGAGGCAACCGAAGACGAGTTAGTACCAAGCAGGATAACAGTAAGACAATACTCTAAGATCGCCCGAAAACAAGACAGATTCAGAAATCAGGGGGTAGAAAACGAAGCAACTTGGACAGGTCAAGTGAGACGTCTAATTTATTTCAATAGAAGGGACGGTATAATACAACGAAGGTTCAGACCAACTAGAGACTCTGATTTTGAGGCATTTGCAGCTACCAGAGCAGAACACGAAGAGATTGTTCTGAGTACCAATCCCATATTTACCTTTTGGAGGATACTAGCTCAAAGATCGGTAGACCCGAATCAAGTTACTAGTTACATTGCACCCGATTTTAGGCTCTATCATAGACACATCAGTCTACCCAACGGCATTCGTAACATCCGAATACATAGTTTTCTGCCGAGGATGGACAGCAGGAACTGTAGCAGACTTCATAGAGGGAATAAAACAGTATGATGAAGACCGAAAAACGGACGGCGCGGAATCTATTGAGACCAGATTTGCCAAAGTCCAAGAAATGTTGGAGAAATTGACCTCCGGAATGAAAGCAGCTCCAACGGAAACAACCGTCGTCAAAGTAGCTGCAGTAAGAGAACAACAGGACTATCGGAGACCTGAAATTAGATCTAATGACCAACGAGGACGAAGTCCAGGTCAGGGAAACTTCAACAACTCACGAAATTCCAGTCCAGGTTACAGCAACAATAGCAACTACCCGGACAGGGGACGTAACAACCAAGGGTATGATGACCGAAGAAATTATGGGAACCGAGGTAGATCTCCAACACCTGAGAGATTCTACAATAATCAAGATAGGAGTAGGCCTCAGTATAGAAATGATGGCAACAACTCCAACAATCAAGGTTACCCGCAGCGGAACCAAAATTTCGGATCTAGACAAAGTCCGAACCGACAATACTATAACAACAACCCTAACAACCAGGGAAATCGTCAGTGGAACGACCAACAGATGAACCAAGGATACAACCAATCCTACAACGGTTATAACAGCCAAGGATTTAACCAAACTCAAGGCTTTATGCCACCTCAAGGGTTTAATCCGAATCAAGGGTACCCACCACAACAGGGTTATGCACCGTTTCAAGGTTATGCACCCACCCAAAGTTATGGACCATCTCAAGGATACGGTCCAGGACAAAATGCAGGGTACGCCAACCCTGGCATGCAACAAATTCAGGCCAACCCACAAGGTTACCAGAACCAGAGTTACCAGCCAAACAATAACCAAGGAGGTCAGCGACCCCAACAGTACAACAACAATAACAACAGGAGTAGAACTAACTCCAGGGACCGGAACAGCCAAAGCAATGACAGAAACAACTCCTGGAGGAATCAATCAGACCGCCAGGAGCAGTCACAGCCGATGCCGGGACAATTGGCGCTAGAATCCACCCAAACCGACATAAAATGTTTCGGGTGTGGAGAGATGGGCCACCTGAGGAGGAATTGCCCACACAAAAGACAGTCTAGCCCATATCCGTCGGGAAACTCACAGAGGGGGACGCACCCCCAGTAACTGAAGATATCCAAGAAAGAATGAATGCAATTATAGCAACTAGAGTAGAAAGTCAGTCAAAAGACGACGAAGAATTAGAAATTATTGATCTCAACCCATGTCGTTTATCAAACGGCAACAAGTCAACTTTACAAGTGCAAATATGCAGTATGATGATACCAGCTTTACTAGATTCAGGAGCAACAAGATCCTGTATCCAAAGAAACTTAGTACCAAGATGTGCGGAAATAAAAGAAGTTCCAAGCGCTCTGCGGGTAGCAGTAGCAAATGCGGAATTGGTAAAACCAATTTGCCTCACCAAATTCACAATGATGATTGAAGGTGAAAAACTTTTATTCAAAGGTCTAGTGATGGAAACACTAGAACCACGAATGATTATAGGTGAAGATCTTTTATCACGTTACGGAATAACGTTAGATTACAAGAATAATGAAATACGGAGCGACCGATTTCAAACAGTTCCAATGACTAGAGATACTCATCTCTATGTCGGGGAGAAAAAGGCCGACATAGAATTTGTCAGGTCAATTTTTTCATTTCATGAAGTCAAAGGACCAAAGAACATGATGTGCAGGACTTGAAAAGCAGTCACAATACCAGCCTATGGACACATGAAAGTGCCCATACAAATTCCAAAACGCATCAAAAAGGATTTTTATTTACAACCATCAGAGAAACTTTACACCAGTAAGCGACTTTTAGTAGCCGCAGGTGTAGTACCAAATGAAGAACCTTTCGCATATGTATTTAATCCAGCTCCATGCCCACAGACAATGTATGGACGTACAGCTATAGGTCATGCTGAAGAAAATTTTGATCTCATCAAAATCAAACGCAATCAATTACGTGATGCTCACAAAAGGCTCACACAAGAACAGCTCGACTGTTTTGACGTCAACGAGGAGCTCGACGAAGAAGGACGAGCTAAGTACCGAGCATTGTTGACAAGATATCCAGAATGTTTTGCATTTAACAAGGGAGATTTGAAAGAACCAGCGTGGATTGATCCCATTCGGATCCATACGGGAAATAACCCACCCGTTCAGGCAAAACCTTTCCCTTGCTCACCAATGGAGCGACAAAAAGTACGAGAAGAAGTACAAAAGATGGTAGATGCAGATATTATTAAGGAAGTGAACGGACCCTACAGCAGTCCATTATTTCTCATCAAAAAGAAAGACGGAACATTTAGATCAGTTGTGGATTATCGAGCGTTAAACAAGACCATCACAGATCAAGTTTACCCTTTAGCAAGAATAGATGACATACTTATGCAATTTGGAAAATCTGCAATTTTCGACACTCTTGACATGGAGTCAGGCTTCTTTCAATTATTAATACATGAGGATGACCAAGTCATAACCTCTTTTATCACACAGGATGGATTATATGCATTTAAACGACTACCTATGGGAGTCAAGATTGCACCGTCAGCTTTTCAGCGAGCAGCAGATCAAATGCTGGGCTCACTCAAATTTAGGGGAGCCATGGTATATTTAGATGATGTAATCTCTTACGGAATTCATCTTTTGGACAAATTAGCATCACTCGAAGAATTGATGTTAAGAGCCAGCAACAAAAACTTTAAATTCAAGCCAAAGAAATGCAAATTCGGATATTTTGAAGTAATTGTTTTAGGATTTAAAGTATCCAGGGAAGGCACCAGTCCAGATCCTGCAAAGGTGGACGCTATTAGACATGTGCCAATACCAAAATCTGAAACAGAAGCAAGAAGATTTTTCGGAATATGCAGTTTCTACAGAAAATACATCAAGGACTTCGCAAAGATTGCTAGTCCCATCTCACAATCATGGATTGGAAGTAAGGGGAAATCTGAAGGACAAAAACGCATAAGATGCTTCCAATGGAGTGCAGATGCAACAATTGCCTTCAACATTCTCAAAACCAAGTTAATGACACAGCCAGTTCTAGCTCATTTCAACCCAGAGTTGGATTGCATACTGCATACAGATGCATCAATTTCAGGACTAGGATGCTGTGTACTTCAAGATGATGGAGGAGAACATCCAATAGCTTATGCTTCAAGGACACTAATTCAGTCAGAAAAGAATTACTCAGTCACAGAATTAGAACTAGCAGCAGTCGTATATGCAGTTCGCAAATTCAGACAATATCTTTATTTGAGAAAATTTTTAATCAGATCAGATCATTTAGCATTATGCTACCTACGATTACAAAAAGATCCA
This sequence comes from Allacma fusca, assembly GCA_947179485.1. NCBI lineage: Eukaryota > Metazoa > Arthropoda > Collembola > Symphypleona > Sminthuridae > Allacma > Allacma fusca. The sequence goes on along the minus strand of OX359246.1, from coordinate 2,270,387 downwards.
AACCACCGAATAAGTAAGTTTGTAAATAAACTACAAGAATTTGACTTTCAAGTTACATACAAGAAAGGAGCATTACACTTGGATGCAGACTTTCTATCCAGAGCTCCATTACCCTATACAAAGGAAGATTTGGAAGATACAGAGGACCGAGTGATTGAATTTGAACCAGACCCGGTCAAAGAACATAAAATTGCTTTGGAAGAGCAAAAACAAATCCCTCAGGGGAACATAATAATGCCACCACCAGCGTGTGCAGCCAGCCTTACGACCACGGAAAGCTATAAGGGAAAATATTGGACGGATGACGAAAGTCAATCCTCAGATGAAGATGAAGCCATAATCCCACAGCGACAAAATCCATGGTCAGGGAGATTGAAAGGTCAACCCAGACGTAAAGTCAAATCACAAGTGGAAATTTTAGTACCTCAACCGAATTTGGAGGAAACGGATTGGGAGAACCATACAATGAGCGTAAAGAGCCGTGTTAATGAAGTTACACACAGCTACTCAGCGCTCAAAGAATGGAAATTATCCGTAGATGACATCATTACAATCCACGAATTTCGGGAGGATGACCCACAAGAGGCTGAAAATACCTGGAAATACACCAATGAGTATATCTACGAGAAAAATCTCAAACTAATACAAGATATAGAGTTTCACAATGCAACAATAAACGATTTAGATATGAAAGAATTTTTATCGCCAAAGAAAGCTCAAGTTCAAAATGAAAATGAAGATTTTGACAGAAATACTATCACTGACATTGGAATGGGGACTGATTGGTCTCCTACTCCAAAGTCAACGACAGCAACAACGTCACAAAGTCCAGCCAATGGGAAGGTTGACATTGATTCACCAAAATCCCTAGGACAGATGACACGGAGTACAATGGAATTCACAACAATGGATGGGGCAGGTGAGGCTGAAACAAAAGCTGTACATCTACCACCAGCCATAATTGTAGACTCCGATACGGAAGTCCATGATCAAACTTTGAAGAATCAGGAGACAGCGGATCTGGTGAGCCAGGCAGCTGAGACTACACAAAAGAAGTCCTCAACTTTCCCGCCCACCCATCCCGCCAGTCCTAAAGAGGCCAAGAAATTGGTACTCATGGATGAGGATAGGAACGTCCAAAAGGAATGCGACCGACCGACACTGAAACAGGAAAAGTTCAGTGTGGAAAATCACATTCCATCCGGACACGATCCCACAGATGAGGAAAAATGGTTTGCATTTGAAGAGACTTGGAGGAATCCAACGTCGGCAAAAGGAGATGAATGGAAGCTCAAACAGGAAGTCATTTCGCAATTGAAGACATACACTGCACAATCTGCCAGGAAGACTGATCAAGTTCCTGATGCAGAAAGTCCAGGATATGCTAACAATCCGGATCTTGATACCCCACAGCGGATCAAGGCGATGAAGATTTCCAGAGATGTGGATGAATGGATGAATAATATCCAACGAAGATCTGCAGTACGCGAGTCGGAGGAAAACAAAAACCCTCCGCCGTCGCATACGTACATATCCACAAAGAATCCAGATAATGAAGAAAATTACTCTCTACTGGCGACCACAGTAGAAGAGCTGAGGAAAAATATCCGGGAAGGTGAAATCAAATTCACCGATGGAAGATCATGGAAGATTCAACCTCTGAAAGGGCAGGGTGTTGTGACAAGTAAAAAGACGTCACATTCACTATGTCTTTCACAGGATGAAGACCAAAGGAATAAAGACGCTCAGAAAACTGAGGACATGTCATTAAATAGAGCAATAAAATTTGTTCCAGGAGCTCACGCACTACAGGGGTGCGAAGGGAGCAAAGATACTTTTTCCACACACAAGCCTGTGTGTAGGATACTTGAAGATGAAGAGCAAGTTACTATGTTAGAGGAACATAACATGCAGGAGATGCAAAGGGACGATCCAGATTGTTTATTCATCATGGACAAAATAAAGATGCGGCATACGTTAAATTGGAAGGACAAAGAAAAGTATAGCCGATATGAAATTGATGAAGAAGGGATTCTTACTATAGTACATAAAGATGGACGTAAGTTATACGTACCCCGAGTACTTAGAAATTTCCTACTATCAAAAGCTCATGATGGGATCCTATGCGGAGGACATTTAGGATTCCAAAAAAACTCTTCATAGACTCAACAAAAATTATTTTTGGAGAAAAATGAACGTCTCAGTAGCAAAATATGTCATGTCATGTGAAAGTTGCCAAGCAGCTAAATCCATGAGAACGAAGCCAGCAGGACTACTTCATCCTATCATGATAGAAAATGTAGGGGATGCATTATGTATTGATCTCATTGGACCCATGCAAATTAGCATAAAAGGGAACAAGTACATTATAATCGCACAGGATTATGTTTCAAAGTTCGTGATCGCAGAAGCAATTCCAGATAAAACTGCTGACAGGATAGCAGAATTTTTGCTTCACAAAGTAGTTTTAAAATACGGACTGTTTAAAAACTTGCTGAGTGACGGAGGATCCGAATTCAGAGCGGAAATCACTCAAGCATTACTTCGCAGATTAGGCATGAACCATTCTACATCTACAGCATTAAGACATAATAGTGTTGGACAAATAGAAAGAATGGTCCAGACTATAAGCACTATGCTGAGTCATTATACTCAAAAAGAGCAAGCACTATGGTGCAGTTGTTTACCGTTTCTAATAAATGCTTACAATTGCAGTCACCATGACGTGACCAAAGAAACTCCTTATTTTATGATGTTTAGGCGACAACCCATATATGACTTTAACTTACAACTGTGTTTAAGCAGCGTCGACACAAATTTTATGAGTGCTGAGGAAGCCACTACTAGAATAGAAAAAGCTATTGCTAAGATAAGGGAACGTCAGGACTACAGTAAGGATTGGTATGATAGGAAAAGAAGGTTCGTTAAATTCAACATCGGAGACACAGTGCGAGTCTTTACACCGACCAGGATAGTTGGAAAGAGCGAACGCTTTCTTCACCCTTACAAAGGACCCTTTGTAGTCATAGAAGTTTTAGCCAAAGACAATTATATCATTCAAGACCTTAGGAATTCTAAAAAGAGACAGAAAGTCCATGTGGAAAGGCTTAAGAAGTGCCTCCAGCGAGAACACATTGAGGACGAGTATAGTTATGATTTAGATTCCGATATAGTGGAATTGGTGACAAAACGAAATTGGAACAAGTGTGGAAAAGTTATAGTGAGTCAGCCACGGTCAATTCTTAAGAGTTCGACCACTTCAGATAACAGTTCAACTACGAGCAAGAAGGTGACTTTTAAAGTTCAACCTGCTCAAACCGAAGAAATAACTAGAGAATTTTCATCCGAAAGTTACTCAGACAGTGCAAGTGACAAAGCTCAGCCAGTACAACAGAGAGGAGAATTTTGTGATAAAAATTACTCACACTCTCAAATCACCCCAAGTGAAGGAGGGAAACCAAACCAGGGACTAAATCAACACAAAGATAACACTCAAGGAGGAAAAGGTACTACTAAGCAGTCAAGTACACAAGTAAGAAAATTTTCGTCAGAAAATTATTCAGATAATCGGGAATTTTTAGATAAAAATTAATCATATTTCACTCGCTCGAAAGTAAATGAACACCCTAGAGGAGATCAGGGACGAGATAAGGGGATTGAAACAACAGAGGAATTTAGTCCAAATAAAAATTTGGAAGTACGCAGCTCAGGAAGAGTACATCAAACAGAGAATCGCAGCTTTAGAACTGCTAATTCAAGAGACAAAACCTCAAACGTCAAGTTTCTGCCCACAAGTGGAGAAATCACAAGACGAGGTGCAACCAGAGTAACTGATGACACATACAAAGAGAGAATTAATCCTAATCATCCAGGGATTACAAGCCCAATTAATCAAGGCAAAGGAGAACGAAATTCGTCTCCAACAAAGAATTTTACATCAGATTTCGGAACAGGAGGAAGTACTGAGCAAACTGAAACAACTCGAGGGAGATCACAAAGCGACCCTCCAGGAAACTCAGAAAGCCAAAGAAGATATTTCGGATTTAATAAACCAGCTGAAAACAGCGCAGGTGTAACATCGGAAGGTGAGGAAGAAACTCAACCACTCATTGACGAAAGTGACTTTAAAACACTTAAGAAATTAAGTAGTTCAGGGATAAGTCCAACAGAACTTGATGTGGACGACAGCAGTGAGTATAGAGAGACAGATTCTTACAATTCGGGATCAGAACCGAGAATTAATCAACCGCCTACGACAGAGAGAGGGAGACCTGGACAAATTGAAACAGGAAATCAAGGACCTTCAGAAGCGACTTCACGAGTTGAGGTGCCTTGGCCCTCAGTAGAGGCGGATATTTCGACACAATTTCTTCACTCAGATGAGCAAAAGGCCTTGGAAGAGCCCCCCTTTGTGGAACACAACACCAAGCCCACCCAGCGAAGCTCAGAGACAAACACTGCAAAGCCTACAAGCGCAAGGCAGTCGGATCAGAGAAGCAATAGCACGAGTGGAGAGAGAGATAGAACAAACCGAGAGAGTCAAGAATACTCTGAAAAATCAAATTCGAGCAGCCAACAGGCTAGCCAACAATTCAACCAACCCACGGAACGAAAAGTCCTTGTAGAAAATTCTACAGAAGAGGACGAAGAGTTCCAGGAAGTTCTAGCAGACAAAAACGGACAAGACTCTGTAGATACGCATACAGAAGTCATTAATACACCTGTAGAATTTTCTACAGAAGAGGACAGGTCATTGGATGTCTTCACGAAAGACAATCCCAGAAGGCCTGAGAGAATTAGAACAAATACGTCAGATCACCGAGAAACATTCAGCGACCCTCAGAACCCGACGAGTACAAATCCAACAGGAACTTCAACAAGTTCAGGAGGAAATTCGGGAGTTACAGAAGCAGGCGAAACATCTCAAGGAGAAAGCGCGGAAGAAACCGGAGAAAGTAGACGATACCCAACTCGTACCCGAAAAAGGACGAGAAGATTTGGATCAGTCTGAAAGCGAATGAGCACCACCAGATACTTAACAACAATACCAAACTGTGTTAGTTTTGGTCAAAGCGAGATTGATCTCAAGATTGGAGACCGTATAAATCTCATTAGTTATCTCATACGACAAGGTCGAAGGAGAATCCGATACGTAGGTACGTACACAATCATTAAAACAGATTACTGCAAAGTATTTTATCTTCAACCAGATGTCAGAGAACAGAGGGTCACGTGCATCCGGGTCTCGAACCAACGAGACTCCACGCCAAGACGCCCTACCCGCCGTCGACAGGGACGACGACGATCGACCACGTTATTGGACCCAATACGTGAGTCAAACTGAAGTGGAAATACCACAAGCAAAAATTTTACCAAACTCAGATATGGGACGATTGGAAGTTGTTCTTAGAGTAGACGGGAAATTACCCCATAGGATTATCGTCCAAGGACGAGATGGGCGAGAGATCGTAACCCATTCAGTACTAATTGGAGCTCTCAGAAAACCTCGAGAGTTAACAATAGATTATCGTATACTACGACGAGAACCGCACTTTTGCGGGTCAATAAATTTTCCGGAGCAGCAACTGGAAGTAGATAGAGGCGAGCGAGCGCCAGATGATCTTGTTTACCTTTTTAAAGGACAAGAATTTAATCCCACTCCCATACGACGACAGATCCCTATCTGTAGAACACGTAATAGACAGCCAGATGATCCATGGCTAGTCCAAAATTATAGGCAAGAAAAGGACGTGCCCGGACAAAAGAATCCAAGGGGAGATTATGACCATGATCCATGGGCATTTACTCCAGGCCTTCAATATGAACGAGGCAAGACAAGTCGAAGCTCATCTCGGAAAGTGATGGGAGCCGACCCTATTTGTGGAGTAACCCGAGTCAACATCCCCGAAATTAGTGAATGGTTACCGCAACAAGAAGAACAGGTCGAAGACGTAGCCCATAGAATCAGTAGACGTATTGATGACAACTATGGACCCGATCTGAGACGAGGGAACTTGGAGGACCGACGAAGGGAGCCTCCGAGATTCGCAGCCTACTCGGCACATATGGTACCAGCCGGGAGAGGCCGCGGGCGGGCCATCACCAATGGAGAAAGTTCGGGCAGGCAACACAGGAGCTCAAGAGAAAGTTCAAGGGAAAGACACAGCTCTAAAGACAGCAGGACCAGGAAGCGGGAGACGGAGTCGTCATCAGAGAGGAAGAAGCGACGGGAGGACGACAGGTCAAGGAGCCGCTATGACAGTCCAGCGCGGTCAAGGAGCAGGAGAGAGGCAACCCCACCACCTTCGCCATTTCTATCGCCAGCAGCGAGAGATTACAAGGACCGAATGGAGAGGGAGTCAATACTGACAGTACCCATAGCAGCTCCAGCCCTAAGCTATACCGCGGTCACAAAGATGCCACCGCCAACAATACCGGTTAATAGTGAACCACCTAAACCACAGCGTGCAGTTTGCATCGCTCAAAGAGAAAGACCAGTGGAAGTACCTGTAGTGACTCCACCATCAGTAGCAGTGATACCATGGAGCGAGGAAACAGCCACGGACACAGCTACAACAGCGGACAGAGATACCGCCAATGAATCCTCTTCAGATTCAGAAGAGGAAGAGACAGTACCCATCCAAACCTGTAGTAGAAAAGGATGTAAAAGGGCACGACAAGTAATTGCAACCGACAATGGACCAGTGGTACAACAGGAATGTGAACATCATGCAAAGAAGCGTGCGAAAAAGGAGAAGAAGGTCAAGAAGGAGGCTCAGATGACCATCTTAGAGCTATTTGGACAGAGCACAGTACCAACCCAACCACCGGCGAAATGGCAGTCGAACATCGTAAAGATTGGAGAGGACTCCAGGAAGGCAGGGAAGCACGAGGAGATGGTAAACCGAATTAAAGATCTCGGGGAAATCATCCGCAACCTTGCCAGACAAAACGTCAACGCAGACAGCGCGAAAAAGCAAAAGGAAGGATTAATGAAAGAATTAGCACGCCACCGCCAGGAATGGATAAAGTGGAGAAATGATAACGACTTTCACTTGGTATGTGCTGAGTCAAAGATAGACCTTCAAACTAGAGAATTACCTCCAGCACACTTTGAACCAACGAACATTCCAACGTCAACAGCCACATCCGGGGAGCTAGAGCGTTTGCTCGCTCAGGAAAAACGAAATGGTCCAGAAACTGCAAGCCCAACAGGAATGGCAACGGAAATGCCACCCTCACCAGGACAAAATGTCGAAGTTGCAACATCCGAGCTATCTATAGCCGAGCAACACAATGACCAGAGCAGTAGCTCAGAGGATTTTGAGGTGATCAGATCAAAGAGAAGACCCAAAGATCGAGAATCATCAATAACTTCGGATACAACGGAAATTGTTAATAACCACCAGCTTTCATTGGCTGATTTTGCCAACTCACCCCAGGACGGAACCGTCATCCTTAGTGACGACGAGGAACCACGACAACCAACCTCATCAATTCAAACGCCACCTCACACACCGGAAATGGGACGTGGAGGAGGAGGAAGACGAGGAGGACCCATACCTTACCTCGGTAACAGTTGGTTATCGTTTTTATTAATGTTCGGTTTAATTACATCTGCTGTAGGACAATCCAACTTGAGAAAGGAATTGACGGGACACTACGGACCATATCCAACAACCCGGGCATCACATTACCAGTGGTGGACCCGATTGGAAACCGAGAATCCAACCAGTCCAACAGGCTTTGACCATGTCAGCCTAGACTTTGAAAATAAGGAAGACTCGGAGGAAATCGGACACTATGACCCTTACGGCCAACGGGAGTGCCCACCGGTCGGAAATTCAGCCGTACGGTCAGCTACAGCGCACCGACTCTGGCAGAATGGAGTAGTACGAGGAGTAGCAGGAGCCGTAGGCATGTGTACCACGGGAATGGTCATAGTAGGAGTCTATACCAGTTCAATCCTAGACGCAGTCAGGAGATGGAACAGACCATTAAAAACAGTCAAAATACCACAGGACTGGGTACTCATTGAGTCCCAACTACCGGACCAACGACCCATCTGGATGATAATGCCCGTCAATGCCAGTGAGGAAAAAGAGTTAGAAGATTTTCTTAAGGAAGATCCAACAGCAACAGAAATATCTCCGAACTTAATAGCATTACCAGGTGATATCCAAAGTAATGCTCATTACCTCAACGAAACTTCTGTAGCCAAAGTATGGAACCAAGCTTTAGGCAAAGAAGTGGACGCGGAAGAATCCGAAAACGGGAGAGAGCGACGACATGCTCCTGAACCCACTTCAGAGGAAGAGGAACGACGACAAAAGATACGAGACCAACGGAAATTACCGCAAGCTATTTGGCTAATGTCACAGGCAATACGTGACGGTTACCATCTAACAACAAAAACTTTACAATCAGTTGCAATGGACTTAATAACAAAACCAATCCCGTTACCACTACAGACCAAATACGAAATTTGGAAGGAATACGAGATACAGTACGGGAAATTCATCAACAAAGTTATCCAAATTTTGGGACTTAAAAACACACATACACGTACCAGGCGAAGTATCTTGGCAAAAGACCAGATAAATAACCTACAACGCCAGATGCAAAACAACCCTCACAGTATCACCAAAGGGGAAGACTATGTTCACCCCACCGAGGAAATTGCAATAGGCGAAGCTGTACACTTCGCACTAGCAACGACAATCACAGAAGCAAACTGGACGATAGTTTTGCTCATACCACACATATACAACGGCGTTGACCATCTTGAAGAGGACGAACTCAAGGGATGGGAGACAAAGGCACACGCCAACGTCTCACAAACCCACCCACTCTTCCAGCGAACGTCAGAACGAGCAGCCAGAGAACGGCAGAGGCGAGAGGCATTCGTAGGACCGACCAACGCATGGTCACCCGTCAGTTATAGCAGACAATTCTTAAAACAACAGCTACAGCTTATGCTGGCACGGATTGAGGAAGAGGAGGCTCACTCATCGTCAGGAAGACCTACAGGGATTATTCAACAGCTTGTACGATTTACCCTCAGAATGGTAATCTATATTGGCACGTCCGTTGGAATGGACTTCGGAGGGAACCAAGACCCTATACGGAAAGGAGACCCGGGAAGAAGTCATCCACGAAGGACAGAGGGAGCAGAAGGACCGGTTTTGGCCTCAGAAGAGGAACCGGCTGTGCCAACGGAACAAGCTGTGGAGGCTCAAGAAGAAGGAGCCGGAACATCATCAAAAGTAATCAAGGAAGAAGTCTTGGACGACGAGGAAAAGCCACCATCAGAACATCAGGTAGATAGTTCATCAGACAACGAGACAGACAGCAAGTGGGTGAAGACCAGATGTGAATACTGCCCACTCAAACACGGCCATAAGCCACCCGTAAGACCAAAGACCAAGTTAGCAGCACATGAAGCTTGGCAAAGACAAAAGGATATTCCTGTACAATACATCCGAAGGAGCAGACCAGAGTTGGACAGATTGTACGGACGAGACAGTGTTCCAAACTGTACATTCCAGTATAGAGGACGACAACGAGGTCCAGAGCCAGAAATTGAACGACCCAGGGTTAGAGTATACTCACCCATTAGGACTGTAATATTCAACGAAACTAGGGACAGACGAGGATCAAGGTCACCATCACCAGTACCATCCGCGATAACAGGACAATCCATACCACCCATTGAAGACAAACTCAAGTCCAGACGAGCTAGACAACGTCAACGAAAGGTGGAGTTTAAGGAAGAACGCCAGGAAAACCCAGAAGCTCCAGCACCGGAAGATCCACTGGCACAACCCGACTCACCTGATGTAAGATTCGTTGATTTAGCTCACGTATCATTTTACATAGGAGTCCGTGGATGGATGGTAGCACCAAGTTGGGAAGATGAGGATGCGGAAATAGTCATCTTTACCAACCCACACGAGACACAGTTATACAGCCAACTGGATCCGGTACGACTTCAAGTGAGAAAGATGGTGGAAAGGGCCAATGACCCATTGGACCACTCACCGCCAAGATTTCCGGACCACGTAATGGAAGATATATCTGGAGACGAACGCCATAGCCGGATAGAAGCGCAGTACTCCAGGAGAACCAACTACTTCAGCAACAACATGGACACCAGGGAAAGATCCACAATGTGTCCTCATTGTTACCAGAAATCTACCATCGACCCAGAGAGATTTCCAACATATAATATCTCACATCGTTCAACCAACAGTCCAGAGCAAAATCTAGTGAGATGGCTCAACAGAATGTACAGGGAGACATTTATCGAGAGACTCAACATCCACCAACGACCTACCCAACCACCTCAACTACGACTCGAGCAGTTACAAAGGGCGCTTAGCACCTTAAGCGAACCCAGAACAGATGCTCATGAATCAAATATAGAATATGCCGAACACCAGGCAGGAATAGATTACAATAATCACGGAGAATTAATCCGGGAAAGAAGGGCATTGCTGTATGATGCAATGGACCATCCCACAGATTACCGCCGACTAGACCCAAGGGAGCGAGACCTGCTCATCCTATACGGGCAAAGTCGAAGAAACGTACCAATGGAAAACACCCGTCTGGAAACGATGGCAGGAGACATGAACATCTCACCAGGGGAAATGATACCGAGACTCTGGACAACATTGTTCAATGGTCAGAGAGGTATTGATAATCACCAAGTACCAACATATCTAACATGTCGGGAACATCAGGGAGTAATGCAAGGGCTCACGGGAACCGAGCTACGCAGATTGATTACTCAAATGTGGTTTGACATAGGAACTCAGCCAACCTGGCGAGAGCAAGAAATATGGATGAATAGTTTCCTACTGAGAGGAGACGCCATCACCGGACGCGGAGAAAAAGCTTTACAACAACTAGCAAGTATACCAATACACATGCTAAGTTTTCAAGAATTTGCAAGTATGACCGAAAGGATCATAACTCTTTATCATCAGGACGCGGCAATTCAGGAGTGGAGACAATTCGGAGCAATAAACCAAAGCAGCGGAAGTCAACCCAATCCAATCGACGACATAGAAGAAGAACTAGGACAATGGGAAGACTGGATATTCGCAATGAAACTAGCGGGAGAAGGCCAAAAGCCAACTACCCTATATGCTAGAAAATTAAAAGGAGGAGTAGCCACTCTAAGACAACCCCGGAAAACAGGTTCTTTCAGAGACCTAAACGAACTTGTCACGATACGAATCTGGCAAAGAGAACACTTTCACAGGATTCGGGAGCAAATCAGCAACCGTGGAGACGGACCAAGTTACAAACCATATCAATTATCTCCAAGAAATGAGAGACGACCAGGAATAACACCAATACACATGATACCGAGTGCAATAGACCGATTCCAAACACCCCAATGGCGATCAGTTGTCATTGATGGAAGACCAGATGAACCTGATCTAATAAACCTCATACGAACCCTCAGAGGTCGAACAGGAATCGAAATAGTTTTTCGAGACCTCGGACATGATTTTATTCAGGAAGAACTCCGAAGAGACCCAGTGACACAACAGAGAACCAGCTATCTTTCCATAACAAACCCTGTAGAGCATAGAAGGCTAATGGATCAGTTATGGGAAAGATCATCACGTGCAAGATGGGACCCGGAGATCTTATCTGAAAACAGATTTGCAGTCATATCATTCCGAACACTAGCGGAAGGAGAGGAGGAGACAGGCACCCTCAGAGGGCCGTCCGAGGAAGACGAGTAACAACGTCACAGAGGATAATAACCTGACCATTCCATCCAGGTCATGGTATAGTAAGAGGGAGAACTAGCGGGGAAAAGCAGAAGCCAAATTACCTGATGACGGAAGAAATTCCCGAAGGGAATGTAAAGTGTAGATTATTTCGCAAGAGAGGATCTACGATAAAACATTTTTAAGATCTTATGTAGCATCAACCATCGGGATTACGGCGGATGTTACATAATGATCACCATAACACAATAGTTAGAAAAGAAAAACAAATAAAAATAATTACAAAACAGAAAACAAAACAAAAATAATTACTTACTAACACATTTTATAGAGTTCATAGGATAGAGATACTAACAAAAGATTATGTCACCGGAAGTGGGACATACGGATTACAACATCGGAATTGGGAAAAGAATTCTCTTTCGTAATCGGAAGATAAAAACACAAACAATTAATTGATATAAATACGAGACTCTTGAAACAGAGTACTCATTATAACCTCAACACCCACAGAGAACTCAAACACTTGAGACTACTCAGGGATAAGGAACAGTCACACAAAGTTTTTTTTTCACAGTAAAAATGAAGTACCACAATCTTTTGAGCCTTGCAATAACTCTAATTGCAATGGACGTTTCCGAAACCAGGCCAATAGCACAACCAAGTCCAGAACCATGGGGAGGACCACTGATGGCAGCTTTGGGACAATCAGTAGGAAAATGGTTCGCAAATTACATGGTACCAGCTGTAACCGTCGGAAGCGGAGCTATTACCGCATCAATATTATCACAAAAGGACCCAGTAGTACACATACTACACCACAAAGATGACGGGAAACTAGCCATAGTGCAGTATGACCCGAACGACCCAAACGTAGAAGCCCAGAGAATCATGGAGAGGAATCAACAAATGGCTTTACTACAACCCCAACAACAATTTATACAACCCCAATTCATACAAAACCAACAGCCCATCATGCAGAGGGATAGCAGACCACCATGGATGGAACAATTCAACGAAATTGATTGGAAATCCAATGAGGTTCCAACATCAGACACGGATTACACCGTAGTCATTATCAGTTCATTCGGTTGTATTACCACAGTAGTGATATTCATATTCACAGTAATACTGTACCGAATTCGAATGCAGAAAAGAAAATCAGATCAACAAACACCGAACGAGAGAGAATTAGACAATGTTGCAGACACACAGGCATTAGTCCAAAATTCTATAGAGCAGTTAGTCGGATGCAGAATTGTGAGGCCCAATACACAACCACAGGCCAGCCGACACACAACCAGAGCAACTGTACAACTGTAAAACCAACCCAACCGGGAAGGATCAACGCAAGAAAGAAAACAACGAAGAAAAATACGCAAAACCATAAAATTGTATGGAAAAATATTAAAAATATTTCTTAATTATAAGGTAGTATTAGAAAAACAATAGAATAAGTAGTTATAAGTAGAATAAGGTTAGGAAAAGAAAATATAGAAAAACAAGATCATATAACACAAAAATATAAAAATGCAATGAAAATAACAAAGTTCAAATAACGAACGAATAGTTCAATTTAGTTAAAGAGGCAGATTCCCAATAGGAGTAAAAGGAGAATAGTCTAAAGAATATGTGATTCAAATCAATATATCTTTCGTGTCTCGATGGATTCATTATCCATTTTCTTTCCAATTTTCTTTCCACCCCATTGATTCCAGTGATTAGATTTTTATTAGACATCAACACTATCAAGTCAGGCTATGTTTTGAAGACAAAGATTTATTTGTTAACGAGACGAGAAATGTTTCAAGATAAGGTTCAGTTCTAACAAAAATTTTAGGCAATATTATAATTCCTTGAGGCTTGTTCACTCAACAGCCAATGAGTGATGATTGTAATGCCTTGCGACTTTATTAGGTTATTCAACTCCATATGAGAAGGATAAATTTATATTTCTAACCTACTCATCGCTTGGGATGAGCGGGATAACAAATTTCCAGCAAAAATCAGAACCCTGTATAAGCAAGTTCTCTACGATCAGGATCAGTTTACCTTTTAGCTTCAGTTCAACAAAATCTACCCAGCTAGATGTGCTAATAAAAATATTTTAGGTACCTAGAAAGACAGATTAAGTAAAACGGAAGTCCGAAGGATAGATTCTTCCAAAAGAATTTCTGTAGTATAGGTTCGTTTATAAATTATTTACTTGCAAAATGTATCGCATTTCAAATGAAAGTTGACATGAATGTGCCTAGATCAGAAGGATCCTATGAGCACTAGATCTCTTAGCTGCAAAAACATCTCGTTCTAATTCACCTAGAGCTGCCAGTAGCTCATGAGAAAAGACAGGAAAAAGACAAAAATACATATTACGAATAGGTAGGAGGAACTTTAAATAAAAATATAAAAAGTAAGAAAATTACAGTAATGGAAATATTAGAGGACATGATTAGTATGTCATCTACATAAGCTAGTGCTATCTCGTATTTTAAATCGCGAGGTTTAAAGGCAACTAAGATCTACATTGCAAACAGTGTTGACATCTTTTTACAATTTTCAGTACATATCATAGATGACAAAAGGTTTACGGAATCATTAAATTCACTTCGTTTATACAATGATTAAATTCAACATTCAGTAAAAAGGATCTAAATTTTAAATCTTAAAAGATCAAACGTCTTTTTAGCTAGGATAAATTCCATAGTTTCCCAAGACAAATTGTATTAAGAAAACCAAATTCCAAAGGAAATTTTAAACAGAGAATTTAGCTTACAAATTCAACACGTTCCATCAAATAGGATTTTTTACAGATCAAGGTATATATATATATATTTATGATTATCGCCAAAATACATTCCCATCTCAGTTGAGGAAATAGTTCACGGTACAATATGTTTATGTCTTATGGAGTAGTAAGAACTACTTACTGAACTTCATGGAGCACGATGTTTTCACATTTGGTGAAATTGCCAACAGTTGTGCATGAGAAGGACATAATTCCTAATCTAGCTACCAAAGCACAATTCTAAATTGTTTTGACATTCTCTGGTATTCTCTTGTTTGACGACAAGGGGGCACACACATTGTGTTTCTACAAAATATTTTTGTATTAGTGAGTGACACTTGCTCATAATTCGTTCCTTTCGAGAAAATTTCCCCACAACGATTTGTCTGTGACATGTTAAATTGTTTTACAAGGAAACTCACGGGATTTTACAAGCTTTGATCTTTTCTTCAAGATGTTAACTCTTCTAATAAGTTCAATAACCCTTAAGCGACATTCAAATACTAAATTAATAGCAGCAATAAGTAAAAATAACCACAATGTTGCAACAACTAGTATTCGGTATCAGAAAATTAGAAATCAAATGAAAATAGAAACAAGGGACAATGTTTCATATCTGCCTTCAAGTAATCTTGACAGTTTTTACAAACAAAGCCTTTTCAAAACATGTGTACAAAATTTCAATTCTGCTACGATGTTTCGAATCTGACATACCTTAAATATGACAATAACATTAGAAATCAAGTTAAATCATGATGTAAATAACGATGTATTCCATGTAAATATTGTATATGTAAAAATTGTAAAGATCACTGCTGCTTCATGGCCAGGTCTTTTACACCTTGACATGTAGAAAATTGTCTGGATTAAACTATATTTGTTGTGCAACGATTCTAAGATCTAAGATTATAGGAAGTCCTTTCACAAAAAGTATACAAACAGTAACACCAACAAATATTGTACAGCATTACAAAGTATATACACATATGATGATGAACATGTATAATAATTATATGCAACAATAATAATGCCCATGAATACCATTACGACCATGCTACAAAGACCAGCCATTACCAATACGACCAAGATTAAGTTACAAAGTATGGTAACAAAAATAAAATTAGTATAATTACAAATAATATGATCTTGAACTTCGACAGATGACATTGTCGAGGTCGACAATTACCCAGAAGAGGAATGTTACGGATATATTATAAATAGACTAGAATAAGCATAATCTAAGTCAGCAAATAGTTTGGAAGGTCGTAAGCAGAGGCTACGTGACGCCAAACGCTGACCAAACATAATTATAAGAAAAGGAAAGGAAATGATTCAGATTATTTAATAAACAATAAACTAAGAATAGGATAAGATTAGATTTAGATTAAGACACGTAGAGTAAGTACAAGTTCTAATCTCGACTTCAAGCAAGCAACATCAAGAGGAGCCGCACCTAGAGTCCATTCCCTCCGGGATGGATCTCCACAGGTAGCAAGCGGGGCAACATGAAATTCGGAGAATTTCAGGAAGAAGAGATTCAGACTTCAAATTCTATTTTGTGTTAAATGTTAATTGTTCAGTGTAAATTGTATCAGTTCTAGGAACAATAAATTGGCTCAATCAATTAAATAATGAACTTACACAACAGAATAAATAGTTCCATTTATTCATGAGTTTCACCAACATCGAAACCATAATTCAGGGGAATGGAACGCCCGAACCTAGGCTACATTGTCTATTACCCACACAACATCAATACCCGGATGATAGAACTGTAACAATATTTAGCTGCCAAGTTGCCGAAAATTGGAAATATCTCACAGTAGGTTATTTACGGGAGGAAAATATAGAGTTGAGCATATTTTGGTCGGAGAATGACAGAATACCTTTGAAAATTGGAGTAGGTTAAAGGGTTCCGAATCAATTCAAAAAAGTCTGTGATGACTTTGATCCCTTGTATTTCCTAAAGTTAATAAAAACATGACGGGCGTATATACGAGCCAAATACGTGACGAAGATGTCAATAATTGTTTCGGTAAGAACGTTTTCAAACTCGTATATAAACTCTAAATTTGTAATGCATTTGTGTCCTTAGTATATGCATAATGTGGTTTCACATGCGTTGTCCATCAAATATGACTTCATGCATTTGTTCGCATTAATTACGAGTCACTGCAACTGAATGTGGAAAAAAAAATCTAATATGTCTGCCCCAGGATGAAATTCCCCAAAAGGTATCCAAAATGTCGAAAATATTTCAGAAGGACAAATGTAATGGCCGACAGAAGTCCTTCAACGGGATTACCGTCCATGTCAGGTTAAAAAAAAGTATAACTGACTTATAAAAACTTCCTTTAAATAAAAATCAACCAAAACAATTCGTTTCAAAATCCATTTTTGGCATTTCTGATTAGATAATGTGATTCTACACATCTAAAAAAACTGAACGTCGGTATTCAAATAGAGAAATACAGAACTGAATCTGGTAACCGTTGATGCCTGTAACTCCACATCTCAAAATCTATTGTTAAATATGTTGTTGCTTTACATCTTCAAGTAGAATAGATACGTTGGCAAGACTATGACAAAAATTAAAACAGATATGGGGTCTTGCAACAGGCTTGATTTCTGTTGTTATTTACACCTTTGAAATTTTATGATTTTGAGTTTTGACAATTAATAAAAAAATTTACCGCGCATTCAAATTTACTTTTGGCAATTTTTTGGTATTTAAGAATTCGTGCTCAAAATCCGAACTTTTCTTCAAAACAGACATTGAGTTACAATTTATGCGAAATGATTGAATTGACAAGCATAACAAAGAAAAAAGCTTTGAAAGTTAGATGTTTTTATTTTTGACAAGGCACTCTAATTCTTCAAACAATAAGGGTCTCAAATCAGTTACAAAAATTCATAACTTTTTCATTACATAAGGTCGACGAATCGCTCAAAATTTTGAAGATTCTAACTGCGCTTTTTCAGAATCATTTCAAACGGCTCGTGAGAGAGTACCATACCCACATTTGGCTCCAGATTTGGCAGTTTTCCACCAGCTGAAATGCTGAATATCTGTAATAAACTCGTAGTGAAGAGAAATAATTGCTGCCTTGCTAGACTCTCCCCTATACAAACACGTTTGCCATTTGAAAACGCCATTAAATTTTCATTCTTCTTGAATTTTCCATCTGAACCAATGAACCTCTCCGGTCGGAATTTTTGCGGATCACCCCAAATCGTTTCGTCAAAATGCACTCCGTGAAAGTTGCTAATGATCATGGTTTCTTTCGGAATGAAGAATTCATGAAACACAATATCCTCAGTCGTGCTGCGCATCACGACGGGAACTACAGAAGAAAATCGCAGTACTTCGTTGATAACGGCTTCAGTGTAAGGCATTAATAACCTGTTATCCAGAGTGGGAACCCTTTCTTTACCGATAATTTCATCAATTTCGTCATGCAATTTCTTTTGCACGTCCTTGTAACGGATCAAGTAAGCACATAGCCATGACAGCGTGTTACTCGTCGTTTCTGCGCCCGCGCCGAATAAATCTATCACGGAATAAAGCATAACGTCGTTCTTCGAGTGGAAACTTGAATGAGGATCGCTGGTTTTCTGCACTTGATCTGTAAAGGCGTCCACGTAGTCTCTTGGATGATTTTCTACGTACTCAATATTATGAATTTGAATTTGCTTCCGCATAAAACGTTTCACCAGTGATATAGTTTGTATAGTTTTGTCAAACCCTGAAAGTTTTGGAGCCATTTTTGCGAACCAAGGAAGAAACATTGCCAAACGTCCAAGGAAATCTGACTCATCAACAATCCTGTAATGGCAGTGAAATTGAAACGGTTATCCACAAGCCTCATCAATCATGATAGTATCAACAAAACATTTCTGGTTTTAAAACCAAGAATATCTGACCTTCGCAGCGCCAACCCTTGATCCATATTTAGTTTTTAATTGTCACCCCTACGAAATGTAAATACTTACGATGTTAGGCCACGCAAAGCATCCGTTAACTCCGGATCATCTTCGTTCACTCTGTCACCGAATATTATGATCCACAGAGCATTGAGTACAGGAAAGCTGAACAAATTTTTAACTTGAATCGGCTCACCTTCCCTTGCTAGTAAAGAGTTGAGCAATTCTTGAATTTCTCCCTGGACTTTCACAGCCATTGCATTTGTTCCGTAACCAAAGTCACGAAATGTTTTCAATGTAAACCGGCGCTGTTCTATATTTTGGATCCCTTCAGTTGGAAAGATTCCTGAAAATATTTTCAGGGTAGTACTATATATATATATATATACATATATATACATACCGCAATAGCACGGAAACAGAGCTGCTCTCAGGTACCAAAAAATCAGGATCCGCACCTGAACCCGACCCGCACCTGACATTTCAGGTAAAAAATTTTCTTCGACCCGAACTTGCTCAGTCGGATCCGAGTAGAGCTTCCAACGTGTTCAACATTTTTGTTCCGTACGAAATTCCGTTCCGTTCCGAAACCTACAAATAATATTGTTCCCGGTTCCGTTCCGGCTGTCGGGACATCGGAACATTTGAACTGACACCGTTCGGAACAAAGGAGTAAAGTATTTTTTCCGTTACATGTTGTGTTCCGTTCCGTATTATGCTAGTTTTTCCGTTCCGAACCCGTTCCGTTCCGAAATATCCCGGAATTTTTCACAACATATGCATGAAACGCGTGTACAAATTACTGAAAACTTAATATACATAATATACTTTTAATAGATTGGATGCTAGGGAATGCTATTATTTAATTATATAAAATAATATTTAATAATAATTAGGCCACATAAAAAGAACTACTGTGCAGTATTATAAAATTATTATTAATTATTTTTTAGCAATAAATATTTGTAGCGTGTGGACTTCAATGGCCTAACAGTGTTAATTTCCTGCAAGCTTGCTTCATTGCTGCTAATAATTTCGATTTCAGAATTTTCATTTCAAGAAAAATCGCCCATGCCCATGTTTATTAAACAAAATTAGTTATTCTGTTGATTTTCATGGAAAACGATACTCGCATTACATATAAGCAAGAAATGTGTTTCCATTCTAGTTGAACGATGGCGCGACACTTCAGAAATTGTACCGGGATCGGTTCGGAACGGAACAGAACAATTCCGCTTTCCGGTGAAATAAATTATATGGGACATTTTTCGTACCGATGCTCTGAACCGTCCCGGTCCCGATATTATCGGTACAAGTGCTCATGTTCCGGTTTTGTCCCGATTCAATGACGGAATCAAAAAGAATGTTCCGAAATTGTTCCGTTCCGTTTCCGAACACGGAACTTCGGGATTTCGGAAACCCGAAGGAAGCTCTAGATCCGAGCCAATACTTTACTTGTCAGGTATTTTTCGTCGGGTATTTCTAGGATACCCGTACCTGAAAAATTACCTGAAGTTCGGATCCAATGTAAACCCGACCCGAACCTGAACCCGCACTTGACTTTCAGGTATTTCACCCACTGATTTAATGTTAATCTTATTGTTAGCCTAAGCTGGGCAAAATATTTGCATACCTATACCTTAAATTTTATTCTACATATTTTTAGATTCTTTCGTAGAGCCTACAGTTTAACCTACATTCATAGATCACTCCTGAGATTTGACCCTACCTACAACCTGCATACATCACTCCCGAGATTTGTTCCAACGATATATATTTGTTCCTCGAAACATGCAGTCTACATACAAGTGCCTACAAAATGTTAAAAAATTTGAGCATAACCTAAAATTTTATCTACTTAGCAAATATGTAGGGTATGCCGTCAGCTTTGTTTTAGAAGTTTATGAGTAAATGAACTAATAACTACAAGTGTATTTATGAGTCTCACCAGAGTCAGTGAAATGGCTGCATGCTATTGATTTTTTCTCTGGATTATGACCATGTTTTCAGTCATCTTCACTTTGATTTACTTCTTCGATGATTTCGGCTACTTCTTCACTTATGTTGAAATCTTACAGTTTCAATTCAAACATACTTAAAGCTCATGCTAATTATATCGAAATTATGACCTATTTCCAATAATTGTTAAATAAAAAATCATCGCTACGCGATAATTTGAGGCTTCGCGTAGGGTGGCGTCAACCAACGCCGTCAAAGTAGGACAAATTTTAGTTTTTTTTTCAAAATTTCAAGAATTTTTTTTAGAAAAAACTATCGGACCGATTTCAACGAAATATACAGTAGTCATTACTACTTACATAAGCAATATTCACAAAAAGTTTCATTGAAATCGATTCAGTAGTTTTAGAGATAACAGTCATTTGACATAAAATCCAAAATTTCAAGAATTTTTTTCGGAAAAACTATTCGGCCGATTTCAACCAAATACAGTCTCAGCCTTACTTTTGATACAAGTAATGTCCATAAAAAATTTCATTGAAATCGGTTCAGTAGTTTTTGCGTAATCGTGCAGAGGGACACACGGACGTACGGACGTACAGACAAGGCTATTTTACTAGGGGGCTGACGCCACCCTAAAAACCATTGCACTTTAACTCTCATCGATAATCACTGTACAAGCCTGGTTGACGGTTTGCTAAACACTTCGGTATTCACTATTTTTCCCAAACCAAGTGCCCTTATAAATATTGCATGAAGAATGGAAGGTTTTATTCACGTGAAGTTTGATTTTTTTGGCGGAAATAAATACGTGCAAATTACCTGAAATGTCAAGTTCGGGTTCAGGTAATTTAAATACTGTGACCCGAACTTGAACCCGATAAATTGCTCAGGTATTTTATTTTACCCGAACTTGACGGTAACCCGACCTGAATTTTCAGGTGCGGATCTTACACCTACCCGCACTCGACCCGATATCTAGGTACTTAATTTTAGTCAACCCGAACCCGACCCGAACCCGACCCGACGGGTATTTTTCAGGTACTACCTGATACCTGCAAGCAGCTCTGCACGGAAAGAAATCATTGTATGGAATTTACCAACCTCTTATTACTCCATCCTCGCTTCTGTGTGTAAATAAACTTAACTTGGGCCGTCCAGCAAAAGCATTCATATTCATAGATTCTTGAATCAATTTGGGATCGTTGATTACCACAGCTCTGGTTACACGGACACAAAAAATGGAAAATAACCTTTAAACATGAGGCTTGTCAATTTGAAAACAATTCGTTCAGAACAAAGAAACAATCCCAAAAGTAGGAATATGATACAGTTTAATTCAATTTGTTGCAGTTCAGTTCATTTTTCAATTTGACGAAAAATAAGTGGGTTATATTATTTTGGTTAAAGTGTACTCGGTACCTATAACTCCCAAACCAAATCCCAATTAAGGGACCGTAAGTCTTTTTCCAATCCCATAAGGTTTTATGAGGACATGATCCGAGTAAAGGAAGGTGCCCCAGTAAAGGTAGTCCAATTGGACCTATAACAATGTGTTCTTATAAACGGAAACAATTCCGAGGACTTCATAAAAATGTATTGAAAAATGTATTGGATTCAGTATATGCACCTGGTGGGAAATTCTTTCCGCGCTTTTGTATGTAACTATAAACTGTGGCCGAAACCAGGAGTAGAAATATTAATTCAATAATCATTGTAGCCTTTCAGTTTTATCTACACTTACTAGACTGCCTCTTCTGTGTGTATTCTAACTTTGCGTCTCTCCATGTGTACTCAGCCAGGTACTACTAAAGCCTTTTGTATTCTTATTTTGTTGCTAGTTGCTGAGTTTGGAAGGTGCAGCCGCAGATGTAGAATAATTTTCACATGCACCCGATACTTACATGGGAAACTTGATAATGATCTTTTGAGTTGACTTTATGACGCAATATAATAAACATGTGTGTGCGAGCATTGTTAGATACATAGCAACATGGGGCTATATTCAGTAACTTGTAGTAAAACTTTGTGGGAAATTAACTACATTTCCTTGCTTCCTTTGTTTTCAAGGCAATACGGGAACAGGCTTGAGTTTACAAAACCTGAAGAGAGTTGAACAAGTTTTATTATTATCGTCTTTATTAATCGGCGCAAGAACTCCACATAAATATTGGTTTTCACTCTGGACTAGAGGTGGGATTCGGGCTTGACTTCAGGCCCGAACCCGGAAGAAACCCGAACAAATACTCATTTAGCCCGACCCGACCCGCCAACTTGCTAAATATTTGATATTCAACCCGGCCCGTTTCCTGTACCTTAAATTTTGTGAAGCCCGAACCAATTTTTTACAACTCGAACACACTAAAAACTTTAAATGGTTTTAAAACCCGATGAAAATCCGGTTTTTTAGTAACAATTGAATCCGATGTGAAACCTTTGTTTACATATTCTATTTTAGACTTTCTATTTTTAACTTATTGAATGTGATGAGTAGAGATGGATCAGTATTTGTAAATATAATTTTTATTTTATTTACATACACTGGGACTCCTTAGCAGTGCATCGCATGGGTACGGATAGTACCTGAGTATTTGGGTACAGGTCCAGGTCCAGGTCCGAAATGGGTACTCTGTTTAAGTACCCAAACTGAATGGGTACTTTATGGGTACTAGCTATATGTACCCAAATTTTGGGTACAAAACCAGGTATTGGGTACAGGTACAAACTTGGAATTTTTTGGGTTGTACCTGACAGGAACAGGTACAAGCTTCCAAAATACCTGGACCTGGCAAACTAATATCCGAAAATGTGGGTACTTTTACAAACAGAAATTCATCTTACGAGGCATCTTGTGTAGTATGTGACTCTCTCTCCGACCTACAGGTTTATTTTGATATTCAACGTGTTTTCAGGAGTGCGTCGTAATTTTTACGGTTATGCAATAGAGATGGTTGGCTTAGCATAACGTGCCAGCAATAAGTACGTGTAATTACAAATTCCACTTGTGAATGAATCAAATGATATTGTAGTTATGGAGGATGCCCTAGAAGTGGAAGATTTAATTGGAGATGGCAATACCTCAGATGGCATTGAAGTTATAATTCCATTAAGATGAATAGTTATGAAATCAAAAATTATGACGAGGCAGAGCTTGTAATTGCTGTGATGTAAATCATCGAATGTCAACATGTTGAATCGTTTAAAGTAATTGTTTTTAAAGTACCTGTTTGGGTACAGGTACGTAGGAAAATTTTTCAGGTACAGGTCCATATATTGGGTATATTTTGGGTATGGGTAAAATTCAGGTACAGGTACGCACTACTTGCAAAATAATCAGGTCCAGGTACCAACATTTATTTAATGGGTACTTTTATTCAGGTACGGGTTTGGGTACGATGTTTGCCGGTACCCACTATTTGGGTCCAGGTTCAGGTCCAGGTTCAGGTCCAGGTACAGCATTTTTGTACCCATACGATGCACTGCTCCTTAGTGTTGGAACAACGCAAACTCTGAGACTCGGGTTCTAAATAATCTTGGAGTTTAGTACTTATCTATAGTGCTTCTGTTTGCTTTTATTCAGTTTTTTATGCTGATTATAGATCTGAAAAAACATTTTCTAAAAAAAATTGTTTACATGAAAAAACGGACAAAAACGAAAACGTATCCAATTATTCGTGTGCATTAGTGTTGGAACAAAAGAGAAAGATGGTTTTAAACGGGATAAAACTTCACGACCCGATTGACTAATAAGCAGTATTCCACCCCTTTGCCATCAGGACAACATTTATGCACCGTGGGACGGAGCTGGGGAGGTTCCGGGTGAATTCGGGGGGTATGTTGTCCCATCTCTCCTTAATTCGGATTTTCGGGTCTTTTTTCCCGGTAATGTAAAAATTTGTCAGGTCCCGACCTACGCAATCACACTTATGTTCAATAGAGGTGATATCCGTACTTTGGGGGTCCATTCCAGAACTGGTATCGTGTTTTTGTTTAATTAGGCCCATGTGGACTTCTCCGTGTGCTTGGGGTCGTTGCCCTGTTGATACACAAATCGGCGTCCAAGTCCCAGGTGTTGGGCTAATTGCTTAATGTTTCGATTTACTATGGATTGGTAGTAGTGTTTGTTCACATTTCCTTCCATAAAATCAATTGTTCCCACCCAATATGCACTGATACAGCCCCAAACCATAACACTACTACCACCATGCTTTACAGTAGGAAGTAAGATCCGTATTCAGACCCACCCCAGGCTTTCCCCAGACCACGGCTCTTCCATAGCTGCCAAAGACACTAAATTTGCTCTCATCGGACCACAAAACGGGACTCCAAAACGTATCATACTTGCTTGCGTGTTTCCTGGACCACAGGGTCCACTTTCTCCTATTTTTATCATTGATATAAGGCTCTTTCTTGGCTCGAAGTAGGGGTGAGCATAACGAGACAACGAGACGAGAATCTCGTTTCTCTCGTTCTTTTTTCATCAACGAGACTGTACGAGACATCTCGCTTTATTTACCGAGAATATCGTTTGCAATTAAATCTTGTTTAAGCCAATATAAGTGGGGAAGATGAGGTGTTTTGCTATACCGTTTGGACAATTGAGACGTTTTTCAACTCTTGGTTCTACCTATTATTACAGGAGGTCTTCATTTACTTTTTTCAATGTTTTCGTGTTTTTTAACATATTTTTAACCCAAAATATATATTTTGCGTCTTGAGATTGGTTTGAAAAGTGAAAATTATATAAACTTCTGTTCTCTTACCAGAATTTGTGCAGGCTACAATTAAGTTGCATATATTTCAACAAAAAAACCCATGTTTTTGCCCTGTCTCGTTTGTCTCGTTCATTGCTTACTCTCGTTACTCTCGTTTTCGAAATATCTCGTTCTCGTATTTTTTACAGAAACGAGAACGAGACAAACGAGAATTTTAAAACCAACGAGATACTCACCCCTAGCTCGAAGCAAGTTCGTCCGCTCAGATACAGGATTCTTTTGATCGTGGTCCGATGGGCAATCTTTCCTAACTCAGAATGCACCTGTGGGAGGATCTTAGATGAGGTCAGTCTTGAGTCTTTGTTGACCTTCCAGATAATTATCGGCTCCTCGCGGGGGGCGACGATGCGTTCTTTACCCCTCTCGGGCATATTTTCGACGATACCAGTCGTCTTGTATTTTTTTATACTATTAAAGAACGTCGAGGGTCTTAGGCGGACCTCTTTGGCAATTTGCCTAAACGTTAGAGGCTTTTTCTCGTCGTTCCTCCACTTCTCGATCACTATCTCTCTCGCCGGCATTGAAATCTCGTCGTGATAAGCGTCCACTGAAGGAGCCAAACTTCTTTTTGGATCTGAAAGTTTTTGAACATAAACTATCAAGCGATCGTTTCAAAGTGCTTAAACATGTGTACGTATTAAAAACAATGAACTATATTTTATCATGAATATACATACGTGAAAGTAATGATGGAACTCTGCGCAACGTCAAACATGCATGCCACCTATTTGTACTAAACTATATTCTAGTAGGATTGTCGGGTCATTTGTAATTTCTGGCCCGCCCGAAACCCGAACTGAAAAATAAATACAGGCCCAAACCCGATCTTAACACGGTCTCATTGTTTTAGTGCAGCCCGAACCCGGTCGGAGCCCGACGTACGTTCATTTTTACAGCCCGAACCCGGCCAGAAACCCGGCCGGGCCGGGTTTGGGCAGGCCCGAATCCGAAAACCCGCTTCCGGGCCCCACCTCTACTCTGGACCATAGCGTGTTCTTTCTGTGTATCCAAATTTGCTGCGCTTTGGAAACATTTTTTCAACTGCAGTGTTGCCAGTTCCTATATTGATTTTTATCGATACGCTTTCCATATTGTCTTGTCAATGTATTTGAAATACATCTATCAAACAACTATTTTAGGAAAGGTGAGGAGTGTATGGGTTGACATGAGTCAGAACTGTATATGATTCCTGTATCTTTAAATGCAGGGGTGGCAATGTCAGGTTTAAAGTAGGTTGGAAACGAACCATTTGTTAGCAGTAGATTGAGGAGAATAAATACAGGTGTAATAAATGAGACTTTCAAAAAATTTAAAGTTAATTGTATCAGGAGCACTAATACCCTTGGGTTTTGAACAACTAATATCGTTCCAAATCTCTTTAGTGTAATTTTCATCTCATTGGGTATTTACGGGTAGCATTTTTTAAATAAAAGCACATCATTATCGACATGATGACATGGCACGTCACGAATTTCAGGGGAATTACATACAAAACTAATATTGCTAGAATCAGCAAGGTTTATCAATTTTAAGGAATTTTCGTGGTGTAACGTGGTTCGTGGTTAGGATTATTTTCATTTTTAGCAAGTTTAAGTTGAAAAAAGTTACGTTTTTCATAATATTTTTATTGTTTCACCATAGCACGCAAGCGGAGATGCCCAGCAAATTTCGTATTCATAGTGCAGAATTTTACGTGGCCGTTTATCATCCAGGTAAATCAGGATTCATATTCCCAATATCCAAGAAAGCTAATGAATTTGAATTGTTATTTTATTGTATTATCCAGAAGATTTCAGTAGCATGATTTACAGACGAATTGAAACGAATAAGTCCCTTATTGTTATTGCTTTAATGTCTAGATGTTCCTTGTGATCTTAGGAAATTAAAATACGCCACGTTTAAATACATGTTGAATCATACGGCTACGGTAGATATGCTACCGGACTGGTACAGAATCAGCCCACAAAAAACGTGTACGGACGTGTCGAAATATCAACCGAAAAAAGTTTCTCATCGATTGTTGATGACCTTGTACTTTACTCACGAATGGGAAATGTATAAAACATGTTATCAAGTATTGTTTTTTTTTGCTTATTTCCGCATTATCCAGTCAGGATGTAACAATTAGAAAACCCATGCCTTGACGCGGATAAAAAGAAGGCAAATAATTATTGAATTTGATCATATGTACTGTTTTTATAAACAAGGGGGAAATGATTGAATCGAACTTGAAAGAATCTATTAATCTGCAGGTGAAGAACGAAAGGTTCTTCTTCGAGTTACCTAGAAACTTCTAAGCTATCAAAACTAACTTGCTTTTACAAAAAATTGAAAAATTACAAATGTTTTAATAAAACTTTACACATTGAATTTCAGTCAGTTTTGGAATAATGGATTGGTACGGTTTATTAACGAATATTTGCTTTGCTGAATTAGTAATCCTTGTTTCACTTGTCTTAAAAATGGTATGTTTTTATCATAAATTTAATTATCAAAATTCGATCTGGTGATTTTTTCTCGTACTTCTTCTGAAAACCAGAAAAGAATAAAAGGGTGCCGTTTTTATGAATTATGTCATACAACAGTTTATCACAAATAATTGAATACAAGTATGTATATATTTGCTTGATAATACGTAGCACGTAGCACTAATAAATTTGTCCTTCCTCTAAAAGATGAACCTGCATGACCTATATTGCATTATTTAGACGCGGTTAAAAACAAAGCGTTGGAATCGGAAGAATACTTCCAGATGAGCTTTGAAATTTGAAGTTCAATGATCTCAAAGCAATTCAAAAATAAATTTTTGAAGGATCGTACAAAACCAGATTTAGATTTTTGCATCCGGCATTACCAAAAAATGTAAACACAGGACGCTGCGTTTCCATCGGTCAAAAAAAAATTATAGTAAAATGATTGTCAGCATAGTACCAAGTACTAACGAGACTCAATGAAAATACGTAGCGTGTTCGGATATATTCCTTCCGAATATTATCCCTCGAACACATTCCTTCTAAACATATTCCCTCCTTGAGAGGAAATATTCCCTCGGACTGTTTGTATAAACACCCAAAAAACTATCCCTCACTACGGCAACAAAATTCAACAACCCTCAAATAATTAAGCACGGTAGGAATTGACCGAATACCATGTGAAAAAGAAGCTGAGAGAGATACATGGCTGTTTTTGGTGTTTCGGAGTTATTTATGTTAACCATTTTATTAGTTCTAATTTCCCGACAGTAGAAGCAGTAATTCTGTTATACAAGAAATAGCATGTAACAAATTTTAGGCATAGTAATATCTACAAGAATAGCTACATAATTATTACTCTTGAATGAAATAATCAAGACAATATTGAACGGCTTTTAGAAACTCAGTGCAGTTTAGAAACGAATGACCAGACATACCAAGATGCTGTAACGCATGATTTTGCATTTGTTAATAACATTTCCGTAAAAAATCCTCTTCCTTGATGATGAGGTCTAGACGCGAGTTTTCGTCAACCAATTGTTACTATGCCAACCAATAAGTTATTTGTTGAGCCGAGTCACCATACGATCCGCATTGCGTTTGCTTTGTTGTCATAATTACTAACACTTCTGCATATGTATATGGGTGGAAAATATTTGAGCGAGGGATTATTTCCAAGCAGGGAGGGGTTGTGGTCGGACGGAATATATCCGGAGATAATATAACCGGAGGGAATATATCCGGAGGGAATATAACCGAATGGATTGTCTGAGGAAATATAACCGGAGGGAATATAACCGGAGGGATTGTGTAGGAGGAAATATATATGCGGAGATAATATAACCGGAGGGGTTGTGGTCGGAGGGATTGTGTCGGAGGGAATATATATGCGGCGATAATATAACCGGAGGGGTTGTGGTCGGAGGGAATACATATGCGGAGATAATATAACCGGAGGGGTTGTGGTTGGAGGGATTGTGTCGGAGGGAATATATATGCGGAGATAATATAACCGGAGGGGTTGTGGTCGGAGGGATTTTTTGTCGGAGGGAATATATATGCAGAGATAATATAAACGGAGGGGTTGTGGTCGGAGGGATTTTGTGTCGGAGGGAATATACATGCGGAGATAATATAACCGGAGGGGTTGTGGTCGGAGGGAATATATCCCGAGTGAATATAATCGGAGTGAATATAACCGGATGGATTGTGTCGGAGGGAATATATCCGGAGGTAATACAACCGGAGGGATTGTGTCGGAGGGAATATATCCGGTGGGATTGTGTCGGAGGGAATATATCCGGAGGGAATACAACCGGAGGGATTGTGTCGGAGGGAATATATCCGGAGGGAATATATCCGGAGGGGTTGTGTCGGAGGGAATACATCCGGAGGGGTTGTGTCGGAGGGAATACATCCGGAGGGGTTGTGTCGGAGGGAATATATCCGGAGGGATTGTTTCGTAAGGAATATATCCGGAGGGAATATAACCGGAGGGATTGTGTCGGAGGAAATATATCCTAACTCCATACGTAAATAACGTAACTAGAATTTTTGGCCGACGATAGAGCAAAGGCCTTCGTTCATCCTTCGTTTCCTTTCCAGCCTTCCTTCCGTTCCCTTCGTAATTGCCAAACCTAGCGCTTAATTCGTTCAAAGAAGCCTTCTTTGAAGGAAATCCTTCTATTAAGGATGGACACCTCTGGTAATAAGTTATAATATTACATTTCGCACAGTTGACAGTATAGAATATATCTCCTCACGAGTTCGAGTAATTACGGGTCGAGTACGGTATCAACTTACGATTGGCACTTGTACTCGTAGGTCCAGTATCCGTTTTCGTACTCGAACTTAGGTATATTTCTAACGAGTATCAGAGCGAGTAAGAGTATGTACGTTCAAAGTAGAGCATTACCCCGTGGGATATTTTAGGCCCCTGCCCGCCCGTGGCTCGTAACGTTTTACCCGCACCCGCCCGGCCCGAAATTAATGTTTATAGAAAAAGCCCGGCCTGGCCCGCAAATACCATACATCTTAAATACTGAAAAACTGTATTTTAAAATATTGGTGTTCTTGACCAAAGATGGGCAACTGGTTTTCCTCGCCTGAAACCTTACCTCTACAATGTAATCTCGATTGTCCTTCCTAATACCCTTCCTAAACCAGACTTTTGCTGATTTCCTTTTTCCTAAAAATGGGTAAATAATTGTCCTTCCTATTTCCTTGTCAAATTATTAAATTGCCTAGTAGGGCCTAAAATGTCTTGTTCAGTCTGAATAGCCTGTTCAGCCTTAGTTGGTTGGGTATACCTTTGCCGGTTTGGTCAAAATTGTACATTTCTTTACGAATAGCGTTGAAAAACAATATACATTAACATAGGCGGGTAAATATGATAATTGTCATCATTTAAAATGTATATTGTACATAGACGAACACATGATAATTTCCAAGTTCGGATTGATTTTCTGGAAGATATATTTTAACGCTCGCAGCATTCAGAATATTAATGTACTAAAAATAAACCCTGTTCACAGCACTCCATGAACACCGAATTTAGACGTCTAACTATTAGTGGGGTATATATGGGTATGGGTGGAATTTCTCCAGTTTGTTTTTGACTATGTCGTTTATTCAACGTTATAGGGTCCAATACAAATAACTAGCAGAAATCATACAAACCAGTTTCATCTCTTGCCGCTGGTTTGAATTAAATATGTCTTCCCGGTAGTCCTTCCAAGGATCCTTCCAATTTCCTCACCCTTCCTATGAACTTGCCTATTATTTTACATATTCTCAGCCTTCCTATTTTATTTCCTAGTTTTGACATAAATTCTACAACCTTCCTAGCTCCTTTCCTAAAAACCTATCCGTTTTGCTTTCCTTCCTTCCTAGTTGCCTATTTACAAGGCCTAGTTTCAGGCGAGGTGCCCATCTTTGTTCTTGACCGTTATATGAAGTCGTTATCTATACCTTGTTTATTAAGAAGGCAATACAAAAGCTTATGCTGCTATTTCAGCTTTGGTAAGCACTTCTGGTGGCGTTCTTGAATTTATTACAATGTTAACTTCTGGATTCTAATTACAAATACTTGAACTACAAGCAGGATTCATCTTCTACACTAAATGGAATTTTCCACAGTAATGAAGAGCGAAATGAAACTTACTAAATAACAAAGACAGGTATGCCAGAAAACGTTTCTTGCATACCTGATTTTGTTATTTAGTAACAGTCGTACAGACGGGCACGGGCCTAAAATATCCCACGGGGTGATGCACTATCGTACACCAAGCCTTAGTTTGTTTGAAAGCTAAAATTGCATTCACAACTAATGGAACTTCTCACGGGCTTTTACGGGCTTTCACGGTCTTTTTTAACCGCGATGAAAAGACCGTACCCGTCCGTAACCCGTCAAACGTAATAATTTTTACCCGTACCCGCTCGAAGCCCGTGCCGGCCGGGCTTTTGGCGGGCTTACCCGTAAATTTTAACCGCCCGAGATGCTCTACAGTAGTTCAAAGTACTTAAACCAATGCACGAGTACGAGTTCGGGACATAAATTCAAAAGTACTTGAACCCGTACTTGAATTTATAAGCCATGCTCGAGTAATTTCCTCCAGCACAAAGCCCACATCCATCTTTCCTTAATTACAAAAAAGTTGTTGTTATTCCGGAGCGAAAAAGGAAAAGCGGTTAATTTCAAAATGACTACGAATTAACGAATTGCATGAAACGTTGAACCTACAGCGGCATAGCTGAGTCAACACTTGATTAAGTTGCAATAAGTGATTGTTACAGCTCCGAATGGAGTACTACTCTAGTTATTAAGTACCTATCGACGTAAAATATCATGGAAACGGAAAATAGTGCAGAAATGGAGGTGGAGGATGAAATTGACCTGACTGGAGAGAATCCAGTCGATGTGACTGGAAGTATCAAATCTTGATCTATAGTTCATGAGCATTTTAACCTCGTTGGAGAAAATTTTCAATGCAAGCACTGTTCGTAAGTAGCAGTGAAAAATTCTTGCTAGCTGAATTTACTACTGGTTTTCTACATTAATCTCTCTTTAGCAAAAAATAGAGTCTACAAAACTATTCCTTTTCAGTGTACTTGATACTCGAGTCCGGTTCGAGTACGAGTTCAAGTACGGGTCGGTCGGTATGGTCCTTCTAATGCAGGAGTTAAATATTGCGCTTCCAATTTTGTGGGAAGCTTTAGCTTTCTCTAACCTAATTTCTTTCAGCCAAAATTCGCATGCTTTCATCGTATGTATATTTTAGTATGCAGAAAGTACGTATGTCATTTATTTAGCAATTTAGCACTTCAAATCAAAGCGATCTGTGTCTGTAGCATCAGTTTACGTTATAAGCGTGTTATCACGTGAATCATTTTGCTTCTCATTTTAATCAAATATTCTTGCACATTGTTTTCCATTATCTTTCCTCCATTTGTTCTTCAGTATCTAGGCAAGCTACGCAAATGTATTAGGTATTTTTTGTACGGAGTTTTATTGCAGATTTACAAGTATTGTTACTGCAATCGGTTCCGGCTTCATTAGCACCTACAGAAATAATTAACCATTTTTTAAACAATAATAATTACTGTAAGTAAATGATAGGAGGAACAACAGAAAGCAGGCACTTCCCCGCGCAAACGAATTTCGGGTCACATTTAGAATAGGAAATTTTGTCAACAGAATTAATCGGGACGGGACGGGGGCACTTTTTTTTTATTCCTTTGTAGCTGTTCCAAATTATTGATGTTTATGGAAATCACAAAGAAAAATCAAAAGATGATTTTTGTAAGAAAAGCAAAAAAAAACTTTTCTGAATGTGCCTGAGACTGAAATGGAGTAATTTCCTGTCCTGTACGTACATGATTCTTACTGGAACTTACTTTGTGTATTGAGATTTGTACACTATTGTGTTGTTAATATTTCACTTATTAAAATTTGATTATTTCATGACTCTTAATTGTTTTATGGGCCCTGGTCTTTGGTCTGGTTTGGTCCGAAACACTGGACCAGACCAATGGTCCGGTCTGGTCTGACATTTGGACCAGATCAGTTTCATAAATTGTAAATCAGACCAGACCATTGGCCTCACTATAGTTAAATCCCATAAAGATTTTCAATTTTTGAAAGTTGATGAAATTTTGAATTTTACTATTTACAGAATTTTCAAGTTTTAACATGCAAAGTTATATACCCTCCAACCCAATTCCCCCAAAAGTAATGACTCCATCATGGCATCCGAATGTATGTAGTCGACAGAGGTGTGGAAAATACATGAAATTTACTACTGAAATACAAAATACAAATACATTTTCAAAAAAGTTAAAATACAAATATAAAATACAAATCCCAGGTGTAATTTAGTTAAGATACAAAATAAAATACAAATATCTGGAGTCGTTTGGGCAAGATACAAAATAAAATACTTTGCTTCCAACAAAAAGAGAAAATACGAAATAAAAATACCGTATTTAAAATACGAAATACATATTGAAAATACTCTCAAATTTATCTCAAAGTACATATCTGATTGTGATATATATCTAAAGTTTATTCTCTCAAAATATTTTGTATAATTCGGCCAAATAATATGTACGATACTTAAAAGTGAATCAACTAACGTAAGGTAACTGCATGTTATTGGACTTTAGAGTTGTGCATTTGTGTGTATCAAAGTAAACATGACCCTAGGTACAGAATATTTTTCCTTCAAACAATTAATCTTAACTTCCGGGTAAAGTATTTATATTCGCGTCACTAATTTAGCTAAATTTAAAGTTAAAAAACACATTGAATTTTATGTATTTATCCAGTAAGGTAGTTTTTCAAACCCACCAAGTTTCAAAAACTGGTTTCAAAATGTTTTAAATTAGTGCTTTTACCTTTAAAATATTTATTTGAACATGTTTTAGAGACGACCGTAACAATTGCCAGAGTCATGTATTTTAAAACTTTATTTTGTAATTGAAATACGGGGTGGGTAAATTTTACAAGATAAAAAAATACAAAATACTGTCACGTTCGTAATCTAATCAAAATATGAAATACAAAATACAGTAAACATGTTGGTACTGACAAAATACGAAATACAAAATACCTTAAACAATTTACGTCTAGAAAAATACCAAATACTAAATGTATTTCAAATACTATTTCAAATATAATATTTCAAAATATTCCACACCTCTGGTAGTCGATATGAACAAAATCCATAGTTAGCTTACCCACACAAAAAGCCTCAAACCATTCCAACTTGAACATTAATGTTTTCCTCCCCTAAAGAATCCCTACAGCGAAGAATATTTCAAATCCATAGAATTTAGTGGTTGTAGTAAAAAATTTCTAATATATGAGATTCGTTGCTGTGTTTTGTTTTAGATTCCTCTTTAAATTTACAAGAAATTCTTTAAAAATGGGAAAATCTATACATTTGATGCTTGTATAAGCTACTAACGAACTACATATAATGTGTAATCCTATAAGTACATACATTGTAAATAGCCACTAGCAATGTAACTAAAATCAAGGAAAAAATGTTTCCCTTTTTTGGACTTTCCGGGCTACCTGCAGAGGTCAGCAGGTCAGTGCTGGTCAGTGATTCTGTGGAGGCCAGCAGTCAGCAGGTCAGTACTGGTCAGTGTTTTATGATGGGTTGGCAAGTGGCAAGAAATGGCCTGGCCGTTATTGGTTAAAATCCGGTTCTTACCGGCTTGGTCCAATTGCTTGGGTTGGTATAAAATGGTAGTAATTAATATTATCCAAATAAATCCACTGTCCAATAAAAACCGGTTTTAACCAAAACGTACCACCGGCTTGGCTAATATTACGCATGCATGAACACAGGGTTGCCAAGTGGTCATAAATGGCCTGGTTATTATTGGTTAAAATCCGGTTCTAACCGGTCTGGACCTGTTGTATAGGTTGGTATAAAATGGTCATAATTAAAATTATCCAAATAAGTCCACTGTCCAATAAAAACCGGTTGTTACCATTTCTTGCCACTGGCTTGGCCTTTATTGATAAAAGCCGGTTTTTTGCCAACCCTGGTTTTATGGGGGTTCAGTGGTTCAGTTGTTCCGTGAATCTGCTGTTCAGTTGTTCAGTGTTTTAGTGTAATGTTCAGTAGTTCAGTAGTTCAGTAGTTCAGTGTTTTAGTGTAATGTTCAGTAGTTCAGTATTTCAGTGTTTTAGGGAGACCCGCTTTCCTGTGTGTTATTTGCACTTCCTTGACTGTCTCTTCTAGTGTATCCCAACTATCCGTCTTAACGTCCGCAAAACTAAGACATCTACTACTTAAGCCTTTTGTAAAACCTTGCTATGATCGTAGTTGCTGTTTTGGTGTCAGATGAATCAAGATTTTTGGTTAATTCATTCATGCCCCTATACTTAATATAGATTTTCTATTCGACATGAAATTCAATAATTAATGAAACGCAATATAAAAAAACATTTACACTAGCACTGGTATATACGTACATAGCAACATGGGAATAACTTTAGTAGTTTTCAAAAAAATTACTGGGAATTCAAAATAATTTCTTGTTACCTTTCCTTTTAATGGTTCTGGGGGAACAAGTTTATTACATACAATTTTAATAAGATTCATTTAGTCTAAAATTCCAATAGTATTTAAGACTAATATAAAACGTCATTGTTGTTTCATACAAGCTACCTGTACTATCAAATCATTTCTAAAGGTACTAGTTCTGTGTATGCTTTCAATCGCTAACAATTTATGAATTATGACACTTTGAACCGAATTTCGCAATTTGTTTTACTTTCGTTTGATCTTGAAGATCCTGTGGTATTGAGACTATTTCCTTGAGCAAGTTTTTTAAAACTAGAGCACCTATTCTTAAATATACTTCCTCTTGAGAACAGGTCATATCGAGATGTATAGTCATTGAACAACAAGCATCAAATCGCCCAGCGTGTTATTTATTTGTTTGAAAACAACCAATGATTTGCGTGGACACAGCTATTACATCATGATTACGATTGATGAATCAATCGAAAAAAACCATTAGTTAATGATTTCTATTCATGGTTTATGAGTTCATCGAAAGAATCCACTGAATATTCATTTCGTTGAGTAGGTTATTTACAAATGAATACGATTTATTACTAATGTAAAACAAGAAATTGATAGATAATTACGATTTTTAAACACGAAATTGATGGATTTTTAATATTTGATTTACTTCGAGAAAGAATATTGATTTTTTGGCTTCGATTTCCTGGAAAGAAATAGTACATACTATTTGGTCAGTTATCTTATTGTGTAGTTGTAGATTCCTGAAAATCGTAATAGCGTGATTGTGTCTACATTGTTTTCCCATTTTCCCATCTTTTCTTGTCTAACCTAGACAGAGAAAGTACGTCCAATACATCGAAAATTCATTTTATTAATAATTTGGTGCCTCATATTTTTCTAATTTTAATGACAGACTATTTCAGGGGTCGTATTTTTGTGGGAAGACGAGAAGATTCTCCCCAGTGAAAAAATATATTTTGAAGGAAAAATCTCAAAGGAAAGATATTATATTTTGATAACAAGAATTTTAAAATTCGTTTCAGGGAAAGTCAGGCAAACCAATTTTTTGTTAGAAATATTTTTTATCTGGAAAAAATACGTCCCCTGCCAGGAGGTTTACAAATATACGACCCTTGGTAGAAGTTTAAAGGAATGTAGTTTCAATAGCGCAAAACGTGTTTAAACAAAACGACTTTTATGGTAGAAAATTATTTTAGTGACGGGTTGTATGGCAGTAACACCTTTATTCACTACCGATTTGTAACAATAAATTCATTCATTTAATAAAACATATTATGAGACTATACAGGTTATGAGACTATACAGTACTGCAGTTATAACACCCTAATGCAATACAGGGAGTAATAACGAAATAAGCTAAACGTTATTCATCATTACTTGTTTTACTATTTTAATTTATTGGAATAATCAATAATGAATCGGGTAAATCATTCTCTGCAAATAATTAAACAATTTGAGTCGATATACAAACAGTAATATTTGCCCAAGTTTACCATTAATTGAACGAATGGTTTGTGTACACCATACTGAGGGAACAGTGAAAGTTTGAATTAAAATATTTATTTAACGACGATCCAAGTGAATCCTTTGCTGGAATTTGCGTTCATTGGAGTTGCAGTTCCCTGGGCAATTCTTCATTGATAATTCTTTTTAATTTCTTCTGTAAGCATACGGGATAGTTGTTGCACGCTTACACCGTCACCAAGTACGTCTTTGTCCATCACAAAGCTAAACCGTTGTTGATTGTTTACTCCCCAAGAAGTTACAACCATTCCTGAAAAATTGTAATCCATTTTTTATAAATATAATGTTTTTTTGCACATGGTATGCGCTTGTTTCTGCAATACCCAAATTAGATTTACCTAAATGGCCAGGTGGTGTTATAAAGTAAAACACATCAACTATTTCTGCATCATCGAAGTAATCCGTTGATTTTGTGGTTGGTAAAAGTGATATTCCCCAGCTTGGTGTAAGGAGAGAATGAGTCGTAATTTTACGGACAAACCTAGAAGGTAATTTTCCCAGTATCTCCGACCACAGAAATGTTGCAAATATAGCTTCGTTTTTCGATATAGTTCTCAATATATCGTCAGTTTTACAAATCAGGTCTCTCGAAGACGTTTCCGTAAGTAAGAAACGTTCTACAAATGAAGTGCTGAAATAAATGTAAGCATTAAAGTAATTATTTATAGTCATTTTTTGTTAAATAATTTTGATCATATGTAAATTTACTGAGATTATTTATTTTGACATCAATTTTATTTACAAGTAATTACACATTCCGCCAGGATGATATGGCAATGGCAGTACAGTTGCGGTGTCGATACTAGAAGGTGCATCTTTTCCGGATTCGTTTAAGGAACGAAAAATAGCTGCGTTAACGGCTGCAATAACTACAGCCGCAAAGTTAACACCAAACTTTTCTTTAATCAGTTGTATCACACTGACCGGAATTATCTCAGTACAATCGTAGATTAAGTATTCGGACATGTTTCGTTTGCCTAAATAACTTCCTTTTAAAAGAATCAAGAGTGGTTTCAAGATGTGAACTGGGAAATTTAGAAACAAATTTGCACGTTGCCAGAAAGTCAATTCATATCTGTTCAAACGGGGCTTCGGGGTTTCGAACTTTGACCCAAATAATGCTCTAAAAAAATCAATTGTGCTTAATCCGTCCAACAAGATGTGATCGAATCGAAAAATAAGTAATGTACAGTGCTGCGTTAGTGAACTTGAACACGTAGGAAGCTTATACGACGAAACAATTAATGCCTCCCAGTGACTTCGTTTTGGCATCCATAATTTTTGAGCTAACTTAGGCAAAACTACCTTTAGCATGGATTCGTCCTCGGGTGTGAGTATGTCCAATTTCATATGATCGTATTGTTTGACGTGATTGCATACATTAAAACTATTGTCTGTTTTCCAAAACGAGTAACCACAAAACTGTGACCAGTACTGAACTAATCGTTGGTAAATGAATTGCCCGTGCAAACCTTTTAAATTGAGAATCCGTTGTTCAAACATTTCACGAAGACGATGTTCAGTTACACATTTTTTAACAACAAAAGAGGCTACGATTACGGAAGAGGATTTGCCAGGGTCATTGTGTCCAAAGGTTGCGTCAGTGCCGGATACGATGGTGTCAAGGTCAGGTCGCACAATCCGGCATGCCAGTATGACGCCAAGCCGAAATAATAATATAACAATTGCTAAAGGGACAATTATGAAATATATTGCACAGGAAAATACTGTAGAACTCAAATGAAGTAAAAGTAGACTAATGGCCCGCTTATTCATGTTTTTGTTCAAATTCTGTTGCCAATAATAGTAGTTACTACAACAGGGATTACTCGACAAGCAATAGACTGATTTTGATGCTTAGCTAAAAATTTAAAGTTATACCAAGAGGAATTGAGGATGGATTGCAACTGAGGAATCAAATATGAAAGTGGCAGAAAACAACGGTCTGAGAAAAAGTTCTTGAATTAGTTGATGCTCAAACTTGTCCAAATCCCAAGGAGTTTAAGTAGACTCGAGTAAAACTAGCAATTCAGCAAATTTTTCATTGATGTTGTAGGTATATTTTAGTATATTGCATATTCTACACAGTTCTTTGCGCTCAGATTATTTCTAAACTATAAAATGAATTTCCTCTAACGTTATCTGATAACCTTTTCCAAGTCTGGTTCCTGCGGGAAAAGTTTTGCAATCAAGTTAAACAACCTACAGTTATAAATTGACTTAATTGGACAGAAATAATAGCAATTAAATAAATGTAAGAAGGTAATCATCATTACTGTATATTTAATGTGAATGTTGCACGCGTCTCCAACATATAGCCAAATAGAATGTTCATATGAGCTTATGCGTTATTTGAAGTATACATGTTTTTTTATTTTCATAACTAAAATCGATATTACTGCATGTTGGTTAATGAAATGAAGAGCACCATGGTCTCTTGCAGGGTTGAGGTGTATGAAATGTTGCGAGTTCACCATTTGTTGTTACCTGAGAAAATTTCCGGTTATGCTTACAAGTAATGCCCACTCGGGATCGGAATGAAATTTTGTGGGAGCTTAGGTACCTGGCCCAATGTCCCAGCGAGAACAAAAGTTTGGGCTATCTCGCCCTGGTTTGCGCGGGAAATCGCGCAGAAGTTTTAAATGTTAATTCAACCTCGTTAATATCCCTAATAACACAATATTACCATGTTTGCAAACTTGGTTTGGGCCACCTCACCCTCATTTCCGGTGGAAACCGGATTTATGTTAGAAATTTAAAAAAAAGATAAGGGTCTACTTTAAAATTGTACATTTTATATCCCACTAGAAAACTCCATTTACAAATTTCACGAAAACAATTAAAATTAACCTATTATTTAACTACTACATCACATTCATGCACTCACTTCTAATTTCCGAGTAATTTGTCTTACTTGGTCACCATGACTTACAAGAAATAGTCTTGATGAAATGTTATCCATTCCCCTTTCTTGTTCAGCCACACATGTGACAACTATTGTGGGTGGTCAAGATGATGAGCAATGAAGAGCATTAATTGTGAATAATAAATATTAATTAATTAACCAAACCAATTATCATCGCCTAACTTTACTCTCCTTCAAGGACTGTCACGTCCATTCGAACGTCTCCACTGGAGATGAAGGCTGTGTTCGGCGCGGGTTTTTATTTAAGTTTCAAAATGTTGTTTATATTACTGCATTTTATACATACACTTGATGTTGATGTACATACTAGGGTTGGTCATACCGATATAACGATACGATATTATCGTTAATATCGTCCAATTTGGAGGAACGATATGCTACGATAATTCTCGTATATTTCACGCGATATATCGCTCTATCTTAATATCGTTCTAAGAAGGTAGGATCGTCAAAAATTACATAATGGTGTCATCTGACGTATTTCATGCCCTAGAAAGTGTCATCTGAACCGGAAGAAGTGGTCAAAACGGTTCAATTCAGTTCAGTACAAATTAATTCAATTCGTTTCAGTTCAAATTTTTGAATTGAACTGCATCGAAAACAACGGTTTCCGCAGATAAACTTAAAGAATACGCTTTCTAGACACGACAGCAGTATTTTCCAAGCGTACAGCAGAAGGAAGTTAAACTAAGGGTACAGATCGTTACTTTTAGGATCTGGAGAGCTTGTAAACTCTAAATCTGTTGCTGAAATGTTTGGGGCAAAACGAATCGTTTGAACTTTAATAATTCAAGAAAAACAATTCATGTAATTCAAAGTTATGAACTGAATCAATCGATTCAGTTTCATCTTGAATTGAATCGGAAAATTAGTAAATTGAACTGAACTGAACCGAAAATTTCCAATTCAGAATTGAATTGGTTCGAGCAATAGAAGGAATTGTTAAACAGGCATTCGGAAAAGTGAATAATTAAAAATGAAGCATTATTTCGGCTTATTTTTATTACTTATATAACTTTTAATAAATTAAATACTTATTGGATAATTTTTACTGCTTAATTTCTTTATTATTTCAATTTATATGTCTATCGTTTTTATCGTTCTACCATATCGTTATCGGGATTATTTTTGTGAACGATAACGATATTAACGATATTTCGAAAGGTAACGATATGACCAACCCTAGTACATACCCGTGATCATGTTTGACTAAAAGTTGCGGGGTTGAAGATAAATAGCTCCAGCTCCAGCCTCCAGCATCCAGCAATTCCTTTCTGGGGACTTATTACTACTTACAAACAGTATGTACATACATACATACACGCATTTGGCACGTTACGTACAAACAGATAGTTTTGGACTGAAGTGAGTAATTATAAACTCTTTTGAAACAATCTCAATTAAAAATAATAATTTAAACATGAGATTAGAGAAAGGGTCATCGGATCCTGCGACCGTCCTGGAACTTCAACCGGACAAAACTTTACTTGACCTCAACTTTTCCGGCTACAAATTGTCCTTGCTGCCAATTCCGGTTCAGACAGTAACATTTGAATCCCGTAAGACGTCATTATCACTTGTCAGCTTATTAATCATAATCATATTGACCATATTTAGTAGCAATAGGATGAATACTTCGTTTAAATTATTGTGTCTCATGGTTAAATGCTATATGTAAGGCCTGAGGTTAAGGGAGTGTAGTTGGATGTTTGTAAATAGTGGTTTAATATGTATAGTTAATATGGAAGTAATATTTTATAAAGGCAGATTTCTAATGTAAACCTGTGTATTGTTGTTTTTTAAACAGGAATTGATAAAGCGGGTCCATGCGAGGGTCAATTTTCATTGCAACATGCGACGCTCTTTGCGACACAAAATTTGCTGTTCGTCAACCCTTCCGCCCCGAAATCCGTGTATTATGTCGATAAGGACTGGGCAGTTTGGAAAGTCTCCACGAATCCCATTGTAATTTATCTGATGTGGTTTTGATTATATGTAGTGTTATGTTACAGATCATAAGTATTTATAAAAGACAAATGTTCCGTCACCTGCTTTAGCTCACAAACAAGATATCGGAAATGAAATGTCAGTTGTTCTTTCCCGGCCATTGAGTTTTCTTCTGTGACAATTTTTTAAGTTCAGTTTATTGACGATATTCAAAATTCCCAGAAGGGTCAAAATATAAATCAGTGAGTTTGCTCCAGTGCTGAAATTTTGTTTCAGTCAGTTGCTGAACCAATTGCAATGGATTGTGTTTTAACTTTGTTGCTATTGCTTATAGAGATCTGGCTAATAATTATTATGATTGTATAGTAATTATTGGATGGAATAGGAAGGAAACTAGTCTTATGATCAGCAAAATAATTATCATAAAAAAATTACTTTCAACTTTGTACTTCAAAAAATTACTAATTTTGTCTGGGTTGATAGAATGGACGAATGTGCCCTCCAGTGAATGTTTGGACAATACCTAGCAATGGGAGAAGCTTCAGTGGTCGCTTCAATATCAGCATTGTTTTTCCTAGCCCTGTGTATTCCTTGTTGGCTGACGGATGTGGAAATGTTTTTCTACTTAGTGTTAGCGATGATGAATCGAAAAAGTGGCAGGTAAGATTGGAAATTTAAAACATGTGGAAGGAAATGTTTACTTTTTATTAATGAAATATGTTTCCCAGGTGGTTTTCCAAGTATGCAGTGGGTCTCAGAAGTCAACGGTGGTTCTGGA
Organism: Allacma fusca; assembly: GCA_947179485.1. Lineage (NCBI taxonomy): Eukaryota > Metazoa > Arthropoda > Collembola > Symphypleona > Sminthuridae > Allacma > Allacma fusca. The sequence goes on along the minus strand of OX359246.1, from coordinate 2,227,479 downwards.
CAGCGTATTTCAAGCAGAAGCAGAATCAGAGAAGATTGACCTTTTGCTCATGCGGATAGAAGAGAAAGCGAGTTTTATTGAAGAACACCAGTTGCAGCTACATGAGAGATTGTTGGCAGGAGACCACGCCTTCCTCAATGTCATTGAATGGATCAGTCTACAAAAAGGTAATCACATTATTGATAATTATTTTGTATGTGGTCTTATTTGGATATTGACGTTTTAAGCTTCAGATTTCGAATTTGTTCTATATCTAGACCATCAGCATATGATTACAGTAGTGCCTCAGTGGCTAATAATTAATTCATGCAATATTTTAACATAGACCGAGATAATCCCTGGGCTGTCCAGTCTAAACGGATGATAGCTGGACAAACTGGAGTTCACTATGGTTACTTGGAACCCAGAGGAAATTCCGCCTATATTGCCAGTGACGCTCCTTTTCATGTCACTTTCGACTCCGAACAGCCCGTTCTGGCACCCCGCACGGAACGAGTGCCCGATTTAGGAAGTAACGTTCTCATCCAGAATCGCTTGACTATGATTTCGGGAAAACTATTTTCCTGAGTACATTTTGAATCAAAAATAAGTATGTACATAATGTGGTTGTGGGATATAATAGAAAAACCGGATTACTTATGGTCTCAAACGAAGGATAAAGTAACGGTGTGGTTCAGCCTGGCAGTTAGCAGTAGTAAGGAAGACGTTCAAGTAAGTGTCGAATCGGACCGGATAGTTGTTTCGTACAATAATGAAGTAATACTTGAGGGGAGTTTACACAAATCTATTAAGCCCGACAGTCTTCTGTGGTCTCTGGAAAGTGGCAAGTAAGTTACATTTAATTAAGTTTTACGTTTAATGTAATCACATGATCTAATCCTTTAAAAATAATTACATTATTAATCATACTGTGAAATGACAAAACCTTTCATTACCATCAATTTCTTATAGGCTTGAAATAGTACTCGATAAATCCGAAAACAGTGAAAATTGGATGGAGTTAGTGCTTGGAAATGTTGCTGGAGAGCAAATTGTGGATGAGGAGACTGTGCAAGCCATTCATTCTCGATTGGCCCATCTCTGTACTGACAAATGGGTATGAATGAAATTATTAATTTAGTTTATGTAATAATGATTCGAGTATTGAATTAAAATATCATCACCCAACGTTTTACGCACTCTTTTAAGAAGCAAAATGACGCAATAAGTATTTGAGATTTGACTAGCCAAAATGTCATTTTATATGGCAGGAGAGTAGCACCGACGACGTTCTTTTGACCGAGAATGATTTTGACGAGCAGCTGGAGGAATGTGATAGACTTTCTGACGACTTAGCCTTATTCATGAGATTTACCAAATCGTCTCACAATATCACACATCAGGTATGCCAAAGTAATTATACAGTACACTTTCCTACTTTACCTAAACAGCACCCCTAGAAGCCTTAAATTCCCCCCGGAAACATTCTTTTACACGTATATTAATCATCACAGGTAAATCAGAGTGTGCCCAGATATTTCCTTCGGAGTATATACATGCAACTTTGAAGTAGTTTGTGGTCTCTAATGTAGTAATAGCACACTGTCTCATGAAAGGAAATACCGTGAAATGTATGTAGGTATACATTGATGGCAGAATGTAGGTCAATAATTAAACTTTACTCTTCTTTCTTGGTCAATATGCAGGCTAGTCTCACCACACACCCAGTGTTATTTGCCGTGCGTGTTGACCCCTGGAAAGCTCCGCTTGTTTGCCTGCGCTTCCATCATGATGGTCTCATTTGGGAGCCACAAGAAACTGCTGAGGATCCTCTTTGGGCTGTTAAACACGTGGGCACATTCTCTGCACTGGGCTATGTCCAAGCTGGGAAAAGCCAGAGGAAATTCACCATCTGTGCCCCAGGTGTTGTTTAATTTTTTTTTAAATTCATTATATGAGATTTTCAATTCGTTTATTCATCAAATCAAGTTCCTCTGTAACCTCTTTCCGCCCTCCCTTTTGAAATGGGCATAATTTTTTATATACCAATATATTGAAATTGTATGTATTGTATATTTACAATTTTCCTTTCAAATAGACATACATTATTATAGTATTGTAATGTGCAATAATAAATGCATTAGTATTGTATTGCATAAATTATCTTTGCAGATCTCTCCTACGTGGCATTGTGTGATGGCGTGAAACACATATATATTTATCGTCAACCTGAGCCCTTGACGAATCAGTTGAGAAATCGGAAGACCGGCACCCACGTGAAGCACATTGCGGGTCAGCAAGTCATCGCTGTAGAACCCCCTATGGAAATCTTAGGCTCCGTTGCGAGCGACGAGTTTCTGTTTGTCCTCACGGCCAACCATCTTCATGCGTACAGAGTTCGAGAGGAAGCTGAGGAAGAGATATAGGACTTAGTATAAGTGGCAAAATACCGATCTGCAAAGGATCGATAGTTTGTATTTCTGTACATTTCCAATGTATTTCAATTTTCAGGCCTGCATTAAAAAAACTTTTTTAAATATTTTCCCATCCCTATCTATCTTTCTGCCCAAGTTTTTATCGCCAAAATAGCATTGTATATATTAATAATTAGCACTCTGCACAGGCAGTAACATTGCTGGCAAAATAAATGTTAATTAAGAGTGCAGGAAATAGTTTTAGGCTTCTTGCCTTTTAACTAATCTACTCCTGCCAAAAATTCGAATTTTTTGGTGTACTTGATTCGGAAGGTATCGTCGTTGGACTTATACTTAAGCAGACTTCGAAATCCACAATATGGTTTTTCAGCTTCGCTTCCCCCTCAAAAGGACTTACAGTTTTGAAAATTCCGGAGGGAGTTCACAGTCATCAGAGACAATGACAGGGCCCAACAAATTAATGGAACTTCCCCACAAGATTGTTTTACAACCGAGAGCTATATATAGTTTTAATGAGTTGAGAGATAGTGCAAGATATGACAGAGGGACAGCTCCTAGCCGTAATCTACGGGTCAAACGTTCAGTTTTGACCAGGGTCTTGGTGGGTAATTTGCCAAGAGCGTTCATCCATGATTTTTTGATGACATCAATTATTATAGCCACATGAAACGAACTAATAACTAAAATTAATTATTTGTCTTATCCTGTATAAATGTGCCCCGGGAAGCGGGCTCTATTTCTAGTCACAATCACAAATCTGTACGTCAAATGTGCCGCTCCGCCAACAAGCGCCAATTCGTCTAGAAATCAAAATCTGACAAGTTGGAAGTTTGGAGCTTTGAAGCAGTGCTGGGCATTTTACCGTACAAAAAGTAGAAGTAGAGCATACAATAAAGTAGAGTTGCAACAAATGAGAGGGGAATTGAGATTAGAAAAACCCGAAGTTATGCTCTGTACATATAATTCATGTCGTCATGGCTTAATAAGTGTTTTCCAAAATCTGATCTATCCCATGACCACCGGTCCAAAACTCTTCCTAAAGAGGTCAAAGGTAGTCAGGTCTAGTCAGGATTTATTTGAAGTAACTACAAGTCGGACAGTTTAAATTGTTTCCGCTCAAAATTACAGGAAGCCAAATTTTTGATACCCGGTTAAAATAAATTTAAAGGGATTACCAAAAAGGATTGTCATGCACATATTTTTTTCCCCCAACTTCTTATACCGAGCCAATATGGCGTTTCTTTCCCAACTACTCCAACTTAAACGATTAGAATAATTAATATGGCTCTGCTCCGGCAATTTCTCTTGTTGTTTTACTTCTTTTTTAAATACAATTTGAGTCAGAAATTTATTTATGGGAAATAAGAACCTCATTTGTTTTGTATTAATCTTAATATACGATCTAGAGCTACTTCGTAATAGAGTAGAGTAGAGGTGGGTGAAGGTGGTCATGCCCAGCACTGGTTCGTAGTTCGCCTCTTGGTTCAAGTTTGTAAAAGTTGACTATAATCCGAATAATTAATGGACGGGTAATAAAAGTAATTTACATACATGATTTAATATCAAGTAACAATTTTAATGTCCAATTATTACAGTTATTACAATGTGATTTTGCAGTGTGAATAAATTTAACTAAATACTATCCAAGTTACAATTCCATTATTCTGTTGTGGGAAGGATAAATGTAACTTCGACGTAACGACAATTCCTACTTGGGAAATTAATTCCGTCGATCGTATGGAATCCCAGATGTCAATAATTTAAATCTAAAGTGTGCAGTCAAATCATTGTCAATGTGAACATTCAATTAAGTATTGTATTCTGAGTTTTGCCTGACATGTACATATACTTAAGCAATTGAGCTTTGTGTGTCATATTTAGTGACGTTTAACAAAAAAAGTGGGTTGGATTTAAGCAAGAAGGGTGCAAGTTAATTCCATATGTATCCTCTGTGTTACAGTTACATATGTATCCTCTGTGAGTGGGAATCATATGTATCCTCTCCAAGGAAAATCCATATGTATCCTCCGTGAGTGGGAATCATATGTATCCTCTCCAAGGAAAATCCATATGTATCCTCCGTGAGTGCAATGTATATGTATCCTCTCCAAGGAAAATACATATGTATCCTCCGTGAGTGCAATGTATATGTATCCTCCGTGTGACAGTCATCTCATACATTGTTTTTCAATGTCAAGTTCATGTCTCCTCTCAATGACTAACTCATACATTTCTCTCAATGTCCCAAGAACGAATTCTTCTTAATTCGTGGGCAAAGCATTCCTTTAAAAAATGGACGACAGTACTGCTGTATAAAATTGTCCAACGATTTCATGACAGTTAAAAAGCCTCAAGCTACGCTGACTCAACCAATAACAGACCTTGTTTATTTCTAAAACGTTTCATTAGTGCCCCATAGAATCAAGCTACATAGATCCAACCAATGAAACGCTTGATTTCATGGCAGCTAAAAAGCCTCAAGCTATACGCTGACTCAACCAATAACAGACCTCCTTGTTTATTTCTAAAACGTTTCATTACTTCCCCATAGAATCAAGCTACATAGATCCAACCAATGAAACGCTTCTGGAAAACGTTTCGTTCTTTGCTCATTATTTCAGTCCCCACTTCAGTCATTTCATGCTCAGCTCTACTCGCTAAAGCATTCACTTAAAATTGATCGGAAATATTTCACTCAAATTTTAAAATGCTGAAGTTGAAATGTGGAGTTTGTAAGGGACCGTTTTCCGGTTACGTGAATCGCGTAAATCATCCCAATTGTAAGTCTCACTGGGTTCATCAGCTGTGTATGGGAGACCAGCCAGAAGAGTTTGGTCAGAATCGCTGCCCAGTTTGTAATTTTCGATGGCATCAGGTACTTGACGCCGTAGTTCTTACTGACCTGCAAGTAAGACCCGGGCCCTCAAACGTTCCATCCCCACAATCTCCATCCATTCAAACAGCAGGTGCCTCAAGATCCATTTTCAGAGTCACTAGACCAGTTCTATCAGTACAAACTGCTGCTGAAGCCATACTGCCACCCGATGCTACGATTACTGCAACCGATTTAACCACTACTGGTGCTGGGGTAGCTTCGCCTCCGGCCGTTGCAACAGTTGCAACTCCTACCGTTTCTGGACATCTGCCAAAAAAAGCTTCTGGAGTATCCAGACGATCTCGTCCATTTAGAAGGATTGGGTTGACACGGTCGGCTAGTGTGTGTGAACCAGGTCCCACCCCCAAAATTGGGGCGGAAACTACATCTCCCCCAAATAGTAGCAGGGGGACAGTACGCGAGGACTTGCCTCAGACAAGTCGCCGATGGCAACAACCTCTCCCCGCTGATGACCAGCGGCTGTCACTGTACTGTCCAGAATGCAATTTAACGTTCAAAAACCGGAATGACAAGGCTCGTCATAAACAAAAAAAGCACACGCCACATATGTCTTGTGAAACATGTGGAACAACCTTCACCCGTCAGGATAATTTCAAAAGACATATGAAAAATCATTCCCAGTAAAGTTCAAAGCGAAAAGATCACATCCAATGAATTATATAACTCCCAGTCTATTTTTACACAATCGTTAAACATATTTCGAACGACAGACTATCTCAGTAGTGAAATTATACAAATAAATTGTTCGAAATGACAGCTACGATTGATTAGTAAATCGGGTTTCATGTTATGCTAACATCATAGTAATAACTGAAAGTTTTGAATTTAAATGTATTTACATTACAAGTATTAATGTCATATATCTAATTCTAGTTTCAATTGAAAGCATTAATTTCAAATTTCAATTTCAAGAAATATTTTAAAGAATGAATTACCCGTTTCAATTTCCAGTATCATTTCAAGTATCATTTCAAGTATCAATTCAAGTATTTTTTAAAGTTTCAATTTCAAGTATCATTTAATGTTTCAATTTCAAGTATAACTTAAAGTATCATTTCAAGTTTCAATTTCAAGTAGCATTTCAAGTATCATTTAAAGTAATAATTTAAAGTAATAATTTCAATTTTCAATTTGAAGTATCATATCCAGTATCATTACAAATATCATTTCAAGTATCATTTAAAGTTTCAATTTCAAGTATCACTTAAAGTATCATTTCAAGTTTCAATTTCAAGTAGCATTTCAAGTATCGTTTCGTGTTTCAATTTCAAGTAGCACTTCAAGTATCATTTCAAGTATCACTTCAAGTATTTTTTAAAGTTTCAATTTCAAGTATCATTTAAAGTTTCAATTTCAAGTAGCATTTCAAGTATCATTTAAAGTAATAATTTAAAGTAATAATTTCAATTTTCAATTTGAAGTATCATTTCCAGTATCATTACAAGTATCATTTCCAGTATCATTACAAGTATCATTTCAAGTATCATTTAAAGTTTCAATTTCAAGTATCACTTAAAGTATCATTTCAAGTTTCAATTTCAAGTAGCATTTCAAGTATCGTTTCGTGTTTCAATTTCAAGTAGCATTTCAAGTATCATTTCAAGTATCAATTCAAGTATTTTTTAAAGTTTCAATTTCAAGTATCATTTAAAGTTTCAATTTCAAGTATCATTTAAAGTTTCAATTTCAAGTATCACTTCAAGTATCATTTCAAGTTTCAATTTCAAGTAGCATTTCAAGTATCGTTTCGAGTTTCAATTTTAAGTATTTTTTAAAGTTTCAATTTCAATTATCATTTCAAGTTTCAATTATCATTTCAAGTTTCAATTATCATTTCAAGTTTCAATTATCATTTCAAGTTTCAATTATCATTTCAAGTTTCAATTATCATTTCAAGTTTCAATTATCATTTCAAGTTTCAATTATCATTTCAAGTTTCAATTATCATTTCAAGTTTCAATTATCATTTCAAGTTTCAATTATCATTTCAAGTTTCAATTATCATTTCAAGTTTCAATTATCATTTCAAGTTTCAATTATCATTTCAAGTTTCAATTATTATTTCAAGTTTCAATTTCAAGTATTAATTTCAAGTTTCAATTTCCAGTATTAATTTCCAGTTTCAATTTCAAGTATGAATTGCCAGTTTCAATTTCAAATATTAATTACCAGTTTCAGTTTCAAGTAATACTTTCAAGTAATAATTTCAAGTATCATTTAAAGTAATAATACAAGTATGATTTAAAGTAATAATTTCAAGTATCATTTAAAGTAATAATACAAGTATCATTTAATGTAATAATTTCAAGTATCATTTAAAGTAATAATTTCAAGTATCATTTAATGTAATAATTTCAAGTATCAATTAAAGTAATAATTTCAAGTTTTATTTAAAGTAATAATTTCAGGTATCATTTAAAGTAATAATACAAGTATGATTTAAAGTAATAATTTCAAGTATCATTTAAAGTAATAATTTCAAGTATCATTTAATGTAATAATTTCAAGTATCATTTAAAGTAATAATTTCAAGTTTTATTTAAAGTAATAATTTCAAGTATCATTTAATGTAATAATTTCAAGTATCATTTAAAGTAATAATTTCAAGTTTTATTTAAAGTAATAATTTCAAGTATCATTTAAAGTAATAATTTCAAGTTTTATTTAAAGTAATAATTTCAAGTATCATTTAATGTAATAATTTCAAGTATCATTCAAAGTAATAATTTCAAGTATCATTTAATGTAATAATTTCAAGTATCATTTAAAGTAATAATTTCAAGTTTTATTTAAAGTAATAATTTCAAGTATCATTTAAAGTAATAATACAAGTATGATTTAAAGTAATAATTTCAAGTCTCATTTAAAGTAATAATTTCAAGTCTCATTTAAAGTAATAATTTCAAGTCTCATTTAAAGTAATAATTTCAAGTATCATTTAATGTAATAATTTCAAGTATCATTTAAAGTAATAATTTCAAGTTTTATTTAAAGTAATAATTTCAAGTATCATTTAATGTAATAATTTCAAGTATCATTTAAAGTAATAATTTCAAGTTTTATTTAAAGTAATAATTTCAAGTATCATTTAAAGTAATAATTTCAAGTTTTATTTAAAGTAATAATTTCAAGTATCATTTAAAGTAATAATTTCAAGTATCATATCAAGTATCGTTTCAAGTTAAAATGTATTTATTATTCAAGTATTGTTAGCCGATTTATAATAACAACGGGATTTAATTTGCCTTTTTTATTGGTATCGCAATTAGTATTTTGAAAACGGTATTCTTCTCTGCAAAGGAATTTCATGATTTTTGTTATAGTACCTTCTTGGTTTAATAAATCAAATGAGCCGGTTGGGTTTACATCAGCTGCAAATCGGGATATCCAGGGAAATTGGAATAATTGTAATAAAACGTTTCGTTCAATTTCCCCTATGATATATGCTTGCAGCCGTGCCAACTGAAGTGTGCAGATGTGAATACAGTCAAAGCTCCTTATAGTAATTTCCGCTATATGCAACTTCTCTTTATAGTCATAAAATAATTCTGTCCCGGCAATCCTTCCATATATCCTAATATTAAATAATTTCCCAATAGGCAACTTCCCAATAGTCACAACCTCTATTGTCCGGCACATTTTCAGTCGCGAGGAATATGAACTCTCCATATAGTCACATAATTTTGAAAAATCTAACCGAACTGCCATCTACATTTCTAAATTAATGAATTACTTTTAATGCACACCATGTATGTACAAGTATTTTTATGGTAAAATGATACATAGCATGTGTCATTTTTTGTCCACTGTAGTCCTCTACTCCTCTTATATCCATTTCGTGCATTTGTACACAAAATATTTTCGAAAAAAAAGATGCATGAATCCGAATAGTCAACTAGTTGACTATTCAGTAGCCAATATTCTGTATACTCATCTTTTATAGCTAGTCCCCTGCGATGTGACTATAAAGAGGTTTGACTGTGTCTCTATGCATTTGCATACTTGAAACGTGATTTGTTTTGTTCGTAAATGACACATTGTGAGAATATATGTGCTTTTTGGCATTGTTATATCTTGATTAAAGTATTTGAATTAAATTAGCATTAAGTATTCGAATAAATCGGTATTTGAGTGTTACCAATTCTTATTTTTGGAAGTATTTATCAGTACAAATGTTGAGGTTGGTTTTAAATTTCAATACCGTAGGGTCACGAAAAATTAAATCCGCATCTAATTCCCAATCGGCTGACTAGACTTGAATAAGAAATACATTTTAACTTGAAATCACATTTAAAATCATACTTGAATTTAATACTTGAAATGATACTTGAAATTATTACATTAAATGAGACTTGAAATTAATACTTGAAATGATACCTGAAATTATTACTTGAAATTATTACTTGAAATTGAAACTGGTAATTAATATTTGAAATTGAAACTGGAAATTAATACTTGAAATTGAAACTGGTAATTCATACTTTAAATGATAGTTGAAATTTATACTTGAAATGATACTTGAAATATAAACTTTAAACGGAGTTCATTGTGCTGAATTTGAAAAATAATATTATTGGTTAGTGAGACATTTATGCACAGGCATCGCATTCACATTCCTCAATTAATATTGGATTTGCAGAATGCCCGGGATATACCCTGTGAATATCGTTTAAAAAACGTTGCAGCCGTCTACCAACGTTTCTGCGTGTATTCGGAATTTCTGACAGAGTGTTGTATGTGTACAAGTACTCTGCAATGTACCCATCAACCATGTCTACCGATCGACATGTCTTTAAGTGCGATTTCAAAACTCGCCAACTTCGTTCCAATGTATTGTCATGCACTTTGACTCGAACACCACCACCCGGCAAGACTTCCCCTAAACTTGGGTGACCATTTGGAACTATAGCTCTCCTCCCTCTTACAAATTCATGGCTATGAATGACAGCCTCGTGACCAGTGAACCCAAGAATGTCACATCCAGTGTAGGATCTGTGACCGTCTGACATTATGAAGGAATCTTGTCGAATATGATTCAGCATTAGTGGCCACAAAATGCATCTTCTTTTGTCAGGAATTTGGACTACAAATCGTTTTCGTGTAACGCGACTTATACCGCCAAACACCCACAAAGCTCTCCTCATTTCTCTTCCGCGGTGGTATTTAGGAGTGAAAAGATGACTCTCATCAACTTCAACCACATCTCCGGGTCCACCAATTTGATCCTCGTCGTGACAATGTGTCACATCACACACCTCACGACAAAAATTATAAACATCTACAGCAGTAGATTGGCCAACCTCACAATGCAAATACGCATGTGTGACCCGAATGTCCAAAAACCAGCACACGATTAATTTAAAAGTGGTAAAAAATGGCAGTTTGACTCTTTCAAAGAAAGTGCCTTTCAAAGGGTTTATGGTGGGTCTACTACAGGTCCTTCGACAACACCGCCATCTAAACCTTTTTGAAAGTTGGAGCTGCTTCGCGAGTCATTGCAAACAAGCATTGCGGACAGTTTGGAGCTTCACGTGGAATCAATCCCAAATCATATGCAGCTTCAAGCGCTGTCTGTTCATCTGGCATGGCCAGGGCAAACGTAAATAAATTAACATTTGGAGTTAGAAGAAACCGTGGGAAAGCCATTTATTAGGCTTATATAAACTAGTTCCTTGCTGTATAAAGGACCGGTCACAGAAATAAGTCGGGGGGGAATTATTTGTTTTGCAATTAAAACTTGAGTGAAATATTTCCGATCAATTTTAAGTGAATGCTTTAGCGAGTAGAGCTGAGCATGAAATGACTGAAGTGGGGACTGAAATAATGAGCAAAGAACGAAACGTTTTCCAGAAGCGTTTCATTGGTTGGATCTATGTAGCTTGATTCTATGGGGAAGTAATGAAACGTTTTAGAAATAAACAAGGAGGTCTGTTATTGGTTGAGTCAGCGTATAGCTTGAGGCTTTTTAGCTGCCATGAAATCAAGCGTTTCATTGGTTGGATCTATGTAGCTTGATTCTATGGGGCACTAATGAAACGTTTTAGAAATAAACAAGGTCTGTTATTGGTTGAGTCAGCGTAGCTTGAGGCTTTTTAACTGTCATGAAATCGTTGGACAATTTTATACAGCAGTACTGTCGTCCATTTTTTAAAGGAATGCTTTGCCCACGAATTAAGAAGAATTCGTTCTTGGGACATTGAGAGAAATGTATGAGTTAGTCATTGAGAGGAGACATGAACTTGACATTGAAAAACAATGTATGAGATGACTCTCACATGGAGGATACATATACATTGCACTCACGGAGGATACATATGTATTTTCCTTGGAGAGGATACATATACATTGCACTCACGGAGGATACATATGGATTTTCCTTGGAGAGGATACATATGATTCCCACTCACGGAGGATACATATAGATTTTCCTTGGAGAGGATACATATGATTCCCACTCACAGAGGATACATATGTAACTGTAACACAGAGGATACATATGCACCCTTCTTGCTTAAATCCAACCAAAAAAGTGAGGAGCGTAGTATACTAGATACATATTAAAAATTATATTGTTTCGGTAGGCGCAGTTGTAGTAATAAAAATTAAATAAATATACAAAATCCCAAGAATAAGTAATTACTAAACGTGAAGGAATAATTTCCTTGACGTGCTTGAAAGCATGTCTTTAAGAAAGTCATCGTCGCACTCTTTGGGGAAGAAACAACTCAAGGAGAAGATTGTCCAAATTTATGAGCAGCTGTTGCAGGTAAATATTTTTTATGCAAAAGTTAATTAAATAGATTTATTAAAATGGGGAAAAAATTTGATTCAGGCTTCAGATTTGAAATTGTTTCATGTGAGGAAGTTTGAAGGAATGCTTCTTGCGATCCGACATTGTCGTGATATCGGGCTACAGATTTGATGGATTCAAAAAGGGGGTGTTTGTGAGTATTGTGGGGGGCTTGCTAATATTTAACTATATTTTTTGGGGAAAAATCATATATGTAATTATATATCCTGAGTAGTGAGAAATATTAATGATTTTAATTAATTTTTAGGGAGAAGACCCTTCCCTGTCCAACTCAAATTTCTGGGATGAGTTCTTTCTGCTGAAGCCCAAACCCCTGGTTTTGAAGACGGAACTGGGTAATTTGAAGGTTGAGCAACTCAATGCTCTTAAACCGATCATCCGGTCGTTGTTCAGCCACTGTGTGGCTGTTCTTGGGGAGACCAGCTCCAACTCTCATCATATCAAGATTTGTAATGCGTATCAGGTATATCGACGTATCAGATTTATGAGAAATTTTTGAAATTAATAAAAACTGGGGCTAGCGTTGTCTCAAGTAAAATATCTGACAGTTAGAAAAATCTGGTTTGGTCACAAGTGGATTTATTTACTTGTCCTGATGGAAGGCACATTTTGGCTTCGATGCCATAATTATTGGTGTAAAACGTATTCGTGTTTTTTCTGGAATGATTGGAGGTGTTGTTGTAAATGAATTAAATTTTTTTTCCAGACCATTACAGCTTTAGTTGATGGAGTGGTTAAAGTGCTGACACAAGAGTACAGCTATGACTTACTGGACGCCCTCATGGAATTTGAAAACTCTACGAAAGTGGTCAACTCGTTGCTGAACCACACATCCATTATTTTGACAGGCTAGTTAGAATACATTCTAATAATTATTGTGATATTTTCCCTTTCTACAGTTTGTACTGTACATGTATGTGATTATATATGCTGTTGTATTTGGGCCTATAATGTGCTTGTCTCACATGATGTTAACGTTACCAATTTTAGGAGAGTACCCAAAATGCGTGAAGATGAGCTGTATCCACGCAATGCTGATGCTGATGACCTCGACTCAGATCGTGTCCAAGAACCGGATAATGGAGTATATTGTGACAAGCAGCTCCTTCCTGGAGAGCATTTTCTGGCTCCTCAGCAGAACAGAAACCAGAGTTGAGTTCGGTCACGACTGTTTAATTATGCTGGCACTCTTAGTCAACTTTGAGAAGGACAGGCCGAATGCCTGCGCTGTCAGACTCAGTCTCGTGGATGACCCCTTGATTCTAAATGGATATAGTCAGGTGACAAACTAAAAATAATTAACTAACCAAAGTGTACTGTTCGTACGGAAAGAAAATTTATGTGCAAACAAAATTGGCTGATTTACGAAGTTCTTTTAAAGTATTTTAGAAGCGAAAGCTTTTTCCAAAAATTGTATAGGTTTTTTGGTTTATTCTAAATATTTAAATATTTTTATATGGTTTTTTCGTACAGATTTTATGGAAGCTCTGTCCAGGTTAAAAATTTATATTACGTTTGTTTCAGGCCATTACAGCTGGCCTTTCAGAATTCTGCATGCAAAATTCGGTCGCAGCAGACAACAGTTCTGGTTGGTTCCATTCCTTTACTTCAATGGTCGGTTCAATGTTTGTAACAGATGAAAACGGCAAGAATGAAAGTTTATGGTAAGTCGTGTGATGTATTCAGAATCCCCGAGTGGGTCTGGTTTATTGCTGATTTGCTGATCATGCTGAATATAAAATTACAAAGAAGTATAGTTAAGATGTATGCTAAAAATATGTCGGCCCTGTACATATTATACAATAATATGGACTAATTATTTGTAAATTTTAGCGGAACAAAAGTAGGATTGTTGGTCGCATTCTACGAAGCTATCCATTTAAATCGAAATTTTATGACGACGCTTGCTAACACCAAGACAGACACTAGCCCTTGTAATACTTTGGCACACACGGTCATGTCTCCACAGCAGCTACAGCCCTCCAACCTACTTGTCACGTTTTTGGAATATTGGTATGTTTTCCATATTAGTACATCCATGCACAGTTTAATTTACGAATATTTTACCATGGCTGACATTCTGACAAGTTCGGATTGAATTTTGTTCACATATGTTTAAAATTTTTACAGCGTAAATATTTTTTTAAATGTGATTTGAAGCTTTCCCGGTTATGTTGAATCAATCAATTATTATGTGAAAGTATAAATGTTTGTTGAAATTTCAGCTCGCTGGTTATGCAAGACATAAAATCGGAGTCCCGCCTAAATTTGGTGAAACTCTGCTTTATCATATTGACGTGCATATCTGAGGACCAATATGCTAATGCTTTAATGAGTGACCCGCACCTTGTTTTCAGAGTAAGTTCTCTTAACAAGGCAAACTGATAAAGATTTTACTGTATGAAAAAACATTTTGTACAAATGTAAATATATTTAATAGGTCCAATTGCATCGGGTGCCGATGCGTCATCGGAAAATTACTTTGGATTTAGCACCGCCTATGCCTTTGGTCTGTTCTCTGATTGGTAGGTTTAGTTCTTGTAAATGCATTCTGTAGCTTCTGAATTACGGCAATTTCGTTATAATGACTATAATAATTCTTTTCAGATTTAATGGTTGAATTCATGATGACTCATTTGACAAAGCGGCTTCCGTACAGCATTTACATACAGTCTGTTGGTTAGTTGAGATACTTTATTCTTTAAAAGTGCATCTTCTTATTAAGGAAAATTTGTCCATTTTAATCAGTTTTTGAGTTTGATTCCACTATTCCCATTTGCCTCAATTAGATTTTTTTTCACGTAATAGTCCCTGCCTACAATTTTAGTCAAATGCTGCTATTTAAAATTGTTATTTTAAAGAGGCTTCACTCTGTGTCACATTGTGCTATTATTATCTTTTCTTAATGACATAAGATAACCTTTAATTATATTTGAACCATGTTAAAAAAGAATAACGGATCTTTTCAGGTGTGATTCATCATTTGCTGTGTTACCAGAAGAAATCCCGGACTAGAATAAACTTTGAGTGGAGGAAGTTGTGGTCAGCATTCTTCACTGTCCTAAAGTTTGTCTTGACGAATGAGGTGTCACTCCTGGTGAAGAAGTTGGACATTTTTGCCTTGGCCTTACAAATTGTCAATATTATCAACCTCTTTGTCACCTTCGGCGACACATTTCTTATGAACCCAACTTCCTATGACGAACTGTATTATGAGATCATTCGGTGTCAACACACCTTCGAGGATTTGTATTCTTTGAGTAAGTTTTTAAAATTGCTTCTTCAATATACAGTTGAACATTTCATTTCGGTTTTGATGTACATTTGTAGGGTCTTTATTTTTTTTATTGTAGCTCCTATATATTTTTTCTATCATTCATTGTATATGGAATTTGTGGTAGGGTGTGCTATGAGATTCCGATTTACACGAGCATTTTTTCACCTTTTTGCTGTAATGGCAATTATTCTCGTTATAAAAGAGTCATCTGTCTGTCATTGCCATAACGAACTCTTGTAAGAGCATATTCTCTATGAAATGATTTGTGTGTGTTCACTTCACTGTGCCACAATATAGATACATATGTATTATTGTGTGTGGCAAACCTTCTTGAAACAATTATTTGAATTGTTGACTTGTTCACTGTGTATCAACTGATATTTTAATATTTATCTCCCTCGCAGCTGCTCGCTACCTCTCTAGCAATGGAGAACACAAGGCAAGTGCTTCAAAATTATCCTACTCTCTGGTGAATATAAGGGCGATCCTTACCCACTTCTCTCCAAAAATTGATGAATTCTTAACTAGTCAGAATATCAGCACCCCAACGGAGGACCAGGTTGGTTTTAGCTTTTACTCAAAATATTTTATGTATACAGATTATACACAAACAATTATATTACCAATTAATCTCAAAATCAATCTGAATTATTCTGCCGATCATGCGATTGATCCTACGAAACATTGCTTATAGTTGTTTAAAATCTTATTTAATTGAAAGTTTGTTACCAAGCATTCGTTTATTTTTAAATCCATATTTGCAGATTATTGACGTGGTCCGAAACAACTACGATAGTCTGACCCTGAAGATTTTGGATAATTTGGACAATTTCGAGCGGTACAACGAAGTACCCAAATATGCGTCTTTCTTCACAGCCATCGTTCGAGTCATGAGCAAGGACATGAGGAAAACTTTGGAAAGTGTAACCATTGATTTCACCCCCATTCTTACTGGAGAGCAGTGAACGACTAATTACCTTTGTTACAAATTCATAATATATAATGTAATGTGCATAATGATACTTATTACATATCCAAACTAAAAGCACGAGAATTATTTAACCCTATCAACTTCCCTCTGTCCGTAAATTAATTTTGAACTAACTATATATTTCCAGTTTAGACCATTAAGTTTAGATTTGTTTTAAATTATAAATTATTATGAACCTATTATTATGTTAACACATTCACAAGTTTGTGCAGTCTCTTCAAATATTGTATTACATCATCGTTCTTAAGTGTACAGTTCAAGGCTGGTAGTGCTATTAGCAATAATTTTTGTGCAAAAATATGACATTTGCTACGATTTGTCAAGTCAATAAACCAAAAACGTTTTTCTAACATTTCTGCTCATATCTATATGTATAAAATCGACAGTGTATGTAGAATTAGCATTTGATTAGTAGTATTTATTCATAGTAAATTTAGTGTCAAAATTCTGTACAAAATCGGGTTTCACAATAATTAGATTAGAAATTTTCGTAAAACATAATTTAGAAAACTTCAAACATTATACTTTCCTAGGTAAATCGCTCATGCATTTGATTTCTAAATGTATGATAAAATCCTTTTAAATTCTACCTCGAATTGTGTTTCAAACTGAATTTTACAGCAATTCCAATTCAAGTTTAAATTTCAAAACGACCTTGTACTTATGCGTCATGGACTGAGGTTAATCTCTATATAGGGAGTCCTAAATACAAACTTTAAAACAACAAACATATTAAGGTTTACAAACCGCAAAATATTGAATGATTAATCACCGTTATGAGGCTAGCCGCTGACGAGTCATCACAGTTGTTTTGTATTTGGACGTTCGTTGTCGAAAAAAGACAAATGATTTTTTTGATGAGCGCGGAATTCTTCTCCAATAAATATTTCCACAATACTTTTCCCTCACGCGAAACTGTCACTAACGTCGGGAAAATCATTAAAACTTGTTGGCACAAGTGTTTTCCCAACCGTAAAAATAAACGTGCTCTGGACCTTGGGTGGATCCTTAAGCAATGGAAGCTTGTATGTGTTTCCCAATTTTTAAATACACTTCTGCCATATGTTTTATACAGAATCGGGTCAAACGACATAATTTTTCATTCATCGGTTTCCCCCCAATCCTGATTAAGTTTTAAAAAATATTTTTGTTTCTGTGTGCAATTATTTTTGAAGTACATTTAGGATTTATATTTGCTCAACATCGATTTAAAACTATTTCCCATAATAAAGTTACATTACTCTACCTGTGATGAATTTCCAGCAAAAACGTCTTATTTCCTTTACTATAGTTTTGTGCAATATTTTTTTCGGAGGGGCGGAAATGGGTAAAAAAGTTTTCTTCATCTAAACGCATGTCATAAAACATTAATACAAATTTAGTGTTTTCTTCAAAGACCCTTTTGTTTTAAATGTGTAGCAAACTTGTGATACTTTCTTACAAATTAATATTTTTGAGAAGGATTTTTTACAAATTTGAGGACACCCTTTTTTTAAATTCTAGTCCTTGTCCTTCCAACCCTTTGGCAATATCTCCAATATCTTGGAGTGAAAAAAGAGCAGTGGCTAGGGCTCGTGATTTCTGGTAATGTACAAAATATTTGAAATTTTCACATTATTTCGGATATAATGAGCTTCATATGTTTACCATAAAAATATTACGCCTGTAAATAACAAAATCAAGAGGTCACAAAATTTCACCAAAAAAATGGAGGGGAGAAATTCAATTTTAATATTAAGGGGTTTGGACAAATAGTACAAATTAAAACGTAATATTTGTAAGTTAATTTGTAATTTTGATGTAAACAGCGTACAGTTTTTCTGCCGCCATTGGAGGACTCATTTGTGGGCGGCTGTCAGACAAATACCCCAATCATGCCAAAATGATCATCGTCATCTGCATTACCTTCCGGATCCTCGGGAATTTCCAGTACACTTTGGGGCTCAACGTCTGGAATGTTTTCTTTGCGAGGTTCCTCTGCGGTATTTTAGCCCAAATTCATTAAACTCAACCAGGACTTTTGCAAGCCAAAATTCTTCCTCTAAAAAATATCATTTGCAGGAATAATTTTATTAATAATTTTCGGGGAAAGTTTTACAAACATGGTTTCATTGTTTCTCGAAATAATTTTGTATCTTGACATTTTAAGACAAATTTTTCTTTAAAAAAATTTTGTATGCTACAAAATAATGGTTAAATTTGACTTGCAGGGATGGGAAATGCAGCAGGGCCGGCTTTACTGGCTGAAGTTTGTCGAACGACCCGAATTAAGGAGCGGACACAATTTTTATCAATTTGCAGCGCCACATATCAAATTGGAGTGATATTTGGTCCAGCTATTCAGTACGTCCTGTCTTACTTCCGCTTTGCGATCTGGGGCTTCAAAATACATGCGCTCAACGTCTCCGGATTTTTCCTCACTGGTCTCTGGCTCTTCCATTGGCTGTCCTTGCTCCTGTTTTATAAAAACTTGACCCAGGATTTCCGGTCCCTAGAAAATCCGAAGAGGGAAGACGTGCGTCTGAAGGAATTTCATCGGATAAATGGGGAGGATGAGATCAAAATTAATAACAATATTAGCCCTACTAAAAGTGATAATAATAAAAATATGGAGAAACAGGGTTGTCAAAATACATCAAATAATTACTTACATGGTAAGGACAAATTTAAAATTTGATCTCATAAAAAATTGCGCCATTTCGAAAAGTTGGGATTTCGTCATAGAATTAAATACACCTGGGTTCAAAAATCCCACTCTAATTTTTGCCCCTAATTTTTCCAGATTTCCTCACGGACTCCTTCGTTCTACTAATGTTTATGGTGTTCACCCTTTTCTTTTGCCAAGTTGCACTTGAGGTAATTAACCATGTTTGTGCTATCCTAAACTTATATTATTAATTAATTATTAAATATCCGGGGAAATCTTAATACTGAGTATAATTATTAAATTCTGGAAAATTTACAGACCGTCATCACCGTAGTGACTGAGAAATTTTTCGGGTTTTCTGTCCGTGAAAACACTTTGGTCTATATGTTTGGGGCTGTGGAGGCCTTGGTAAGTTTCATGGGGATTGCGCTTTTGGGAGGACGTGTGAGGGATACGACGCTTCAAATTTTTGGCTGGAGTTTGATGATCACAGCCCTCATTTGGCTTTTGGTAGTAATGCCGGATTTTGAAGAAGGTATAAAAAACCATTTGATTTCCTCAGAGATTTTTCTCGTAAATTTGAGTTCAAATTTTTTTTTTAAATTATGAAATTAAAATTTTTTTAATGCAAAATTTACCCGGGACTTTTACAAATTTTTTGAGCAGGGAATTTGGTCCATTTGGTTTATTTCCTTCTGGGACTTTTCGTCCTTTTCCTCGGAATCCCAATTATATCCATGGCCACTGTTTCCTTTTCTACCAAAATTTTGAGCAGTGAAACACAAGGTAATTATTTACATTCGTTGAATCCCTGTCTGTTTTTTTCCTCAAAATTTTCAACAAAAAAATAAAAATTTTAACCGCATTTTTTGTTTCACAATTCCAGGGATGGGCGAAGGCATCCGCCGAGTTCTGATTTGTTTGGGGGTTATTTTGGGCTCAAATTGGGCCGGAGCTACGATTCAAGACCCACATGTGTTTTTAGGGGTCGTGGTCGCCATGTTAATTATTAATGGAGTGAGTCATATATTTTACGCCATGTACAAATATTTACTATAAAGCTTCATCCGGTTGGATTAAATTTTAAATCCGCATTTGAAATATTCCTCAGGGACTGTTTGCAGGGAGCTACAAAAGTTTACGAAGGGCGGAGAAAAAATTGAGTGAGAGTGCGGTTGAGTCGGAGACATAAAAGATGCCTCAAATTTGTAACAATTTTAATTTTTTTATTTTACATAATTACTTGAGTAATTTTATAGAATATTTATTTTTGAAGAATTCTCAAATTTAATAAAATAAATATACAAGATTTTTGGAAAATTCCAGGACCAATAATTATATGTTTTTCTCTCCAATTATTATTGAAAAAGTTTTAAAATGGATTCTAACCATGGGAGTCTTTCGCAAGGAGAAACATTGAACTTAATTTGTTAGGAGGGGTCCACTATATAGCGAGAGTGCTCTGTAGTGTATAATCAGATGCAGAAGATCCTATGATTGTATGGTTTTGCAATGGAAATGAAGCTATAATAAAAGTTGGAGGGAGAAAAAATAGCCTTGGATTTAATTAGTACCAATTTGGGTTAATTCACTTTGGAATTACTGGAGTAGCCCATGCAAATACAGTCTATTCCCTTTATAAGGGACTTTACAGGGGCAAAGGAGTTATTTTATCTAATTCCCCTAGGGTTCCATTATACAGAGTTTTGAGTGTATTTCACTTGCCCCTATTCAAGCCAATCATAGGGCTTTGGAACTCAATCTTACTCTGGCCAATTTCAGTTGAACTTTACACTTGAGATCCAAGTTAAACTTTACACTTGAGATCCAAGTTGAACTTTACACTTGAGATCCAAGTTGATGATGATTATTAGCACTTGAGATTCAAGTTGTGATGATTATTAGCACTCGAGATTCATGTGGTACTTACAATTAGCAACTGAGATTCATGTGATACTCAGCCATTTAGATTCAAGTTACACTTAACACTTGATACCCAGTAAGTAATACTTAACACTTAAGGCTGAAGTAATGCTTGGCGCTCGAGATGCAAAAGGCACTTATCACTTGAACTTCAAGTTACACTTAACACTCGAGATAGAAAAGGCACTTAGCACTTCCGATACAAGTGACACTTAGAACTTTAAATCCAACTTACACTTAACAATTGAAACCCAGGGGCTAGTTAGCACTTGAATTCCAAGTGACACCTAACACTTGAGGCCCAAGTAATAGTTTGCACTTGAGTCCCAAGTAATAGTTTGCACTTGAGTCCCAAGTAATAGTTTGCACTTGAGTCCCAAGTAATAGTTTGCACTTGAGACCCAATAAGTCGTACTTAGCACTTGATATCCAAGTGATACCTACACTTCAGATACAAGCTTCACTTAGCACTTGAAATCCAAGTTACACTCAACACTTCAGATCATGTCTAGTACCACTTGTCCCAAGAACTCAAGTAACACTTAACAATGAAACTTCAAACAACACTTGCACTTCATTCGTCAAATCCTTACCGAAGCTCTATAGCCTGTCATCAGTATTTAACATGGGAAACATCCCCATGTTATAAAGTTATAAATTAGGACTGGAGACTCAACAGAGCTGTAAAAGAGCAAAAACTTATATGTATGTACTCCTTTGAAGTGAATACATACACGCTTGCAAGATACATACGTTCGGTCTCCTCAAGCGACTGCATGTGTTCACTTTTTTCCTCTCTTTTCCACAACACACACCGTCCAGCACCCTTGCATGTGTTCAAGTATTTTTCCCTTCAGTCAATAACTAACATTCGAACCGGGCGCACGTCAACATTCCAGCCCTCCCGCAACGTTACATCTTAATACGCTATTTCTCTACTCAATTTCAGTTTTTTCCTGTGTGCAAGCCCCAAAAATATCCGAGTGCATCATCCTTTTCAAGAGTTTACCTCTTGGAAATTTCCCCCCACTTATTTGGGCACGAAACAATTTTAATCTCACAAAATGGATTTTCCTACTCACAAATTCCCTGGACTTTTGTCTCTATTTTTCTTCGTCCTCTCCTTCTCCGTTGTTCTTACGGAGGTACAGATGCTCAATTACATTGTCAAGGGTCAACTTCCGGATGGGGAGCGGGAAGTGAGGATGAAATTTGGGGATGTCATTGTCAAAGAAACTTCAATTTCCCCCGATTCGGGCAGCTTGGATTCTCAAAGCAGGTAAAATTTTCAAATATTTCATTAAACGCGTAAATGTTTACGGGCAAAAAAATTACCATCAGATATTTTCCATCAAATATTTTCCATTAAAGAATTTCAAGTCAAAATTCTCCCACATTAAAAAAATTCGAATAAAAATTTACGGGCGAAAGTTTACAAAGCAAAATTTTAGTAGCAAAATTATACTGGTAAAGATTTACACAAAATTTTACGGGCAAATATTTACAGGCAAAATTTTACGACGGAAAAATTTGATGAGGGCAAAAATTTACAGGCAACAAAATTTGTAACAAATACAAATAAGAATACAATATCAACCTGGGTATAGAATTTAAGGACAAATATTTACTACAACAAATTTAAGGAGTACAATCAACCCGTGTATAAAATTTACCGGCAAAAATTTCCAGGAACAATTTTTCCAAAAAAAAAAATTATTATTAAAATTCCATGCAAACATAAAAATCCACTCGAAAAAAAAATCGTAAAATTGTTCTCAAATTTTGACATCCATTACAAAATTCCCACCATTTACAAATTACAATTACACAAAGATGCATCCAAAAATGTACGGAATCAAAATTCATGTCTAAAATTTTAAAGGGAATTCCCCCCTCCTCAAATATTTGTTTTTTTAATAATTCGTACACATTTAAAATTTTATATAAATTTTAGCTTCTAAAAAGACTCGCCCTTAAATTTGTTTGACAGCTATGTATTTTCTATTTCGGAAGGATATGGAAAGTGCATTTCCTATTTTCCGCCCATAAAAAATCCCTTTTTTTTATCAGGGCTTTGGCCTATTATTTAAAGCGTGAGCTCATGCTATGACGCCAGGAGTGCACACACACACACACACACATTATAATTGAGGATAAAAGCGTCTGATGGAAAACAATGGGGTGTCATTTCCTGGTAAAATTCCGTCATGGGTTCTTAAACAATTTAATTTTGAGAAGTGATGACGACATAATGCCTCATAGCAGGAGGTATCAACAAGGGCTGTGAAAAAAAAGGGAAATAAAATCACCTGAGACCTGGGAAAAGAGCAACAATGAGAAAAGGATGGGATGAAAAAAAAAACCCTCTCACGCCACCAACGCCAGTCTCCAATCGGAGCCCGTAAACAAAGCGTGTGTGTGTAATTAGCCCTCGTTACTATTCCCATATCATATCCCGTATGTATTCTGTATTCCTCCAATGTGATTTCATATGTACGCCTTTAATGTAAATTAATGTACGTATGTACATATTTGAATAATTTTTTTTACTTCACTCCACTCTATTCCTATTCCCATTTCAATGCATTATATTTCCTCTTATTTACAAACACACACTGGATCTATCCTGCCCCGTGGCTCTTCTTCCAATCCTTTGCAATAATTATTACAGTCGAATTTAATTGTCCCGGCGCCCAGCTCTATTTCTTTCCCCAAGAACTAACTGTTTTTGTTGTATGCATTTTTTCTCTGACTGAAATAATTATTTATATTTTTGATTGTAATTTTTTACGGACAGTCAACATGGGCTGACAATGATGCTGAGGCAAGTGGCCCGTGGGCCGGACTTTCTCCAATTGATCTACAAAATAAATCGAAGGGATGAGGTAATCAAGACTCATTTGGTAGAGTGTGAAGTGCTCCAGGACTGGGAGTCTGGGAATGAGTTCCGGAATAATTTCCAGAGACAGCTCCAAAACCTGGGCTTGAGTCATTTGAGCGTCCCTGCCAACAGACTTCAAATCTCTGAGGATGATGACGAGGATGCTAATTTGGATCTGGACTTCGATCCCGAGACGGATCTTGTGCATAAGGATGTGATTGACCTTAACCCCAGGTGGGTGATGCTGTTTTGAACTAATTGCGTACATTTTTTGAGGGAAATTAGGGGTTAAAACTGTTTTAGGGTGTTGGGTTGGGAATTGGGGCAGAGTGAGATTTTTTAAAAATTAGGTATTTTGAGTGTGATTTATTTTTCAAGACTTAAATGAAAGGGCGCGAAATTTCTTTCAAATGTCGTTCAAATTTTATGCGTTGCCCAAAAATATTTTAGACAGAAAATTATTAAACATCAAGAGCCGAATTTTTTAAAAAAAATCAAGAGCAGAAATTTGTTTAAAAATCAAGAGCAGAAATTTGTTTAAAAATCAAGAGCAGAAAATTTAAAAAAATGAAGAGCAGTGAATAGAAAAGAAAATACGTGAGATAAATTTTGTACGAAAATTTAAAAATTGATTTCAGATTCCCGGACCTCCGGAATGTGACAGTAAGGATTTTAAGTGACGCGGAATTCCCCGAGGAATTGAAATCCGCTTTCGATGTAACCCATGAAGAGAAACAATGCAAAAGGCTTCATCGCCGTCTCAAAAGAACCATTCAAGAAAATCAGAAGCTCCAATCTCAGTCCCAGAGTTCACGGTTGGTACATTCAAAAATTCCCTGCCTATGCCCAAATCTTTACAGTGCACTCTCGCTTTACGACACCCCTTCGTCAGGGTGAGCCCGGCGAAAAAAACACGAGAAAATTAATACCACGAAAATTTCCAACTGCTGCAAGATACAATTTAGGGCAAAATATTGAGCAAACTGACATTGGGGTGCAAATATGGAAAAAAGTCAGTGAAAAATTTAGAGAAAGATTCAGGGACAAATTCAGGGAAATATTTTAGGAAAACATTCCGAGAAAAACTATAAAAATTACCACTAAAAATTATTTTTTGGGGTGAAAATGTGGGCAAAATTTGAAGACCAAATGTTATGAAAATTATGGGGTTAAAAACATGTAAAAAACTTGGGGAAAATTCTATAAAGTGTGGGGGATTAAAAGGATGTTTAAAATGTTTCGAAACATAGCATGCCCGGAAATTTCCGGGCATCCTCAGGGCTGGTGTTGTAGCCAGAGTGCACTGTAGACTATGATGAAATGCAATGATTATTTTACAGTTGTGTGTGTGTGTGTGTGTGTGAGTAATAAGTTCCAGTTGTGGATAAAAAATTCAATGCCAGAGGGATAAATTGTAGACTTGGCTTGTTTCTGAGTTGATAAGCATATGTAGAGTAATTGGGCTTTTAAATGACGTTTGTTGCGTATGGAGATGGGACACTGTGGGTTAATACTATCTAAGGCTGCTGCTCTTCTCTCTGTCTCTCTCTCTATCTGTTTATCTGAGGCTCTACGTTGTAGGAAATATTGAGGGAAGTTCGTACATAATTGGGAAGGTCTTGAACCCTCAATATATTGCATTTGCATATCATTTTATAGGGCTATGACCATCCTTAAAATACCTTCTAGCTCCCTCTCCCTCTCTCAGCTTCTGACTCGTGCTAAATCCAGACTTTGTGCAGTCAACATATGGGTAATTGCTCAATGTGCCCATCACGTGCTCAGTCCTAATCCACACACGGATCTTTACCAAAGTTCATCCCATGACAGGTTCCCTGGAGGTTAATGTCAAAGCAAATATTGGGAAAATGCATTCAAACATATTGGCAAAATGGGGAAATTTGAGGGCGGTTAAAATCTCGTGGAATTTCTTTGAAAATTTCTTATACGTTTCTTTCAAAATTTCTCACAAATTGTTTAGCAAAAGTGTCTAAAAAATTTCCTGCAAAATTTTGTACAAATTTCTTGAAAAATTTCCTACAAAATTTCGTACAATTTCTTGCAAAATTTTCTGAAAAATTTCGTACAAATTTCTTGCAAGTTTTCTTGCAAAATTTCCTACAAATTTCTTTGCATTTTGCTCCAAAATATCCTGGTTTCTGCTCCAAATCTCTTGCATTTTGCTAAAAAAATATCTTAATTTTTGCCCCAAATGTCTTGATTTTAGCTCCAAAATCTCTTGAATTTCCTTCGAAAATTCCCTCAGAATTGCAAAGGAATCGAGCAAACATTCAAAATTCCTCCCAACGTAACACATTTCCCCATCCATAAATTTGACACCGTAATATTTGTAATGTTTTGCTTGGAAAAATTGATAGAAAACGTGATGTTCTTCCTTATTGTGTAATTCCAAAAAAAAAAACGACGTGTCCATGAAAATAATACACAGTAGTGTGGAAAATATTGTCCAAGAAAATCCTTGTCAGAGTGCATACATATATATAATTACGTAGGGGAAATTGTGAAGAAATGTTGTGATAGGATTTTACCCAAGAAGTCTCAATATTTATGGCGTGTTTACTTATAACTGTGAAACTTGTACACTTACTCCTAAGAGTTGCACATATCAAATATTTTTCTTAACCTCGTTCGGCCTGGGAGACTGATAAGGGATGATGTGGCTGGGGCTTTGAGTAAGTGCAAAAAATTCAAAGGGAATTATTGTAACTACCAATTTCCAAGGAGCCTTATCAATATCCTACTTGTGTTCGTGTGAATCGTGTCAAATTGCAGAAGAATTGCACTTCTGTAATCAAAATGATACTGCATATGGGCTTCCATATCGTTTCCCCATACTGTAAATATCGACTGTTAGTACGAGCTAAATGCTTGTTTTTTTTTTCAAGCAAAACATTTCTGACGTAAATCCCTTTAGGGAAAAATCCGGGTATGTTTTCCACTAGTGCAAATATTAGGGCTCGACAAATTTTTTACATCCTTAGTTCTTAAGCTCCTTATTTTGAGGAATTTTATAAAACCCCTAATTTTGAACATTTCAATAAAACCCACAATTTTGAACATTTCAATAAAACCCACAATTTTGAACATTTCAATGAAACCCAAAATTTTGAACATTTCAATGAAACCCAAAATTTTGAACATTTCAATAAAACCATTAATTTTGAACATTTCAATGAAACCCCAAATTTTGATTATTTTTTAGAAACCCTCAATTTTATAAAACCTAAAGAAACCCTTAAATTTTGACAAATTCGTAAAACCCTTTAAAATTTTAAAAAAGTAAGAAAATTCATTAAGAAAATTGGGTAAGATGATAAATTTGACGCGGAGACCTTTGGATTTTCCAGAGAGATATTTGAGGGAATGATTTTAGGGTGCTTAAGGTCATTATTTGATTTTATCTCTTCACGGATGTGACTCTTGGAAAGGATCCGCGAGTTTCTTCTCTCTCCTCTCAATTTTGATTAGGACTTTGTCCGGCTGCCCAAAAGTCAGCCTTCCATAACTTTCCCTCCCCCTCGCTCATATCCTCTCATTACTTGATGATTGCCAATGTGGTGGCTTCTGGCTGGGAAAAAAATGAGTAATAAAGGAAACATTCTTGACAGTTTTGCCACATATGTCAATAATAGCGTCGGCTCTGGTTATAAGTCACCCCCTTCAAAACTATTGCCACAGTTGGGGAAAACATTTCAAAAAATATAAATTACAGTTCCCAAATTTCCCCATAAATTTCCTCATTATAAAAAAAATAGCATGGACAGGGACAGCGTCTTCATAGTACACGTAATTATTTTGTTTGTCTTAAAACTAAACGTATTTTCTCTTTTAGGGGCAAAAAATTCGAATTAAAAAAAAACGTCTTTTCAAAAATTCAAATTCTTTTGGTTTTTACAGGTCAAATTTTGATTTCATTAGGGTAGACGTAAGAACAGTAGAATTTAGGGGAGTATTTGCAGGAGCTCCTGCAAATACTGGAGTCGACAGTACATTTGAAGATTAGAGAGGAAAAAAATGACAAGTATTTTGTATGCGCCATGTGATCCCTGGTGACATTCCAATAAGGACTTTGGCCAGACATGGCAAGTTTGGGGTTAAGAGGAAAATCAATAAAATATGACTTTACTAGAATCTGTATAGATATATCCTTTTCGAGGAAAGCTGGAAAGCACGCCAGATATTTCCTATAAGCTTCCATGGGAGTCCTTTTGACTTGGCGCATTTGAGCACAGAGTGCCCAATTCCCAGCAGAAAATCCGGATATATTTTTCCCTATTTTAGGCTCATGTGTGCTTATACCGTAGATTCAGATACAGCACCCAAAAGTAATAATAAGGGATAAAATTCCGAGGAATTTTTGGGAGAGGGAATTCCCCCCCCCCCCCAACTCTTCACCCCAAAAAAGCGCAAATGTTTCGAGGAGTTGTGAAATGGGATTTATTGGATTTAGGGGATCCTTATAGAAATTCCCTAGAAAACATTCCATCCGCATGTGCTCCTATGTATTTTGGGATCTCAGGGAAAAATTTATCTCATAGCTGGCTGGACTTTGTCCAATTTTTTTCCGCCCTTTATCTTCCAATTTTTTTCTCTTTTCTTCAACTTTCTCACACTTTCGCTAAAACTCTTGTTATTTTTTTTTTGAGCTTTGCCGCAATAATAATTCTTCACTTATTTTCTTTCTGAAAACTATTTTTGCAAATTTCCTTTCTTTTCTGGCTTTTACACTTTTGAGAGCTTTTTTCCCCCATTTTGTTTTTGTTGCCCACGTTGTCCTCCTGAGAACTCGCCAAGAATCGTGCACTTTTTAATGGAACTTTTTGTTGTCCATCCCGAGAAATGTTTCGGAATTTTGGCAGCCATTTTTGATAATAATTGCGCTACAATTTCTAAACATATTTTACTCTTGCAATTTTATCTACCTCAAAATCCCTAATCACGCCTGTTTAGAATGCACCCTTTTGTTTATCTTTTATAAAATACAACTAAGCAAATCCTAGTGACATTTGACACTAAATCTATTTTGTTATTGGGAAATTTGTTTACAATTTGATCTCAAATATATTTCCTCATTATTATCAACAAAGATATCCATCTTTTCTGTAAACAGGGAATTTTTTGAGTTCAAATAGATAAAATTCTGGGACTGTTTTGTTATTTTTTGTAATTATGGGGCCAAGTGAGATTTCTGTAATATTTATGGGGCGAAATGAGATTTCTGTAATAATTATGGGGCGAAATGAGGTTTCTGTAAATATGGGGCACAATGAGATTTCTGTAACAAACTATAAATGGCAAAACATAGGCTTCTGTAAATACAGGGCACAATGAGATTTCTGCAAATAGGTTCCCTAATATTTTCCTCAATTGGGAAAAAATTGTTTTGGCAGAATATCGACAAATTTTTAAACAAAAATGGCTGTAAATAGGGCAAAAAAGTACTATGTACTTTTAAGGCATATATGATTCCTGGCAGAGAAATCTTAAATATTTTACTCTTCAAACTTGAAAATCTACAAAATATTTTGTAGAAAAAAATATTCCCGAGAAATAATGTGCTTCAAAATCTGAGATACAAAAAATACAATTTGTTTTAAGTAATTAGATATCTAAGTCTCTCATAAAATAATGCTAATGACTGGGTACATTTAGGGTTCGGCGGGACGCATTTTCATTCGGCATAATCCCTGGGACGTATTGGTGTGGCCTTGACAAAGTGGCGAGTCAACGATCCTCAATAGGAGCTCATACGGGAACGGACATGTGTTGCCGGCAACATGACCACTGTCCCATCAATATTAATCCCATGACCACTCACTATGGGATTTTCAACTATCGGATGAATACAATCAGTCATTGCTCATGTGACGAAAGGTCACTTCAAAATTTTAATAATTAATCTCTCCCCCCCCCCCCCCCTCAAATGTACAAATATTTCACCCATGCGTAATTACATATCTCTCGGTTCTCTCTCCTCTCGTCTGCAGACACATATTACCCTCATAAATTAGGGCCCATCTTTAATAAGGCTTTTAAAAATTTAAATCATAGCACACAAGTTTAGTCAGCATAAAAGAAAAGCCCTGCATATACTCCATACGTATTCACAGTGTATGTATAGCCTCAATGAGAAGAGCAGGAGCCCCAGACCAGGAACGCTAAATTTCTAACCACAACTGGGACTACTAAAACTGGATTTTAATATTATGCTTTCGAATTGACCAAGATCTCCATTCAAAATATTTGTCTCCCTTGATCCTAAAAATTTCCCAAAAATAACAGAACCAAAAGAGCCCTGGCCTTAAGGGACCTGGGCGAAGCCTTCCGCATGCCAGGGACGAAATGGTGTGGGCGGGGATTTACGGCAGCGGATGCAAAGGACCTGGGCGGCTACACAGGGGCGGACAAATGCTGTCGAACCCATGACCTGGGCTGTCCCTTTTATATTGAGTCCATGTCGGAGAAATACGGACTCTTCAACTGGAGAATTTACACGGTCATGCATTGCAGAT
Source organism: Allacma fusca (assembly GCA_947179485.1). Classification (NCBI taxonomy): domain Eukaryota; kingdom Metazoa; phylum Arthropoda; class Collembola; order Symphypleona; family Sminthuridae; genus Allacma; species Allacma fusca. The sequence goes on along the minus strand of OX359246.1, from coordinate 2,197,106 downwards.
GCGATGAGAGGTAATTTCCATTAGTCATGACAAAACTGAGGACCCCTCAGAAGCAGCTACCCCACGCATTTTCAGGAGTCTCAGTATGCCCCGAAACCATTTTTTATATAATAGCGCGAGGGTATGGACCTATACGGACTGTATATCTGTTTATAGCAGTGCACAGTGACATTTCAGAGATGAAATAGGGAAAGATTGGGTTTTCTGTGGGGATGAGATGATGCGGAAACTGGACCTTATCTTTTGCCTTTTGTTCCTTCCCTTTTGGAGGAAATTCCCAAGGATTTCCCACACCTTCCCAGAACAGCCTTTCACATAAAATCCCTCAAATCTTGCCTCCCCCAATTCCTGGAACAAATCCACGACTTTTCCTTTTGTGTCTGTATTATGTACTCATTGTGAGTGTGCTGATGAGTGAGCAGGATTGATTTAAGAGAAATCTTTTCCCTCATCCACAAAATCAAGACTTGATCAATGGTAAACACTTGAGTGAGCTTTTGGGGGGAGCTTCGCCCTCACCATTGCTAATTGCTCCTTTTCACTTAAATCCGGGCTCCTGTCTCTCCCCTATATATTTCCCCCAAAAATAAAGTCTGGGACTTTGTCATCCGTAAACTTGTCTCTTTTTTCGAAGTTGCTCAATACAGGGGATTTTGGCTGTAAATATCTCGTTGTGGGAGCATTCACTTCATGCGCGCTCCAAAAATTGGTCCGTAGTCTCACATCACCCCGACGGTATTTTTTCTCCTTTTAGTATCAGGAGTCAGAGTACAGTAGGATCGATACTGACCTGGGTCAAGAGGTCGCAGAATCATTCAAACACCCTCTGTACATTTACTAAAATAAATTCTGCAGGGAGGAGAGAGAATTGTGTTTTTTAGGACTTCCTTGAGGTTAATTTTGTGAAATGAGATGATGATGAGGTAATTTGTGTAATATTGTGGATATAGATTCCGTTCCTGTCTCAAGCAAACAAATACGGGGGCGGCAGACTTTGTGGGGAAATTATTCTTCAATGTGGTTCAGACCAAGTGCTTCGTCCTCAAGCCGGAGTCAACTTGTGTGAAGAGGAGTTGGTGGGGGAAATGTCTCAAGACTGAATCCAAGAAACAGGCCCATTTACGGGATCCCTTACCCTACTGACCCTGAGAAATTTTTATTATTTGTAAATAAGTTATTCCACTATAATTATTATTACTATTATTATAAAATGTATATCCTATTGTTCATGTCAATGTACGTAATTATTTGTAATTATTATTAAAACTTGTATCTCTGTAGACCGCATCATTAGTAATAAATTATTTGATTTTAACCTTGTTTCGTTGCTCTCCACAAGTCAAAATTAGAAATGTTTTTATTAAAGACATTAAAAGGATTTTAGGAATTTTGCAAGAACTTACGCGGAAGATGATTGTTGTTGTGAATTTCGTGGATGCCATCTCTCGTTCAAATTCGTGTACCACTCTCCATCCCAAATTTACCACCAGATGTTGTTCTTGTTTTTTATGCAGACTCCAGAAACAAAACCAGTTTCCGTTGGAAGTGCAGAATTGCAGAAACGTTATCCTTGTTATTAACGAGCACTAGGCACTACGTTTATCCGTTCATTTAAATTAAATACTCCTCAAAACAACCTGCACGCAAGATTTAGGGTCATGGTTAGCCTACCCGGGATAAGCAATAATGATTTATAAACTCAAAACTTTTAAGATTTTTTTCCGAACTGAGAATAAGCGAAAATATTGCAATAGAAGTAACCCATGCAAACACAACTGATAAATGAATTTTCAACAAACACAACATTTAATAAATTGTAGCAATATTTTATAAAATCAAATCTTTGGAAAATTATTTACCCTTCAATTTCCCCGCAATTAATGCAATGAATTTCATGATTTGACCACAAAACAAATCCCAGCCACTAATCGCAGTTAACAACACGACCTCTTACCAAGAATTGCTGTGAAGCCAAGTTTTTGTCTTCGAGGGACAATTATGTACATATATGGCGATCATATAACGCTGTTCCACTTAGATACTTACTTGAAATTCGAGTGTAATAAGTATACTTGAGTGAGGCGGTTGGTATTGTTCACTAAATATTTTAAGCTCTGATCAAAAAGTAGCAGGAACGTGACATTGAAGTGGGACAGACTTTCGGTAGACACTAATCCAGCAAAGTTTTAGACAAATATCTCGGAGACAATAAATTGTAAAAAGCCTTCCTCATGAACAACCTTATAATCTGTTGCTGTTAACAATAAGGAATATATGTTGAATATCATGTGGTTGAAACCTGACCATTTATTGCAACTAAGCATGAGATCGGTTCGGTTTAACGCGGTTATCCGACCATCGGTTAACCGAAACCGACGGTTCGGTTAGAAAAGTCGTAACCGAATTGAAATAACCGAACGGTTCGGATACGTCAATGCCTAACCGGATATCGGTTTCGGATCGGTTCGGTTTTAAATATGAATTTATCCGATCGGTTCGGATTAAGTAAATGTAACCGCTCGGTTAAACCGACGGATAACCGATTTTGAATTTCGCTCCTAAAAGTTTTAGGAAATCGTAATCGAGAACGGCTGTAGCATGAATTTCTCGAGACAAACAATTGTTTCATTATGTATCTGCAATATATTTAGAAAGCACAACGCATGGACCACGAGTACGCTTACATTTGTTCACCACAACGCAATTATTTCAAACAGCATTATCTAATTTTTAGCTTAAATTAAATAACTGCATTAATACTACAACTAATAAGCCATCAAACCTCCGACTCCGTAATAAGGACAGAAACTACCGGGAGCAATGAGCAAAAGATGAAAATTAAGGTTTGGGACTATTTGGTCTTACTGGAGATTTGGTCGATCTATAGGTTTTTAGTTGTCATTTGAAGTTAAACAATAGGTCCATTTTGATAAACAATTGTGTGTGTAATAATTGTTTTAATATTGAACGAAATTTTTTTTAAACAAAGATTTTCAGAAAAGGTTCTAATAAATATTTATCTATTTCGAATGAAGTTTTCACTGGTAAAATGTACAACCCAAGTAGCACCAATGCGTGAATGTAACGCGTATATAGCGTGCATGAATCACGAAAGTAACGTAAATTTTACGCTTCAAATTGGTTAAATTCTAGTTAAACTTATATTCAAATATTGGTTAAAATGTCCGGGTTTTGAAACGTAAAAATATTAACGTAAATTTTATGTACACATATTTGTGTTACTGAAACGTTTAATTATGGTTGATTTTTTCATTCAAGCTAATTCGATAGTGTCTCAGTACGCTACTAAATAATATAAGATTTTAAAATAAATTATTCGTTTGAGTTGGCATCTAAACCAAAATTTATTAAAACAGAAACAAGATGACAACGCCCGTTCAAAACAACTAAGTAATTAAAAAAATTAAATTGTCGGCATCCTTATTCAGAACCATTAGCAGGATCTTCATCACTGCATGGAGTTGAATCCGTTATGTTCTCATCCGAATCTGAATTATTCGGAATATCAATAACCTGACGCGTTTTCAACGGATTCTCATTCGATCTGAAAACAAATAAAGTATTTGCAATAAACAGTATTTGGTATGAAAATGGGGGCATGTTCAACAATGCTAATAAAATACCTCAATTTTCTTTGCTTCACACGATTAGGAGCTGCTTTGAGCCAATCTTTAAGTGCGCCTTCAATAACAGTCAAAGTACCAGTTTTCTTGCCGAAGTAATAATGGACACAATCTAATTTGAAATACATTTATACTTAAAGTTCCGTAATTACGTAACAAAATATGCATTTTATCTAATTGCTAGTGTACTGAACAATGCTTACTCGTCACAATACTGCATAGCTGAAAGTTTTGAAAAGCTCCCTTGCTATTACGGCCTTTCCAGTTCAATTCCCTTGCAACATCATCACTCATTAACTTCTTCATAGTTTTAAAAGTACACTCTCGCACTGAATCCCCACCAACTCCGTCCAAACGATCCGCCTCAAAACAAAAAATATAATGCATTTAAATTAAATTTTAAAAAATGCACCAGCAAATAGATTTTACTTACTACTTCATCGTATGCTTCTTGGTTTTTCAAAATGACCTCTTCTAAATTTTCTAATTCATTCAAATCTTTAACTGGTAAATTCAACAACCGAGGTTTCCTTGCATTTCCGCGTACATCCTTCAATTGTGCCAGAATTAATTCTTGATTGCTTTCGACCGTTCTCAATCGAATCTTTATCGCTGCTAGTGATGATAAAACTAGTCCTCGAAAATCGTCTAAAACGTTTGCGTACATGCGCGAGTTAATTATCAATAACCATTAGAACTGAAAGCAGCCGCTATTATTAAGGACGTATAATATTTGACACCAAATGAATCTACCTTTAGTTCCGTTTTCAGCATCAGTTTCTTTCTGTCGTATAACAGTCGAAGTTCTGCTTGTTGTAGGCGTGGGTACCTGTATTGTCAACGCTGGCTGCGAACATTGTACCTCCGGCATAGAGATTGGTTGAGAATTGCGAGGTGATATAATCATCTGTGCCGGATATTTTAGTCCAGTTTGTCCTTTTTCTCCAAATTTTGGCTTCTTATGGCTGTGATTCCTCGCAGTCTGCGTTGATTCCACTAGTTTTTCCGGAAGCTTACGCTTCCGTGGTGCGTCGGATTCCGAACTTGCATCCGTCAATCTGGACTCTTTCCGCTTAGCCTTTTGCCTAGCTTCCAGAAGAGTCCCTGCAGTAACAAAAATAAGCCATGGATAACAAAAACGCACGTATATCATGAAAAACGAAATCATGGTATTTGCGAAGAAAATATTTTATAAAATATTTTCTTGGACATCTGGTGTTCATAAAAATATTTCAGGAAGCTGTAATCGCAGACAATTTAAATAATTTTCCTTGCTCAACAATTGGTTTAAGCATACTAGCCTCAAATAGGTTTTAATTGCAAACCTTCTAAACTACTCATGAACTTTGAAAAGGTTCGCCTGTGGTTCAGTTCTATGGACCGTGTCAACACGAACAAACGTTTATAGGTCAATCAACATACATATTAGTTTTCCATTTTACATATTAAGTTCTGTATGTCCCTCGTGTTCTCGGAAATCTATAATATAAAACACCTTGTGCATAATGAAAACATATTACCGTAAGGTCCGTAGGATTTTGTAATCGGCAAATTTCCCCAGGTATCGTCATGGCCAATCCCTCTTGTGATGGCTCTTCTGATAAATGTTGTGTCGTGATTTTCAGGCCAGTAGCATTTTTGCCTTTCAGAATTAATCCAGGAAGCAGGAACAACTTCCAAAGTGTTATCTACACTGAACAGAACGATGTGGTATTCCATTTCTATTCCAAGGTGTGGAGAACTGGAAACAGAACAGAACTGGAATCTTTATAATGAAGAAACATCATTTTACATTTGATGAGATCTGCATTAAATGGTGGCGTAGGCTGCAACTTGTTTGACACTTTAAAAATACCCAGGGTACTAGATTTACAAGGTCGTTCAAAAATATCCAATAAATCTTGAAATGCAGATCCGATTACAAAAACTGTGTCTTGTTGTTTATAAAATTTTTCTATTTTAACAATTTTCCCGGAATGTAGCTGAACAAAATTATTAGGGAATTTTGACGATATTTTATAAGCTCCAAATTGTATATGTTCGTTCTGAACACCAACACTATAAATTTTTGAGCAAGAAGATTGGGGACAAAATGGTGGTTTGCTGAGCACACTGTTCCCAATTTCTCCAAGACGTTTAGCAATTTGTTCAAGTGGCTTACTTTTCCCTCTAATCAACTTTTTAATGGACTGAAGATTGTTTTCGTAAGGAAAAGCACTGAAGGAATCTAAAGTTCCGAATCGTTTGGCGTCATCCGTCAAATGAAGTAACCCATGGATATTGAAGGAAAGATGCTCTGTGCCATAAATTGCTTGAAAAGATCCAACGAAATATTCTAAGAGCGTTCGGGCATATTCGATTTGACTATGTATTAGTTCATTGTGACACAAAATAAATACTGCTACCTGAAGGCACAAAAAATGGTCTAACTGGGTTTGATCGAGAATGTTTTTTAAGACGACAGGGGATAGATAAATTAAAAAAAGACGAAGCTCTGTGGACTTCCACCTTGCAAGATCTGTCAGCGACCGTGGCTTTCTGCTGAACTCCGATACAATGTAGTTTCTGAGGCTAACCAATTTAGTTGAAATTTTTATTAGTTGGCTTCTACTTAGACGGCCTTTGAAATTCTTGTTATGGGACCAAAGATTTAGTAGTTTTTTTGTTGCTCCCAGTAAAACAAGGTGCATATACTCGTAGGGAATTTGCGATTCAAATCCGATTCCAATTTCATTCAAAATGCTTTCCCCATGGTGATGTTCTGGGTGCATTCGGTGTCGTAATGATTCATCTGTTCGTTTTGCTGAAATGGCAGGCTCGTAAACTACTCTATTCTTGTAGTAAAATCCCTTCTGTTGACATTTCCCACAACTAAAATATCCGGTGTGGTTAAGTGTGTTTGTTATAAAAGCGCGGGCTGGTGCATCTGCAATTATCGCTCTAAATTGGACACTTATTACTGTTCCATTCAAATTAATACCAGTGTTTTGGAGTTCCTTGGCTTCGTTTACAAAATATTGGAGAAAATCATTGCCGTTGTTGGGTTTGCTCATACCATGATAAATCCCAATCACGAACGGTCGGGTGTCTTTTGCATTAATGATCCTTGCTTGTGAAGGCCAAAGTTGGCTACCCGAACTTGCTGATATGGGAAGTCCATCGAAACTTACATCCAAAACAATCGCACTTAATGTTTTTATTGTTTCTATTCTTTGAAGAATAGAATTTCGTAATCCAATGTGTATATAATTCCCCGGATCAAGTACTTTAATTTCTAGCTTGCGCGGTGTCCTCAAAAAAGTTCTAGGATCCACAGGTACTTCAAGCTTCAAATTTGTTTTTAGATTTTGCAGGAGTTTCCTTAAAGATGAATGAGGAATGTTTTCATCCAAAGCCCACTTTCGTAACTCACAAAAAAATATTTCATGTTGTCGCTCATTTGTTTCCTCTTAATAATATGTCGTCACTGGAGGTGTAAATAGGTGAGCTGGGACTAGTGAGATATGTCGAATAACAATCGCTGACTTCACTTATTGTGCTTCCGTTTTTTCCGGATTTATTCACTTCACATTTACTTGATTGATTTTTGTTCGCTGGTTCCAGTTTTGAGTAGTCTTGAGCAAAGCTGGAGGCGAGTCTTCTTATGTGCCTATCACTATATTTCGGCATTAAATTATACTGTTAATTATCTATAATGATTAATTAAATTACCTGTAACCACAAAAAAATACATCAAAAGATGCAGGCGATACACTTCACAATGTAGTAGGTCATATTTAGCAAGAGCACGTTCCTATCATGGCGGATGAATAGTCCAGTAATCCGTTTGGCAATATATTCTCATGCACAATATAATTATATGTCAGTAACGGTACTTACTTGAATCACTTTTGGCTTCAAATCAACCATGCGCACATGTTCGTCGCCCAATTAGTTTTCCTGGTAACGTTTATGAAACGTTCAACTATATGCGTTTAATATTCGAAAATGCGTTATGGCGTTTTAAGCGTAAATATTAAGCAAACATTAAAACCAGCAAATAAAAACCCTAAAATTCACCATAAATTTGCGCAACATCCAGTCACGGTGCTACTTGGGAATATTGTTTCGGTTATTCGGATAACCGACAAACGGTTCGGTTATGAAAATCATCCGAACCGATGTATGGCGGTTCGGTTCCGGATAGGAGAATTTTTTTATCCGAACAAAACGGTTCGGTTCGGATTTTGACAAAAAATTAACCGAAAACTTCGGTTCGGTTCGGTTACGGTTCGGATTTGTGTTTTATCCGAACCGATCTCATGCTTAATTGCAACAAATATTATAATGTACAGTATAAATATTGGGAAATCCTTATAGATCCAAAGGATCAAAGATTGATCGATGAGGATAATTAATTAATTTTTGATAATTAGCACTCCTGATCCTCACTTCAATCATATCATATCTGTGCAGTCTCAAGTCCTTGTCAGATAGTAAAAGTTATCTCGGGAAAATAAAATATCCATAAGTTTTCCAGGATTAAAAATTGGTTCATGAGCTTAATTTACATTCTGCCTCTATCAGGCTTCTATATATATTTTCAGTACAGTGTAATAAAATTATTGTTGTCAAACTTTTATTTTAAATATTATTTTTATAGTTTATTTTTAAAAAAACGACAAGTATTCAGAATGAAATTGTTTCTCTATTTTATTACCCTATTTCTAGTGGCACAAAGCCACGGCCAGACTTGCAAAGAGGGAGAGGTATTTTCCATTGAATTTAAATTTGTTTTTATTTACATTTTTTTTTGTGTTTTCTAATCTCAAGCTTCGTATATCTATATTTCCAGGTTCTTTGTGAGGGTACTAAGGACGAGTGCATTCTAAAAGAATATGTACGAAAAATCTGCTAGTCATAAAAAAAAACTTGAATGAAAAATTTTTTTGGATTGTAGAACAGATTCCTTTGAATGATATATTTATTTGTAGATCTGTGATGGCCTTTGGTTAGACTGTAGCAACGGATGGGATGAGTCAGATTGCCCCTGTCCACCTGGGGAGGTAAACATTTGCAAGGAGTTCCTTCATCATTTAATTATTTAATATCAAAATAACCCAAAGGATGATTCTCATCCCATGTTTTAAATTTCTCAGATCAAATGTCCCAATTCCACAATGTGCATTCCCGCATCCTGGGTGAGTTTACTTATGATTCGCAGCAAATTGAAATATATATTTATTGGAATTTATAAAAAATTAATTTTCCCTCTGGAAAAGTATGAACATTATTCAATGCGGGATATTGATAGGCCCAGTGCTCAGTGTTGATTAAAATATCAAATATAAATATAATTAGATATGTGACACTGACTGGGATTGCCCCGGAGGAGAGGATGAGATAGACTGTACAGATTGCCCAGGGGTATGTGCATTACAATTCCCAAATAATAATTATTGTGTAATTCAACATACGTATATACATTTCACAAAAGCTGGAGATTTAAGGAATGATCCCTGTATTTTTGCAGTTCTTATGTGCTGATGGACTGTGTCTAAATGCCAGATATGTAAGTTTCACTTTGTCCAAGTTCTCCTTTAAAATATCTATGACATACATACATTTGGCTCGCTTCCAGCAAGAATAAAGGCTTTAAAAAATAACAATCTGAATAATTATATCCCTAAATACAAAAAATCTCATTAGAGTGCCCTTAGCGTGCTGAGATACGGTACTTCAAGTGAGGGTTGAATTTTATTGTAATTTACTTGAAAACAGAGATGTGATGGCGAACTGGACTGCTCAAACGGAGAGGATGAAAGGGACTGCCCTCCCTGCACAGGAGTGAGTTAATTGTGTTAATAATATTTTCGTAAATAATAATTGATAATAATTATTATGGATGACCAGAATCGTCTGCCAGAACTGTGCAGTACCCAACTCCCGTCGTTAAAAAAAAATCAAAATGCTCCTCTTGTAGCAAATTTAATGCGGATTTATTCGACACTAAAACACGAACAATCCAATTTCAAAAATTCGGCCGCAGAACCCGATAATAAAAGACAGGAATTTAACGTTTGAATGAATAATTTCATGATATGAAATTGTTGTTCTATTCCAGTTCGAATGTTCAGATGGCAATTGTATTCCTGCACACTGGGTAAGTGGACATTTTTCAAAATTAACAAATTCGGGTCATTAATCGCAAAAAGAATATTAAAAAAATAACAATTTAATTTTGTCAATCTAGAAATGCGACCGCGAATGGGACTGCTCCGATGATGAGGCAGATTGCACGTGCGAACCCGTAAGTTGATGTAATTTTTGAAAGACTCGATTTTTCTAATAAATTTTTGAATACTTAATTCCAACTTTCAATAATAATAATTATAATTATTCCAGACGGACTTCAGATGTGACGATGGACTCTGTATCCCCCGCTCTTGGGAATGCGATGATTCGGCGGATTGCAGTACGTAAAATAATTTGGAATTTTGTAAATATTTTCTACAACTGTTTGGAACCAATGGATTTTCTTTGGGATATCATTAGGGGATAAATCTGATGAAAGGAACTGCAGCAGAGTAGCATTGCCAGAAGAGAATTCTCTGGTCCCTGCAGTTTCAAGTTCAAGGAGAGTGCAAATGACACATACGATCGCCCAGATATCCAAGAACAAGATCAAAAGAGATCAGAAGGAGAATAGGGAACGAAAAGCTCAGAGTATCTGCTCTCGAAAAATGGGCATTCACTGACTGTTGAAACATGTTGTATTGTCAACCTTCAATTCTGTATGAATTGTCAAATGTATTGGATGTTTATTAGGAATTAAGGATTATGATAAAATGCGAATTTGAAATTAAAAATTCACAAATCCTTATTGGAAATAATACAAAAATTCAAAACTCGCTCTAGCGTAGCTCTGACCAAAACTTTAAACAAAAACATATATGTAAAGTGGTCACAAAAATTAATTTTATTCACAGACGAGTTGACATAAATAAATTTTTAGATATATGTTTACAAATTTAAACTGAATATTTGCTAGTTAATGAATTGATTTAAAAAAAGCGAAAAAATTATTTCAAGCCCAATTTAAAAATTAAATTAATTCAAAGCTTGTGTAAGCGCAAAAATCACATTTCGGGCAACATTTGACACATACGCTGCGATTTTCTCACTATCTAGGAAATTATTATCTAGGACCTGCACCAATGGAGTAAATTTTGAAAAAAATTAGGTGTTTAATATTTCCCAGATCATTGTCGCCGTTGCCACAACAAGAGTCGTTTTGAGTTAAAATTTTACTCGATCCTGTTTTTGTCGCTACAACAAATAGGACAAAACGTTTTGCACAAAATTCTGCAAAACAAATTGTCGCGACACAGCGATCTTTTAAACAAAGGTTAGAATTGTCTGCGAGTATGTATCCTTAAGCGCAAAACTTTGTAACTTTGGAGAATTGTTTTATAAAGAGTGTACCCTGTACACATGCGCAAGTCTTGTAAATATTTTTGACCCTGTTTTGATTTAAAATCGCCCTGAAATTTAAACTTCAATTTCGGGCTCCTCCTCCAAAATGAATTCATCGTCGGAGTCGGTCACGCTGATGATCTCCGAATGGTCAATCCCGGACTGTCTCATTAGGGTCGGCCGACATGACAGTTCGGTCCGAAGCCTCGGTCTCCCTCCTGGCATCGGAGACCGGCCACCACAACTCCGGTCGCTTTTGACCGAGATCCGATCAAAGGAGGAGTCTTCGCTGCGTTGATTGGGCAACGGTGAAATGACCCTCAAAGAAGTTGAGGAGCAGGTCAGGGCCTCAATGGACGAGCCTGGGGCAGTATTGGGAGTGACGACCACAAATGGCAGATGGGACTCGACCGTGGTCGGTTGAAAATGGACATTCAAATTCATTGACCTATGACCCGGGTAATGGGTCTGACCAAAAGGGAGCGACACGCGCCGACTGTTGTGCGGTATCTCCGCGGAAGACGCCGAAAGTCTAGTGCGACTTGCCTTTGGCATTTCCTCATCCCCATTTAAGCACGCGCCGCTGTAGTTTTCTGCGGAAGCCGTCGACGACCCACGGCCATACCTTCCTCTTGGACAGGACAGCCCCCCGCTTTGAGAACTATGAGACGCTGTAAGTCTAGTATGGCTTCGGCCTTCATTCTCACTCATTTGAGTCTGACTACTACAATGTCCCGACGTACTGGCGCCCGCTCGGCCAGATACATTCAACAAGCTAGACTTGCTCGCTCCGGCGCTCGTTCCTGGCACCATAAACGGGGAAGTTGTGTAATCAACGGACATGGTTTGACGAAGGTGTTTCAAAGATGGCGCGGCGCGCTTGGTCTTTGGTAGGACCAGAGCTCTTCTGGAGGTGGAGGCGGAGCTTTGGCCTTGACCATCCACAGCGAGCAGGCTGGGCGCGGAGGGACTGCGATGGAATTGGTCCTCTGTGCTGGTTGAGCCTGTCCGAATGGTTCTAGATACAAAAAAATCCGGTATTAATTGCACATCATACGATTCAGCATTCCTACAAGCAAAATTTTGAATGCCCTCACCGAGAAAATTTTTTGAACGTTTCCATAAGCGCTTTTTTATCAAATATGTGAAGCGCGGCATTTGAACTGTTCGACATCTCCCCCATTGTCTGACTAGCCACACTTCTAACGTCCAAACTCCTGGAACGGGCGCGGTAAGCACTGGAGTACATCGTCGTTGAGGTTCTTCCGCCAGAATACGCAGCTGGTCCAACTTTCGCGGCGCTGTCCCGCGCTTCAAACGTCAGAACACACGTAGCCACTATGATGAAGCCTAAAAAACGTGAAGCAAGTACCTTAGGCATATATAATTACACATACCTGTTTTCTATACAACAGGACTCAGGAATTCTGAACCTCTTTATAACGGCCTCTCATATCATTTCTACGTATATGTACATACATCATATTTCTATATAAACTTAATTATTAATGGAAACTATGAGGGACTATAAAATAAACAGGCTAGCTGTGGAGGCCTCCGTTATAAAGAGGTTCGACTTAATACATAGGTATATACAGGGAAGGCTGTACTTTTTATTAATTAAATTACTCATAAATTATTTAAACCAGAACTATTTTACAAATAGTATTCAAAGGGGCGCCGCACTAACCAGAGGTATCCCTTGTAGAGGGGTCCGTTATAAAGAGGTTCTACTGTACAAAGGGAAAACATTAAGCATGCCATCAGTACATCCAAGGTCCTTTAACTCATAAAAACCATATTGTTTGGGGAAATCTGCTGGGAGGTATAATAAAGAGGGACGGTCCTTGTATACCTGGGTCCGTTATAACAAGGTTATCTACTATGTGTACACCAAAGGAACATAATAATAATGCAAGTCTCATTATTTTGGATACATATATATACATATATACAATCACTTCAAAATCAGATCAGGTAATACAAATCAGGGCGAGGGAGGGCAGGGTAACAAAATTAGGACCATTACAAAGAAGTCGGACTGGATCACACTTAAATCGAATCACCTCCAATGCCCATGACGATAGGTCCAGCATGAGAGAGTTTACTAAATTTGACGGCCGTCCTGGAGTCATTGTAAATGTACGATCGGGATACACTGGTCATGTTGTTGTTCCCCGAGTCCAGGATCCCATCTGCGTGGAAACCTGTTGAATACAAAAAAAAAGTCTCAAAATTCCACATGGGTGACAACAGCTTATACACAGCTTTGTACACATATACATACATGTAAAGACCATTAGTTTCAAAGGATCAGGCAGTCATCCATACATATTTGCACATATGTACATATGTACGGACCAATCCAGAAAAACCAACCTAATAAAATCCCACAATTGCCCTACAATTTCGGATCCATTACATATATATGTGTACCTCCGACTCCATACATGCTACATTATGTATACACTCTACCTAAAACAAATATAAAAGCATTCAGCCTAATTGTATCCGTCTCGGTTACAGAGGGAAAGGTTATGATGTGTGCTTGCGGTAGGAGCCAATGGGAGAGGGAGACCCGGGTTCGGAATCAATACCAGTGGGAAATCCACTTGGGGACGTCAAAAGACCTGTCAGTTCCCACACATGAGTATCATTTTCATCCTAGACTGCTTCCCCGTCCCTGATGTTTTATTCCCTCGAAATATTCCCCGGGGAATACACAGTACACTCTCACTGTACGAAACCCCCCTATATACAACATCCCGTTATAGAGAAAAAAAATTACTACTGTATAAAGTAAATAAGCCATTACAAATATGGACCTTCGATGTAATCGGGCCCGCCGAGATTGTGTTAAAGGGATCCGTTCTAACGAAAAACTTTAAGTCACACGAGACATCCGCTTTAACAGGGCTGAGTATATCATTGGTCAATAACTGATCTCAAAACGTGTGCTGTTGCTCCCGAGAGTCGCCCTTGTACTGGAGGATTTGAATACAAACAATTTTGATCTGCACAATTATCTTCATCCTATACATTTCCGGAACGAACTTCGAACTTATACATTCCAGGTTGAAGTTACTACTGCTAGGAAAGGGAGGGAATTAATTAATTTTAAAGGGGTCCGTCCTATCAAGGTTCTCCTCGAAGAGCTCCTGTCGGAAACAGACCTACACAGAGAGAGAGAGAGCTCCCGGGGAAAAAACCGAAGCATGGGCAGGAAACGGGAAGAGATGTGAGGAGAGTAAAGAGGATTAGAATTTCCGGGTAAATGCGTAAGCTCTCAGGCTCTAGCTTCACAATCATAGGGCTTTTCTACTATATAAGAGGTCATACAAGTCTATAGGGAATTTATACAGTCGACTCCCGCTAGACAATAAGTACTTTATCCTTTTAGAGGCAAAAATATAATTTTTAAGTTTAATTATTATTCTAAACAAATCCAAATCCTAATTTCCCCCAGAAGGTTTGACACAGTAGATCTGAAAGGGCCCAGCCACTCTCAAAAGAACCTTTCCTCAGGGATATTTTCTAAAAAACAAATCAAATAAGAATATCACTAGAAAAATCTGGTTTTGTAATTTTACTAAATTCTAGAATTTAAAATAATTTACAGCGTTTATATAATATAGACCCTCGCTATATATCCCTGATCCCTATTGAAGAGTACTGGGAGCTAGCGATGTGGCGAGATAGTGCCTGTTATTGAATGTAAGTTTCAGGGCATATATCCCGAGAAAAAAAATCATAACCACCTGTTTGACCTGTAAACACTCCTGGAGTTAAATACTCATCAATGTACATAATCCTATGAATAGAATTGACCCCGGAATTGGAATGGCTAAACTTGGAGTAGAGCTTTACATCGAAGTCTTTGGTCCGTCATGCCGAGCTTGCACTGTTTACAGGAACGTGTTCAGGACCTGTTCTAAAATATATATTACAGTATATATTACTCCTACATTTAAATACATGGCTTTTGATTCCCTTACATATGTAATTACTTAAAAAGCAAGTTTTAGGGAATTCAAAAGTGAAGTCTTACAGTCGAACCTGGTAACTTCGGATCTGTTTTGTAGAGCAATGTAAAGGACTGGCCTCAAGTGGATCTAATATCAAGGGTCCTCTGTGATTATACACACTTTTGAAAGATGAAGATTGTTACGAGCGGAGGAGGAGGAGGAGGAGGAGGAGGTGGAGTGATCTCCTGGGAATTTCTTTCCCCTCAAAAACCTTCCTCATTGGTTTCCCATTGTCTCTTATTCCCTTCAAGTTTTGTTTGCTTTTTGACTTGACTCTGAGGGGAAAGCCTGGAACTCTCCATGTGAAATAATAATAGGATTTCTTTCCTTCTCCATGCACAGCAAGACCTGGGTATGAGGACCCCCTCTTCAAAATGTATCTGGGTCCGGCTAAAATAAGTCCACTGTATGTTATTAGATTTTAGTGTATACTCCTTGTACTATATTTTCGTAAGAGTCAATTCTGCCTCGTGGGGGAATCCTCGGACTGGAAGGAATTTATCCCGATGGTCGACTGTACTAATTTTCTGGAATAGTGGAATCCCGACATGTTTGTAATAAGAAAAATAGCTTTGTGCTCACAGACAAACATGATTAGCTTTTATATATTTGAGGAATGTGGGGGAAGAAATGAAAAGTAAATAGTTCTAGTCTCATTCCTTTCCCGTGTTCCCTGGGAGCTGGCCTCTTACAAGGGAACCAATTCAAGTGTTCAAGTCTTCACCGATGCGAGATTCACTATCTGAGAAACGATTTCGTAACTTATAACTCACTCTGTTTATCTTCGATTGAAACTTGAACTTCGATTCAAGATTGAACTTCGATTGAAACTTGAACTTCGATTCAAGCTTGATCTTCGATTCAAGCTTGATCTTCGATTCAAGCTTGATCTTCGATTCAAGCTTGATCTTCGATTCAAACTTGAACTTCGATTCAAACCTTCGATTCAAACCTTCGATTCAAACCTTCGATTCAAACCTTCGATTCAAACCTTCGATTCAAACCTTCGATTCAAACCTTCGATTCAAACCTTCGATTCAAACCTTCGATTCAAACCTTCGATTCAAACCTTCGATTCAAACCTTCGATTCAAACAAACTTCGATTCAAACCTTCGATTCAAACCTTCGATTCAAACCTTCGATTCAATCCTTCGATTCAAACCTTCGATTCAAACTCAAACTTCGACCTGAAATTGATCTAAATTGAAACTCTACTCTGAACTTTTAATTTCTACTTTTGGTCTCCCTCATGAAAATTCTTACATTTATCCCGGACTATATCAATTCTCCTTATAAAATAGATTCTTTATTCCAAAGGATCTAGCTCCTGGCGAGATCTCCCATACATACTAATTATTATAAATTTTATATTCATCCCACCATAAATAATGAGCTCAAAAGTATGTCTCTTCTTCCCAAGCACCTCAAGACATTTGCTGGTGAGTGTGCATGATTCCCCACGTGGAAGAAATTTTTGCGGAGCATTAAAAAAAAGCCTGTGGAATGACACACAGTACTCCCTCAGTATGACGGCCATCTCTAAATAACAAAAGCTCTCTTTATCCCAGCAAGGAATTGTATACTAATGGAGAGCGCCGCTGTATCAAGACTCCACCCTTACTATTGTACCTTCTGTATGAGTGACTGAGCTAGCTTTGTATTGAGGTAGGATTTGGCGAAAGAGAGAGAGAGCGAGAGAGAGAAACAGAGACAGAGAGAAAAGAGAAATGTGCAAATAATTGGATTTCATCCAAGAGTCCCTGTTCCAGAAGATATACAACAAGAGACGTGGAAACTTTAAACAAAATGTTTTCCACGCCAGAATTATTGACTTGTTCTAGATGCGGGAGCTACAACTACTAGTTCAATCCTTCCCTTCCGAACAAAAAAAAAACTATATGACTTTGCCAAAGGTAAACAAACACACTTGAGAGGAAATGCTCCCAAAGGGAATTTCAGCCCTTTTAAAACTCAGCCATATATGTGGGCATATGGAATGCGCCTATCTTTTCCTTCTCATACATTCGAGTCTCGTTGTAACGGCTTCCCCTATCTAAAATCTCAAATAACAATAAAGTCCCCTTTCCCCAATTCTTCGCTCCCAAAAGGGAAATCTCCAAAGGGGCTGTTATAACAAGTGCGGATACTATCCCATTAGTAAGACCAGATCTCACCCATACGTGCCTACACAAATTTTTCTAAAGCCTGTAACAATCTCCAGCAACTCTTTTTAGAGAGTATAGCCTCCTTATAACATTCCCATTTGAATTGGGGTAATGTGAGACGTAGATGAAATACTAACTCCAACCAAAGCGTTCGAAAAAACATTTTACATCTTCAAACACTATGCCTCTGAATTTAGACATTTAGGGGATAAAAGAGATTTTACTCCTGCCATTATAAAGAGGGCGGACTCTCATCTCCATATGTATAATTATGTAGATACATATTTTGAAGCAACTGGGAAGATTTAGTTTTGCAAATGTCCTTGGATCCTTCCTGTTTTTTACCATATGGGGCACATGAGGGGCTTTGGCAGAGATGAAGGAACATCAAACCCGGACTAATTGGACCCCGCCGGAAATGAATCAAGGAAAACGTGGGCTAATAATTCCAAATCTGTGAGAGTGCGAGGCTCGGAGGGTTTTTAATTAAGCCTCGAGACGAAGAGCCATGAAATCTCATGTGCTCAGGATGTCATGATCCAATATATAATTACACTTTTATTATTATTATTATTATTATTCTCCCAATAATTTTACCTGGGCACTCACAATCAGCTCACTCTCAAGCTCAGATCCTTCAATATAGTCCTTTCATATGACTAAAGTCAGCTCTTGTTACAACGGAGGCCCTCCTATCATGTAATTATGTTAAATCTTATTTTGCTCAATGTATGAGAAATGTCTATAAATAAATTTTTTATTGTATTTACGAATTTACAAAATTTTTTGTTCTCCATTCCCCCCGGATTTTGTAGTAGTAGTTTGCTTCCTTTATATAAGTAAAGGGAGGATTAACCGTATTCCCAGAATATAGGGACTCGGGGGATGGAGTTGACGGGAAGAGCTTTAGGAAAAGCGGATTGGAGGCTGGAGGTAAGCTGATATGGCTGTTGGGGCTCGTTAGAGAACGCAAAGGATTGACATGGAAACAACGTCAAAAATGACATTAGAGAGACAGGAGACACGAGTGGGATTTTGAGTGGAAGGAATATGTCACACTCACACACAGACATACATAATTACATATGTACGTATACACAGTTCCCATAAAAAAAAACCCCTCCAATCAACCACGCATCAACTTACACACTTGTGATCCCCTCACTCACTATGTTAGCAAATACAGTCCTAGCCCATTATTACAACCCCCTTTTTATTTTTTACTCTCATAAAAATTCGGTCTAAAAGGCCCAAAATTCCATTCTAAAAATGTATTCGAACAAAATCCTCCTACAGAAAAAAAGCACTCTGCCTTTTTTTAAGGAAATGCAGTCCCATTATAACGCACTCCCTATACAAAATTCTTTATTATGCCTCCCCTGGGGTAATACTGTAGTGATCCCTAAAAAAATAATTCGCTAAAAAACTCGACACTTTTAAAATTACGGTTGCAAATTTTTATACCCCTGTTAGATTTTACACGAGAAAATAAGCTGTTACTTATTTTTAGGGATTAATAATGTAATGCCTCGTCCGCGTATATGTGAGATTCGGGAGGAGATTCTCAGAATAAGAATCCCTCTTTTGAATTCGTATCTCTGTGTGTTCCGGTTCATAATTATATATGAATGTGCTCAAATCCCTGCACTGTAATCAGGCATGAGTTATTAGGTTTGTAGTTTTGGGTTTTTTTTTTGTCTGTTTCGGAAAAACATGGAGTGAGGCCCGGTATGGAGAGATTTGACTGTATCTTCACTATAGTAGAGGCTGTATCAATGGGATTTTTTTTACAAGGAGCCCTATAGTATTGTGTGTCTTTAAGAAGGAGAAGAATTCGGTGTAATAACAAGGAACACGTCCGTGTAGAGAGAGAGAGAGAGAGAAAAAAAAAGATGTACGTGCATCGGAAGTAACGACAGGGGACCTTCCACTGTATTTATATATTGGCATTCGCTCTGGATCCCTCCTCGGGATCGGGACTAAATTGAATTCTTTTCTTCCGAAGGAGACAAGAGAGCTCAAATGAGGTTCGTGCTGGTGTGAGTGGGGACAGGAGTCTGGGGCTATTACAGTCCAGTCTCTTTATAACGGTCCTCAAGAAAATTCTGCGGAATTACATCCTCAGAAGGCTCTTGTATATACGTGTGTCTGTATACCAGGGATATAATAAATATAGGGCAGTATTGACAAAGACGACCTGTACATTATAAAATAATTGACCCTAATAAAAAAGAGGACTGTTATAGGGAGACCCGACTGTGTCCAATCAAATGAAGAGCACAAGTGAGTCCATGTTTTCAGGAGGTGTCTGTCTTGGGGGTAATAAAAAATTTATACAAGGCCTATATCATGTGAGGATCCCTATATGTGAACATGATAGACGAGTATATACAGGCGAACTTCGATATAAGGGCGGACATTAAATCTCTGGAAAGAACATTTATGAGTTGATTTTTTTTTGTGAGGGGTGAAAGATGAGTGTCAAATTTTGGGGGCAATGAATATGATAGGGGAGCTGTTATAAGGAGACTATTGAGAGTAAAATTCCAGGGATCCAGGTTAAAAGGGTTGGACTGGGTTATGCTCCTATCTGTGTAGATACAAGTACATACATATATGTAATTATACATATATATTGATACACATGCTGACAAGATTCTGAGACCACTCACCCAAAGTTGACATGGCAGCTCCGATGGAGAAGAGGACCAAACCCACAAAGAGGGCTTGACAGGCATGCCAAAGGCAGTTCTTTGACATCTTCCCTCGCATTCCCTGCATTTAGCACATATACATACATACATATACACAGAACCATTCAGAACAAACCTCATTTGAGAAACCTGTGTCCTCTTAAGGAAGCTATGTACACATTATGTGGGGAATTCCCTTGTGTTCCTCCATTCTTCAGTTTTTTTCTAAGATATTATTTCCCAACTTCTTTTTTTCCCTACACAATAATGTTCTGGGGCTTGTCGAGTAATGTGTTGTTTTGAACGGGGAGGAATTTTAAAAGAATTGGGGAGGGAGGGATTTTAACGACCTTTATGAGTGGTTTTGAATTTAGGGCAGATTTTCAGCTTTCTGGTTAATACACATTTTTTTAGGATTTTAATTTGTATCTAAATGCTGGAAATTTGTTTACAAACGGATTTGCAAGGGTATCGATTTGTAATACAGAATTTGAAAATTCCTGGTCTACATGCGCATTTTTGGGGATTTTAATTTTCAATGAGGATTCAAAAATACTTGGCAAGACGCGTTTTCAAGGATTTGCATTTTTAATGCGCATTCAAAAATACCTGGTCAAATATCATTTTGTAGGGTTAAACTTTAAAATTGAAATTCCTGGTCGAAATCGAGAGCTAATTTTAAGGTTTGTGATGTTTATTGTTTTTTGCAAATTTCTCAAATTTTGTGGTCAAAATGTATTTTGCTCAATTTTATCCAAAAAAAACATTCAAAATGTCGGGGAAAATGTATTTTTAGGGGATCAGATTTGACAGGAGATGTTGCAAAAGGTCTGCATTTGAATGAACATTTTAAATTTGTTTGTTTGCGTTTTAAATGTAAAAAGGCTCGCCTAGGGATTTTCATTTCTAGGGAAAATGGTTTCATTTATGGGTAGAAGAATTTTGTGTGGATGTTGAATTTGTGATAGCATTTTTGAGGGAGCGGAAGTTGTGTATATTTATATGTATATAGGACAGCCCTACATTCCCACAGATTTAAAAGTTTTGATGTATGGAAAACTAAAAGCTTTTAAGTAGAATAATTTGTGGGAAATATTTTCCCTTGGAAATGGTCATTAATGATGCATCCGGACTACTCCTAACTTCATCATTGAATAATTGTGCAGGAGTGAATAATGGGGTCGAAAAACATGCAACAAACAACTCTATAAGATAAAAGCTGTGCACAAACTCATCCCGAAATGGAAAAGTTTTGATTGAAACTGGATTCCTCGTCAAAACGTACATGGGCTAGGGCTGCGCTCAAGTTCCTAAAATTTTGGGAAAGTTCAAAAAATGTTGCTCCCTCCTCACCTCTCTTCGGTCAAGCTATTGGAGCTAAATTGGATGTTTTTCAGGTCAAAATGAATCCCTTTATGGGATCAAAATATTACGTTATTTACATTATTTTTAATCAAAATTAAAATTCTAGTCCTCAATTTCAAGGATCAACCCCAAGTAAAAATTGGGTCATCTTTGGGTAAAAATTGGGTCAGTTTTGGGTAAAAATCTGGGTACTCTGGGTACTCATTAATACTGGGTCAAGTTTTAATTTACACTGGGTCAAAATTTATTTGCTTAGAAACATTCGGTCAAAGTTGTAAAGATTTGATGACCGTGGGGTCAAATTGGGTTACGTTGGGTTTACAACCAGGTCAATCTTAATTGTTATCAACAAATGTGACTGATATTTTAACCCCTTTCAGTTAAAATTTTGGTTTACAATGATCGAAATTCTGGTCCATATTATCGTTTAAATTTCGGTCAATTATTGTTAAAATTTCGGTCAATTATTGTTAAAATTTCGGCCAATCGTTGTTAAAATTTCAGTCAATTGTTGTTAAAAATGTCGATCATTATTTAAAAAATTTCGGTTAAATATTTAAAAACTTTTTAAAATTTCAGTCAAACAATGCTGTAATTTCCTTGAAATTTTATTGAAATATCTGTAAATTCCTGTCAAAATTTCGGTAAAATATTGTGTTTTGGTTGAATTTTGTCAAATGTTTAAAAGTTGTTAAAATTTTTTCCAAACTTGGGTCAAATATGGTAAAAATTTTGGCCCAGTTTTTTTAAATAAAGTTTTGCAAAATTGTCCTGACATTTGGAGTTGATGAATTTTGATTTGAATTTGACTAATAATTGTATCCTACGTTATTTTTGATATCCCTTCGTGTTTAATTTCTGACGTAAAAACTTTTGAACTTGAGCGGAGCTCTGGAGAGATGAGGAAGCGAAAGAAGGGAAAGAGGGAAAGAGGGAGAAAATTGGGGGAAAATTAGGGAAGAGTAATGAAGAAGATAAAAGCGAATGTTTCGTACCGCGAATCCATGATTAATATCGTAGGCAACAAAGAATCGTAGCGTCATATTTTTTTCCTATATCTGGGCAGACGTAAGTAGACTTTTGGGGGGTGGGGGAAAACTTTTCTCTGGAATCAGAACCCACAAGAAGAGACGGGAAAAGTTGGGATCAATTTCTTCAAAATATTCTATTATCCTGACACACGTCCAATTTAGATCTCGCCCCTGCTTTATGTATGGCTCCTATTTGTAAAAACTCCTACGCTGCAAAAATATATATAGCAACAAGTTTCATGTCAAATTAGGGTAAAAAAATCTCTGGTCAACAGCCCAACTCAGCATTCCTCTTAATAAATAATGCTACGACGGAGAGATATTATACAAAACAAAACTTACGCCTGCAATGGCGCAAGTGTCTTTCTGGGAAATTATCCTCCAATTGTCAATACCCAGTGGCAAGCACCTGGTAAAAAATTGTATTCGCAAAAAAGATTTCAAATTCAAAATCAAATTTCCATTTTTTAAAATCCAGTCAAAATTATTGTCCCTAAAAAATTTCCCGCGCATACAAAATATATATTCCTTTTACTCAAAATATTTCCAGACAATTTTGATCCCAAATGTTTTCTAAAAAAACATAAAAATCATCAATTCGGGGCAGACATATTTTCGAGGCAAAATGTATCAACAAAAAAGCGAACATATTCAAGCGTGAGTGACAATCGCATTTTATTTTAACAACTTTTAGAAAAAATTCAGCAACATTTTCTAATTTTTCGAAACCGGAAGTAAAGCGGGAGTTTTAAAACCACACTGCTTAAAATGGGATACCCAAAATGCTCAAAAACGCAAAAAAAAACGGTTAGAAATTACAAATTCAACGTCAATAATTTCCCTTAAAAATCCATCAAATTTAAAATAAAATTTACAAAAATCTCTACACATTTAAAAAAAATATTCAAAGTGCTCTCTCAAACGTTAAGCAAAGAAAAATAGGAAAAATCCATTCAGTTAGTCCATATAATAAAATTTTCCTTCGGAAATAATTATTATGACTACTATATAGCGTCAGATCAAAGAAAATTGGAATTGAAATCCACGGCTCAAAGACTCCAAAGAAGAAAAAAAATGGCCTAGTAATTGAAGAGTAAAAAATTGTTTTATGTCCCGACATTTTAGTCCCCCTCAAATTTCCAGGGCAATTTACAGAGCCCAGGACCCAAATTCCAAGGAGTTGAACATCAAGGGAAATTGCAAAAAGTGGGTCTCCCCATCCCTAAATAATTGAGTGCAATGAATAGAAAATATGGGAAAAGGCAATGCATCTCTATATCTCGAGACATTGTGAGAAAAAAGGGGAGGAGAGGAGCACACAGTAAAAAAAGAAACCTGCGTATCAATTATTTCCCTTGAGTAAAAAAAAAAAAGAACCAACTTTTTACCTTCTGCCTGTGTCTCAAATATAAACGCTATTCAGGCACAAGTCAACTGTCCTCTTTCTATTCAAGCATATTATATAAATATATGTCTACAGTCCCCCTCGTTATAACGGTCCTCCTTACAAAAATTATTTTCTTAAAGGAAAAATTTTTTAAACAAATTTTTGAACCCTAATTTTTCTCCTTTAAAAAACCATGCCTGCGTATGTACAGACTCTTAATCATTAGGGACGTACATACATAAATGACGTAAATTAGTCTCTTATAATTAGCAAGCCCTTCAATGGAGGTCTCACTCTATACGTTCCTTATGGGAGACTTACCATCCTGTCTATTATCATAGAGACTGAGACGCAGTGCTGGGAAGTCCTGAGGGAGATAAAGTTCCATTACGGACCTGTCCCTGGAAGCAGCGTATTTTTCAAAAAGTCCCAACTCCCCATAAACACTTGTTGACGTGGATGAATTTGACGTCCTTTGTATTTATTTACATACGAGAACGCCCCCTGTCACCTCCGGCTAAATATCCATCCGTCAAAATAAAATTAGCTGTAATTTCCCTCTAATGCAAAGTCCTCATTTTCCCCTCCCAATAATATTCTCTTCCAGAAGGAAACAATTTCCTAAGAAGGAAGACCGCTATAACGAGACCTTCCTATTTAGTATATTTTGCCTGTAAAAAAATATTTTTACGGAGAGAGCCTTATGTCCGAATTACATTTAAATTCTCTTTTTGCCCCAAAAAGAAAACCCCCTTTGAAAAATCCCGCCGTGTTGGAGGAACTTCCCTCTAAAATCTGTATTTACAGTGCAGGATATTTGGTTTAAAATATAAAGTATGAATTTTCTGAAAAAAAATGTATAAAAAATAAAATGCTCTTTTAAGGGGGGGGTTCTGCTACAGTGAGATGTAAATTCTGTGGGAAATTTTAGGGAAGATTTAATAATAGGAAAGCGCTAAGGGGATTTTTTATCAGGACACAGTGCAAAGCAAAATTATTTGTCAGACAAAGTGTAAGGAATTTTTTTTTTGTAGTTTCAAAACTCACCTGGATATTGGACATTACGGGGGGATTGTGAAGTTGTCGTCGCTTATTGGTTGTGGACCGAACCCGAGCGCTGCTGGGGAGAATGCTGCAGCGGCGCGAGCTCGCGCGGTACCTGTTTGACATCATTTTGAAGCCAAGGATTTCTGGAAGGAATTTTTTTAGAAAATTTTTCAAAAAAAAAAAATTAATTTCCCATTAAACTAATTACATCTAGAACTTCCACAAGGATTTTATAAATGGCTAGGACTGTATACAGCCTCCGTGTGAAAGATGCTGAGTTGAGGGTTGAAAGACTTGCTGACTCTCATCCTTTACAATGTGGAGTTGTTGAGGAAGATGTTTGAAAAGAGATTGGGGAGGCTCGTGTTTATCTCAAAGGAAATTGTTCCCTATTGATCGTCAACGGAGAGTCCATACATTCAAACAAATTAGTTTCTATTCAAAGTCCCCACTAATATTAATTTCATGTGTAACCTTTCATTTACGTACATATCTCCGCAAACCACATTTCCTTTCCTCTCCCTCTCTCTCTCTCTCTCTCTTTATCTCTCTCCCTCGAGAAAGAAACTAAACTTGATTTCCTCAACCGTGGATCGACTTTAAAAACGTGGTTTCCATTCCTGCCCTTTTCTATTGCAATTCCCCAATAATTGACTACCGTAATGAAATTCCTGATCGTAATAAAAACTGAAATCCTTATACATAAAAGAAACCTACTCTCGTTATAAAGGGTCTCTCAAGCTTCCCAATAATGCTATTCACTATAGCTCTTCAGATCCCTATACAGTGTCTATTACAACAACTCTCTGAAAAATTCTAAATGAATTGTGTGTGAACTAACAAGTGAAATTATTATTACATTGGGATGAAAACAACGTCCCGGGAAAATAATTTTTCTTCTTAAATCCCGTAATAATTCTCACAAATTTCCTTTTCTTCTTTCTTGCGAAGATCCAGCAAATATTTACAGTACAATCTCAATATCTCACGAGTCACTTGAAATTACAACAAGGGTCTGTCACGCTTGGTTTCTGTATCTTGATGTCCATATTTTTCGGAGTCGCACAGTGCCCCAATTTAGAAAACTGAATGAATAAGTACATACTTGGCATTTATGGGGCTAACTGTATAATCCTCGTTAATAAAAATAATTCACACGGTAATAATTAATAATCTCACAGCAGAACTTCTCCAGTCCTTAATGTGGGGCATGGCACATTTGCATTGTAGTGACTGAGAAAATAAAAAAAATTGAAGGGGATCGACTCTAATTGAAATTTGAGTCTCGTATATAAAATAGCACGTTTGAAGCACAGCAGTTGTTGTAGAGCTCGTGAACGATGAGATTTAACTTTGATAAAGACTTTATTTCAAATTATTAGCACGGGTACTATTTACAGGGCAACCCTGCGTGAGGGGGGAAAAATCTTAGGTAAAGTTAGGAGGATTTTTATTGCATAGGTTTTTTGTAATACAGAGCCGCTCTAGAGAGGTTC
Organism: Allacma fusca; assembly: GCA_947179485.1. NCBI lineage: Eukaryota > Metazoa > Arthropoda > Collembola > Symphypleona > Sminthuridae > Allacma > Allacma fusca. The sequence goes on along the minus strand of OX359246.1, from coordinate 2,170,797 downwards.
AACTGTCGGGGTATATTTAATACATGATTTATTCAGCACACTTGGAGGAGTATTGCTAGAGAAGTGTAAATAGAATTTGAGGAGAGAGAGAGAGAGAGAGAGGGGGGATAAATTGTGTGGAGAGAAAAGTGGGAGAGGAGCTGAAGACGCTGGGATGACGTCTGCTCAGCGGAAGAGAGATGTGTCGTCTGAATTTGGCCCAGATCTCCCGTGGCATCGCATGAGGTATGGAAGGGAACTAACTTATTGTGAGGAGAAAAAGCTGCGTACACTGAAACTCCCTCCTCTCATAATCTGCTACCTGTTCCTTCCCTGTAATAGAATTCCTTGTAGTTATGTGAAGAGAGAAAGTGATGCATGCTCCAGAGGAGCCGGGCTGGGTCTGGGCAACCTGTTCCTCAACTCGTTCTGCACGAAATCCCTCTTCCTCACTTGATCATCATCATCTCTACCTACTTCTTATGCATAGCTTCATCTCCCTATAGACACACATCATCCACCTCTTAAATCTTCCATGAGGAGTCATTGTTTACCCATTTCCACTAAACACTCCCAGCTGGGCTTCCCTCCTACCTCCTCGAACCGAGTTACAGTCAACTTCTCCTCCAGTAAAATACATTGTCTTGAATAAGATATCCTGGAATAGATCATCCCTGGATACGAATAATAAACAATTTAGGGGAACTACTTCAAATGGGAGATTTCTAAAAATAAAATAAGAATGACACTATAGACGAAACTCCGTACATTTCCATTTAGAGTTAGGACCTTCTGGAAAAAAAAGTACGCGGAATTGTAATTATGTTTTGCCACATTGTCCCTTATGCATTGGCAAAAGGGGCCAGAACATAAAAACATTCCTCGTAGATTTTACAATAAATTCCCTAAAAGCGTTTCTGACAATCAAAATATAGATTTTTCGTACAATTTGTCATCATAAAATTCTGACGATATTTATCGTTACTTCCGATAGTAGGGACAAATTTACAGTGAGTTAAGGGAAAATGTCAATTTATATCCGGCATGTGAAAGCTGCCGTGGTAAAAAAGAGGAGTCATTATGCGTCTACACTCTGACACTCATCTGCTATGTATAAGTCCTTTTGAGGACATTAATTTACGTTAAGGAGCTGTCACCTGAAATAGCACGTATTTTTCAAAAGCTCCAACTTCTATATACATTTGTTGACGTTGATGAATTTGATGTCTTTTGTTTTTATTTAAAGACAATACCCGTCCGGAGGGGATAATTCCCGGGAATTCCATCAGTCCCAGTCAAACTATAAGCTTTAATATCCCTAACGCTTTCTCCCCATAATATCTTTCCCTTAATATTGTTTTCTCTTAAAATTCCATTTAATAGAGAGTGGAAATGCTCGCATGGATAAATGTGCGTCAAGGGCCAGGTATCATTTAGGTATAATTACTTGTTACTTCCATATAAGCTCTATATGGGGTAGTATATATAGTGGCAACGGTCATATATCATATTAGTGTATACACTTACTTAAACTTCGTCATATATGTACGTATAGTTACACGCCCAAGTTTGCAATTATTTCAATCCTTACAAAGTTAATTTTTTTGTAATTACTAATTAACCTCTAGAATGACTTACGATGTTGGGGTAAAAAATAGACATAATATTATTCGTTATTAGTTTTATACCAGAAAAATTAGTATTGAAGGCTGGAAGTCATATAAGTAATTATGCTAAATAATTATTATTTCGTAATTGTCAGTGGTGTCAATATCGGGGGATCTTCAAGAGCAATAAAAAATTATGAAATCCTATCTAGTACCTTTTACTTACGTAGCGATCGAGCAATGTTTTTTTTAAAAGAGTTATTTGTATGGGCTCTGATTGAAAGATGCAAAATACTCCGTATTGGAATTCGCCGTGAAAATGATCTTCCTCAGGTTGGAAATAGATATCAGGAAGTTCGTGCTTATCTCAAAGGAAATTGTTCCGTATTGATCGTGTTGAGTCCACACTCAAACAAATTAATTTTCACATTCTATAGGTATAATATATCTACTCACAATCAGTAATATTAATTTTAACTGTAAGTATCTGTATGAACATATATTTTCATTCATATTTTTCATATTCAATATTTTGCTAAAACCACATTTCCTAGCCAACGGGCTCCCTCCCAAGTAACCAAACATGGTTTCCCCATTTGGAACAAGTTTAAAAATTACTTTGTGTAATTTGTGCCCTTTATTTATTTACTAAAATTTAATTCCCTAATGTTCAATGCTTGACAGGGTAGACCCTTGTTATAAACGCATCTTTCCAAATCCTCCAGTTTTCTCATCTCGCTGTATCCAACACGTACCTCATGTTTCTAAACTGCAGTCAACTCATGCTATAAGGGATCCTCAGAAGTTTATCTCTCCAAAGGATTTCTGCATAAGGATCCTTTTGATTCTAAAAGTAATTACGTAAAAAGCTGGAGTAATTTCTTAGTAAAAATTAAGCGCACATTATAAGATAAGGATGTTCCAATGATTGAGAACGGCTAAAGTACTACAGTAATATTACTCAGGGAACTATCAGGATAATAGACTGCTCCGGCTCCACAAATAAAAACGGCCTGGGGAAATTACGAAGGAAAGTTGGGCAAGGAGGAGCTGAAGATATTGAGATGATTCCCATATCGGTTTTCTTCTAAAAATAAGCGGAAGTGAGGCATGTCACCCGAATTTCGTCCAGATCTCTTCTGTGAAATGAGGAGACAGATTTGTGAAGTAAAAAAGCTGCGTATAAAACTTTGTCCTCGTAATATTCGCTACGTTCCTTCCTTAATACTTTTTATATATTCAAGGTCATCCATGTTGAGGAGTCGGAGACCTGGAACATCTTCCTTCATTTCCTATAGTTCTGCATGGAATCTTTCCTCAATTGATCATCATCTTTCTAAGGATATACATCTCTGGATCCCCAGACACACATTATCCACCACCTGAATCTAGAACAAGAAATCATTGTCAAATCTCTTTCCTCTGTAAGCACTCCGGTCAGGGGATTTTTATCTGGATAATACTTACGATGCAGTTTCGATATAGGACACACTCCATGCACACTATTTTTCTCTTCGGAGTTTCTGAAAATTCCTGTAACCGGTTGTGCTAAAATTATCAAATGTTAAGCAGTTAAATCTCCTTATGATAGCATACCGTACAAAATGTTGACTGAAAATTTGGGAAGGACGGAACTGTTTGGACAGATTTCTATTTACGATCTCGTTAAATTTTTAACTTGGGGGAATATCATTCATTGTTAAACTAGTTTCAGAGGGAAACATTTTTATTATACAGCGAGATTTCGAACAACAACTGCGTGTTCGTCTTGAGGTTACTTCGAACTGATATTACTTTACAAGATCATAATATTACTCCCAGCTTGACACAACTTCCTCCAGTATTTAACATACATATAGCATTGTGTTTTAAAAAAGACGCTATGACTCAGTAATTTTAATATGTACGTACATACCTTGGACTGAATTCAATAATTATTCGAGAGGATCCGGTCGCCAGTTCCTAGAATTCTCAGGGGTCCTCATTATAAAACTAATAATAAAATATTTCTTTTAATTAGGAATATATATGTATAGTTACCTCCTGATAGATTATAGTCCATGAACCAGATGACCTAATTATAAAAAAAATATTTGTATAATCGACACACATGCACCCAACCCACACAGCACAGGTCCGAGTGATACCGCAAAAACCACATCGGGGATGTTCTCAAGAAGTGGTCTCCGTCGCTAAAAGAGTACAGACACACATACAAAAACTAATTATAATAATTATTATATTATACACTTCCTCGAACCCAGCCTGTCCTTTAGTTACTATCTGGATGGCTTTGGAGGACAACTTATAATATTATTATTAGTGATAATAATAATTCCAAAACCGTATTTCAACTTACCTAAGGGATCCTATATGTGAGTTGGGGTCGAGGCGTATTCCAAAAATGAGAGATAAGCGCGTGTGTTGTTGTGGGACTGGCGTCGGGATCCAAATTATTGCCTGGTTTCAAATTGTACCATTAAAATATACCCTCAAAGAGTCAATTGTCCTACTTAAAAATAACGAGCTTCAAAGAGTATTTTTGTCAGGGAAATATTACAAATGTTATAAACTTTTCAGATCACCTCTGTCGTGGGCTTGATCCTTTTTGGCCCGGTCCTTTCCGGTGCGATTGAATACCACAGTGCTCTTGCGGAAGTTCCAGAGTTGGAATTTCTACACAAACCACGTAATTATTATAATAAATTAATCTTTCTTAAGGTGATGGGTCAAATTTCGATAAAACATTGCAAGTACATACCGACAGAAGCGAAGAATCCAATATTTTTATCGTTTCCCCTTCGATGAATGTATGCTATAAGGAGAAAAATTAATTTAAATTAAAAGTACCCCCTCTCTGTCATCAATAAATTTTATTTTTGTTTACAATTTTAGTAGCAAATCAAAACTTGATATTATGGACGGGAGTGGTGGGCTGTCTGGCTCTCACCATTGTATTGGCGATCTTTGTGCTCTGGGGACACTACACGGTAATAGCTGACCATATAAGTATATTAACACAATAATATTTTTTTTAAAACAGTGAGGGTGCCTTTACAAAAATAAATTTTGAATCTTCAAATGACCCGATGGAAGAATTAAACCGATGCAAGAATTAAACCGATCCAAACGCATTGGAATCCGAGACACGGGAATATCCTTTAAACATTTGAGTACAAAGTGATCTTTGATGATTAAGGGGTCCTTGCAAAGCTATTATCCCTCTGATCTGCATCGAATATCTTTGACCCTGATTTCAAAAGAGCCGATACAGCATTTCGGAGGGATAATTATGTAAATTTTCTTTGAGATTTATTTTCCTGACTTGCGTTGGGCATAGAAATCCTGAATTTTCCCACAACCTCAGAATCGATGTCCTAAGACGGGGATTTAATCCAGAGTGGGAATAAAAATCACTGTTATCATAAATATATGTATAGTCCCTTCTAATTTTTATTTATATTTTACAAAAATGTGGATACTAATGAGCTTTTCTTTAATCTCGTTTCGATAGAGAAGTCCGAACATGATGCTGGCCTCGTTGATCCTCGGATGGGTGGGTTCGATGCTTCAAGTTAGTTTCTTACTGTACGAACTGGTGGTATGGCACAATACTTCCCGGTTTCTTTTCCTGGTCATTACCTTGGTAACTGGAACACCGATAGGGGCATTCTTCTTGTGGTTGGTCAATACTCACCGGAAGGAGATCATGGGATATGAGGTTGCGTAAATGCATGGGGTTGAGGATTGATTGTATTTAAATTATGATCCCAGTCGCCTGATATGACCCATAACTTAATTTCTGTGTAATAATTATTATTATATAATTAACCATAGTTTTATTATTCCAGTTAAATTAAAGCGAAGAGGAAAGAGACTTTTAAAGGAGTGCAGTGCGGTAATTATGCACATTACCTTAATTATTTCCTGTTTTGCAGTTATCATCTTGGGACTTTGGTCAACTGCGATTAATACATGGATTGAGGACTCGGGGGGGGGGAATTTCGGAGAGGAAATGTAAATGGATTTTACATTTAGATGTACATTACTTTCTAGTGTTCGATGTGTTCTCGTGTAATTTGTCCACGTATAGAGATTTTAGGTTGTATTTGTTTGTGTGATGGAGAATAATTTTTCTGAAGCAATGATCGACGTTTTCAAGGAATTTTATGTATTTCTTCAGTTCAGGTAGATATATATAATCTTTGTCGGAAAGTTTCTATCAAAATTATTGGGGGATATTATAAGATATTATTTTTGCATGATATTATATAAGTATATGATAGTTTTAACTAATGAATTCACAATTACCCACCCCCTGTAACCCGCGTAAGGAGTTTAGGAACACTAAAGTGAGGAATTTCTAAAAAATCAAAATAACACTAGAAGTAAGTAAATAGCTCACAATCAGCCTTTTTCAAATTCTGGAAATTCTGGAAAACAATTCCTTGAAAATGGAGGAATCACATGCCCTCCCTGTGTCCTTTACAACGCCTATGGGAAATTTTCCTTATATTTTGTTTTACAATAAACTTTCTAAAATTGTCCCCTGACAATCATATGATATCAATCTTCATACTATACTTGTCATAATAAAAATCTTATATCATATATCAATGACACATTCACGATGAATAACGGAACAATATATGTCATCAATTTATCCTCCCAAGTAAAATCTGCCGTGATAAAAAAATTTTAGGGGCATTAATTTACATTAAGGGGGTGTCGCCTGAATGTATCTTGCATATTTTTTTCAAAAGCCCTAACTTCTATAAACACTTGTTGACGTTGATGAATTTGACGTGTTTTTTACCTTTTCAGCCATTTAATTCTGTATGGATCTATGCATGGTGTTTTAAGGTCACCGGAAGATACGTGTCACGTGGTGCGCCATGTCCAAACGCGCGTTAAGTTGTTTCTTCTAATAAGAGGTCAAATTAGGAAAGGGGATATTTATTGGTAACTTTGACGTGCGTATTGGTGTGTTGGTTCATTTGTTCTGATCTATATTCATACATACATAAAAGACTAACATGTTAAAACCCAACGACACAGACATCCCATTAACTTTTTATAAGGACCCACTTAATAATTAATTTATAGACCATAGCATTGATCCGCAGCATGGCCCACGAATCAAAATTCGGGTAGGACTGTGACCCGAATTTAATGACCTGAACCTGAACTGTAATTTATTACGTATATTTTCATACATGTGGGTAAATATTTTTCTGAGGCCGTATATTTCCCTGCCAGAGGGCTCCCTCACTAGCAACCAAACATGCATATGGTTTTCTCATTTGGAACAAGCTTGAAAATTAGTTTTCAATCGTTCCCTCTATTTATTTCTCAATTTACTAAAATTTAATTCCCTATAATGCTCAGTTCATAAGGAGCAACGTTTCTATACTGCAGGCGCCATATATAAGGGATTTTGGGAAGTTTCTCCCTCTAAGGGGTTCATACGATTTAGAACGGACCCCTGCTCCCACGGTCTCCTCGTCCATGTACAATCGTTCTAGAGAGGTATCCAGTATTTACCGCTTTGGAACTCTAAACCGGATTTATACTGTGCTGTAATATTTATTAAATTATTCACTCAGGGAATTATCAAGATAATAGATTGCTCCCGCTCTACAAATAAAAACAGGGGCTGAGGGAGTTGTGAAGGAAAGTTGGACAAGGAGGAGCTAAAAACGTTGAGATAATTTCCATCGGTTTTTTTTCTAAAAACAAGCGGAAGTGAGATATGTCATCAGAATTTCGCCCAGATCTCCTCTGTGAAATGAGGACGAAGATTTGTGAAGTAAACAAGCTATAAAACTTTGTCCTCGTAATATTCGCTCCCTGTTCCTTCCCTAATGTTCCTTATGCATTCAAGGTCATCCATGTTGAGGAGCCGGGTTTGGAACCTGGAGCCTCTTCCTTCATTTCCTATAGTTCTGCATGGAATCTTTCCTCAATTGATCATTGTCATCTTTGCAGGCATACATCTCTGGATCCCCAGACACACATTATCCACCACCTGGATCTTCCATAAGGAATCACTGTCAAATCTCTTTCCACTATTAGTACTCCGACCAGGGGATTTTTATCTGGATAATACTTACACTGCAGTTTTGCTATAGTACACCCTCCTTGTATGTAAAAGTTTAGATCCTGACGGCATTCAGAGCAGAACCATTACGACTTTGCTTGTATTCAGCACCTCCTCTGAACCTCCATGCATGACGTTGAGCTTCCTTGGATCGCCAGGTTTAGAAATAAGAAGTTAGAACAAGTTGAAATAAATACCTGTTTTGAATTCAAAATCCGGGGAAATTCCGACTTTGCCTCCCGTTCCCGAACCCTGTGACCTGAAAAATTGACCGAGGAGAATGAAACAAATTTTAGAAAATCTGAAAAAGAATTTGCTACAAACTGGATACGTCAAATATTTCATGAGTTACACTCTCATATACTTATAGTTCGAAGGGGGCAATGGTTTGTGTCACTCTGTACAATACATGTACTTGCTGAAGTTCTTCCAGAATTTTGAGCCCGTAATAATTATTCTGCATCTTGGCATATTTTTACGTGTTCTAAGAAACATTCTGCTGTACACAGAAATCAACTTCATGCACATTAAGTAAATCATAAATGTGAAAAATTCTGGCTTGAACACTTGTACATTGTTCACATGAGTCTCAAATACATTCACAAACAAGATTCAACTTTTTTTAGGGGTATCTCAAAATGTATTCTATTTTTTGCAATAACTGCATGTTTTTTTTACATTGGAGTGATATCATGCCTTTGATCATCTTTCCATTCATTATCACATGGCCATATCCTAACAAGAAGATAATTCCTACAACACTATTGACACTAAAAGCTTGATTTGATCATTACAAGAAAGTATACTGTAGTATAATGAATGGCTTTCGGACAATTAGTCAGACACGCTCATCTTCAAACAGTAAATCAACCCACACCTTAGTTTTTTTTATTTCACAATCAGGAGATTTTTGCATATCTGTGTCTGAACATTTAAAAAAAATGCTCACACCTTTTCAATAACTTTACTATTAAACAGCTTATGCTGTCTGGGTAGCATTTGTAAAACAAGTTTTGGTTTAAAAAAAATAATGTGTGAATAAATAACCGCTGATGCTCTCCTACACAGCCATTCGCAATATCGCACGTGTTATAGCATTTTACCCTCTCAAATCTGTTCTTCGCTCCGTTCATATTTTCCAACAGTTGGTTTACCTTATGATGCAGTCATCATTGTTGAAATTAGTCTTCGGAAATATCTTCACAACTATCACACTCATTGGCGTGTTATTGTTTCCGAACGTTTTCACTTATCAGTTTCAAAATTCGGCGCCGGAGAATAAACAAGGGTAAACCCAAGTCTGTCTAGAGTAACTGAAATTCGTGGCTAAAAATATTTACGTTAATTATTAAAGGATTACTGAGAAAATAATTTTAATAGTAATTTCCATCCAGTATAATTTCTAGGGCTTATTTATTAAAATTTTTTGTTTAACAGAATTTGTCCCGGATATCGTTTGTACTACAATCAAACTGGGAAATGTTACCCATCGGGTCGGCAAGGGCCTTGTGGGAATCTCATGGAGCTCACCTTTATCCCCGGGAATTACGAAATTGGAGAATGTCAGTGTATCACAATTGGGGATCCGCAGGGTGGTTGGGCCAGACCTACCGTGTATTGGCCTGATACCCAGCAGTGCTATTTGCTATTCGATCAGGTATGTATATATGATATGATCATATGATGATCCATCACCACCGTGTGATTTAACCCTTGAAGAAATGGATATGAAATTTGCATGATTTTAGGGTCCTTGTGAGGAAGGTCAATGGATTGTGATGCGCCGGGGGTCCCCAACATGTGAGAAAATACCTTGCCCTTCTCTGTACCGGAATCAGGCTGAGTCATTGACAGAGTGGGAGAGGATTTTGAAGCTGAAATTTATTTTCTCTTGCGGAGGCAAATGTTACTCTACCCTAACTCAGGCGACTTGCTGCGAGGGAAAATTGGCTGTTTTCACGAGTGACAGTTTCGATCCAAAATGTCAAAGTGAAGACGAACGAATTCGGTTTGGGGGTGGCGGGGGTGGGAGTGCGGATAATTCCTGTGGGGATAATAAAGAACCAGACGAATTTGGCGGTTGTGAAAAAAATTCAAATATTTAATAATTTTGGAAATTACACTACTAGGTACACTATTGAGGAAGAAATTCCGGAATAAACTATCCGATTAATTATTAAATGAAACGTACGGCAGACAACACTCACGTCCTGTACGAACAATGTTTTAGCATGAAGTTTCATTAGCGGGTGTGCAAAATTCTTAGTTTGAAAATTTTAATTAAGTAGTACCAAAAAATATGACACTTACGGTTTGAAACAGGGCTGGTCATTCGAATCGGAATTAGAATTAGAATCGGTATTTCATTCCTATTTTTGGGTATTTTTATCGGAATTGGTATTTGTAAATATATTTTTTCAAGTATTTAAATCTGTATTGAATCGAAAAGAAATATCCGTATTCGAATTAGTATTCAAAATATATTTGAATACTGTATCCAATGCTTAAATATCCGAAAAATCAGTGACATTTCAAAGTTTATCTCGTAAATTCAAACAACAAAAGAAGTTTTCAGTCAGCCATTACATAACTTTTTTAAACTACTCATTGGAATACAAAATTTATTATTATGTTTGTCTCCACAAAATGACGCTGAGCAACTATAATAATTTTTTTCTTGAAATAAATTTGCTGCAAACTGTATGCAATGAATTCATTTGTCAGTAATTTTCTGAATTGGTAAAAAGGGGTCTAATTTTGTCAGGGGAAAAATCATGCAGCTCACTGATTTACTACTAGAATATCCCTGTAAAACAAAGTGAATCAACAAGTTTTATACGGTTATGATACATGTGTAGATTAGCAGTAATGCCTTTATAAAATGAGCTGGCATATTTTCATTCACAATTGCCGAATTTAGATACTTTCTGGTTTAAATTTAATTGCAAAGTTACAATATTTTTCGGGAATCTAGTACCTCCATTTATTAATATTTAATAACTCAAGTATTTGAATTATATTGGAATTCATAGAAAATATTCGAATAAATTGGATTGGAATTTTTATTTTTGGAAACAAATACATTTGAATTGGGATTGGAATCCTTAAGGGTTAATCCTAATCAGAATCGTATCCATATTTTTCGAATACTCCAGCACTGGTTTGAAACAGTGCCTGTAATGGGAACGGGTCACACCCGGGTGTTTGGGTGCAGGAACGGGAATGGGTATCATATGGGTGCAAAATGTTTTCACCCAACAGTGTGGGTACAGGTTTGGGAACCAACCTTTCCAATTATAGTATGTGGAAGGACCCACAGGAACCCATATGGGAACGGGTGCAATACTGGCTGATTGGGATCTGTACCCAACAGGATCGGGAACGATATGCTGAAAAACCCGTTTCTGTTCATGCGCACCCGTGTACAGAGGAATCTTGCGAGCATAACGATAATTACATGATTGATTTGTTTTGGCGTGGTGTGCGACCGACTATTTTTGTGTCGCTGTTGTAGTTTAGAGACAAACGCTCTTTGTTTGAACAGATCATCCCACGTCGAATGATGAAATGTGACAATAAAAATTAATTATATGCGTATGTTGTGCTTAGCCGTTATAAGGTGACTTACAAATTACAAGATTAATTACTTAAGTAGAATGAAATATAACAAATAGAATGAGTGCAATTGTGTGTAGCCATTGTTAGCAAAAATTGAAACAATAAGTATATATAATATCTAACTTTTATCCTTGAATATTTGAACTTCCGTTTCGGGTACGGGAACGGGTTCCAGGGTTTTGGGTACGGGTTTGGGTGCACCCAAAATTAAATTTTGGGAACAGGGACGGGTTTGGGTGCTATAATTTTAAAAATTTCGAGTCTGGGTGCGGCACTTTTGTTCACAAGATTTCGGGTACAATTTGGGAATTGGGTTCTGCTTTGTACCCAAACCCGAACTGTGGGGACGGGAATGGGAACGGGGACAACTTTTCTGTTCCCATGACAGGCACTGCTTCACGGGTAGACACTCGGGTCAGGCTGTGACTCGCAATCGCAGTGACTCTACCCTACTTTCCACGCATAGTGGTCACAGTTCACTGTTTACTTAACATTCCAAAAAATATTTAAGTATCATACATAGGTTTAAGTAGAAAATCATTTACAGAGGCACTTAAGTCACCACAAACATAAACATTTCGAATAAATCTAATGATTATAGACTCGGAAATGTTGCTGTCGCAAGGAATTCAAGTTCATTTGCGCACGCTCTTGTAGTTATAATTATCATTTATTATATATATTTATACAACTATTTCAAGTACTCGTCACACGCGTTGACATTGTTGAAATTATTAAACATTTCTTTTTTTAAATAAATTATTAAAGTGATTTATAAATTTAATTTATTAAAATAATTTATAAATTTAATTTATTAAAATATTTTTTTTTTAAATGTTTAATAATTTTAACAATGTCAACACGTGTTAGTGATGAGTACTCGTAAACACAATAAATTGTAAATATATTTATAACAAATTGTTTTGATTAAATTATAACTACAAGAGTAACCTATGACCCCCGACAATTTGCAATTGTTTCCTGAACAAGGGGAGGGTGGTGGGGTCTAAAAATGCGAAATCAGCCGGCTGCTATCCTCACGTTTTAGAAGTTGGTGGCTGGCTGCTATCTTCACGTTTATGCAGTTAGCAGCTGGCTGCTGGCCGCTAACTTCACGCCCATATCAATTCTTTGTTTGTGGGTAATGCAGAGCATAAGGGGTAATTCTGTTGTAATTCTTGATAAGCAATTTTCCTTTCATTTACACCGGGTAAATCTACACGACTAAAATACCTTTAAATGTGGTATTTCATTTGGATTAAAAATTTATTTATCCTTACTGGGGTCGGATTTCTCCCTGGAAGATCCTTTCTGAATTTCTCTGTTGAATCTTATGTCCCCGTGCCCAGCTATTACCTATATCTTCAAATCACTTATATTTTCTCAAATAGACTCTGCCTTTGCAATTTAGGGAGGCGGAGCAAATTGTGAACTCATTTAAATGTTAAAGAACAATTGATCATGATCTAACATGTATTCCTCTTTGTCCAGAGGATACTCTCCCACCTCAAAAAATAAAAAGATCTCTCTCTGAACATTCCGCCAGCCAAAGCAAACATAATTTGCTCAAGTTTTCTTCATAATTCCTCGCAGTGTCGCATTGCTAAAATTTGAAACTGGATCCCACTATCCATATCCACACACACACATTCACCAGAAATTAGAATATTAATATTGAGTAGTGTCGATTTATAAAATTTTCATATGCTTAAAATTATTATATGACCACATGATCCAATCTAATTATTGCAATATTAGTCTTTAGAATTGTTTACACAGTGTCTTTCCAGAAATCAGTACCCTGCTCCAAAGGTGTCCACCTATCCTATTTATAGGCCAATATATAGGATAAAAATAGGCAGGATGCAAAATCCAAGTAATTATAGGTAGTAAAATATGGTGCAGTAATTACCGCTAAAATTAATCCTATATTATATGTAGGAGCTGCAAGAGTTCACTTTTTATTTAGGAACAAGGTAGGCAGTTTGCGAAGGTAAAAATAGGCATATTTAATAATCTATTAACAAATTTGTCAAGCAATTATTTGATTTAACCTTAAAATAAATCTCAAAAATATTCTTGTGACATTTTAGTAGTTCGATTTTTTCATGTGTTACGATTGCACGTACATACATAGATGATTTTTAGTTGAAAAAATAAGCCTTTATAGGCTAAAAATAGGTATTTATAGGCTAAAAATAGGCCTTTATAGGCTAAAAATAGGCATAGGCTAAAAATAGGTGTTTATAGGCTAAAAAATAGGCCTTTATAGGCTAAAAAATAGGCCTTTATAGGCTAAAAAATAGACCTTTATAGGATAAAAAATAGGCCTTTATAGGCTAAAAAATAGACCTTTATAGGATAAAATATAGGAAGAAACATTATAGTAGTATATATGTAGGCAAATATGTAGGTAGGCAATTTATTTTTGATAAATAATATAGGTTAATATGTATGGAAGGCATATGTAGTATTTTAGGTAGGCTGAACCTTTTGGACACCTTTGCCCTGCTCTGCTAAGATTTGACAATGAAGACATTACACTAGTTATTCTGCAACAGCATTACTACTAGACATGTCAACTACGATATCGTAGTACGGTAATACCGTAATTACCGTAAAAAATTTAGGTACGGTTTAGGTACGATAATTATCGGTTTTTTGAAGCGATTTCGTAACTCCATACGATATCGTCAATCCAGCGGAAGGCTCATAAAATTGTGGTGTTACATACTCGAATTTTCATTAAAAAGAGTTAAACTCAAAAATGAAAGGAATTCGTTCGACAATAAACATTGCGTGTAGTGTCAATATGGAAAAAAACTTAATCGAACTGATTATTTAGAATCTAAACCAAGTCGTGCGTCTAGTAATTCAAGTGTTTGGAGTCATTTTTTGAGTCGGTCTGACGGCATGATGGCACTTCACCTGTTATGAGAAAGAGATGGGAAGTCACTTCCTAAATTAATATAAGTACGACCGAATTCGGTAAAGATTTAGTTTAGGAAAAATTACTAGAAGATAGATCGAAGAATTCAGTATCGTTTTCTGTATTTTATGATTTTCATATTTTTCATACGAATGTAAAAAAGGAAATTTGATTTTTTTTCAAACTAGCTTATTTTATAAGGAATTTCTGCACATTTAATACTCTCACATTAATTGACATCAAAGACGCTAAACTGATTGTTGAATAACTGATGTTGGATTTTTTACTTCATATCTTTACACACATACCATAAAAATCGACTTATATTCCTGTTTTTACCATAATCGGATTAATTTACGATACCGTACCTTAAAAATATTACCGGAGTTTTTCCACTTTACGGTAACGGTATTTACGGTATTTTAAACTAGAACGGTATGAACATGTCTAATTACTACGCAAGGCGTAAATTTGCTCTATCGACGGCAGTGGTCGTGACTGGAACGGGTAAAACCTCGGTGCATGGGAACGGGAACGAGTACAGGAACGGGTACGGGAACAAACATTTTGTTCCCCACCAGTTTGGGTACGGGATGTTTTTTTTAAATAAAAATAACAACTGGAAACTGATCCGTGCTGGCATATATTTTCCAGATGCATTTTATATGCAGAATAATTATCTTGGGGCCATCGATTGATTTTAAATATTAAGTACCATTTTGAAACCCTCATTAACATGGAATTTTATTATTGGAAGAGCATCATCAATGGTGGTTACGGAAATACTGATAATTATTTTTAACGCACTTAACTACAACACGACTTGAACCCGGGAACGGGACCGGGAACACCAGTAGTGAGAACGGGTACGGGTCCACGACATTTTTAGTTTCTGGGCGCGGGAACAGGAACGGGTCCGGGTACGCATTTTTATTAAATTCATCGGAACGGGTACCTAAAATAATGTTCCAATAATAACTGGAACGGGTCCGGGTACGGGAACACTTAAGGGGAATACTTAAACATAGACTGCTAACAGGAACGGGAACAGGAACTTTTTGTACCCATGACGACCACTGATCGACGGGCATGAATTTAGGATCACTCTTCATAAGTTTTTTAAACGAACCTCACGATCTATTAACTCAAACAAACCAGCAAAACTTGATTTTACCTGTTTCATTGTAAATACACAGTCCTCGCAAACCAGAACCCGCCATGAAACACCTAGGAAAATTTCTATTGTAAATGTGACCAGCAAAATGGCACAATGGATACTCAAATTGGAGTATCTCTGCCTAGCTCGGACAGGATTCTGGAAATTAAATTCAAATTAGTTAATCAGAGTATCAGTAAGTAATATCTGTAATAGCATGGTTAATACTGGCTTTTGTTATTGCACTCGTGAGTGAACCATATCGTCGCTGTAGAGGCAAAATGGAACATGTGCGCATGCTTTTGTACAACACTTATCCATTTTGACTCTACAGCGACGATATGCTTCTGTGCATTAAGATTTCCTTCTTACCTGATAACGAGACATAGTTTTAATCCGATTCTTCATAACTCGTCGGGAATGGAAATAAAAACAAAATGTTACAATAAAGGAACACAAGCAAAAAATTAAAATCAGGATTCTCCATGCATAATCTTTGTAAAAATAATAATCATAACAAACACCGTTGAAACCCTTGGACGTAATGATATAAGCAGAAGTAATAATCATTGGCCCAAACCAAATAAAATAGATAATTCTCCAAGCTAATTTGTGTGTCATAATTGTGCCGTAATTCTGTCGAGCCAGAACCATCCATGCATTGATCTGTATTGCAGCTAAATGAAGCACTGAAATCAAAATACACACTTGCGAAAATGACCGAAAAATCACTTGGAGGCAGTACCCTTCAAGTTGTTGAAGGAACGAAGCTGGAAGCATCACAAGTATGGACAAGTCAATTCCAATAAAAATTGCAATTAAAAACTTAGCAAGGACAAGGGAAAATTGGAAGAGATGCGCCGGTGAAACGGGCCTTGTAGGCCACCAACCTGACATGAAAACTATAAAATTGACCAAAGCAGATGCAGCACATAAACACAATTGGAAAAGGAAAACGTGGGCTGAGAATTTCTTAAAATCCATAAAACTTGGGGATTCTTGCAATGCAATAGGGATTTGTAACTAAATATCACAAGACTTCGTCTAATGACTAATTTTCATGCTTTATTTCCTTTTAGACGCTTCTTTTCCAGAAATTGATTCACCTGGAAATATTTAAACCCATATACATATATTAAACACATCGGGATACATTTGGGTTACGTGCAAATAAAAATTGTTGAAATCGCTAAACAATACTCGCTTCTAATTATATATGTTGCCCCCTCTGTGAACCCTAGTATTGATATGAGTCAATGAAACGACCTTTACGAAATCTAGAATCACCCTGGGAATCAAAAATTGTATTAATCACTTCCAAATGGGGGTAAGAGGGGGTTCTCTAATCTGGTCTCCCCGTATAAGTATATAATATATGCATGTATACAGTGGACTGACAAAATATTGTTCGATAGATGTCACACTTTCTTACCCAGGGCAAACATAACAACCATTGAAATATTTCTCTATGGTAAATAATTTTAAATGAAAGTCCTCACTTTTCTACGTCTACCGAATAGCCAAACGTTGAAATTAAATTAAATATTAGCTCTTATTTTTGGAGAAAGAGTGGTTAGACCGACAAATTTTTTGGACAAAATATTGTTCGGTCTGCACAAAATACACTTCAAAGGTACAGTATTTTGTTTCCACGCGTGTATTATCTCTTTTAATTGTTGTTTTAATTGTAAAATACGTCTGCGGTAATTATCAAGTGAATTTAATGCCGCGGGGTAAAGATCTGTCGCCTGACTACCAGGACCTAATTGTAAGGTGGTTAAATGATGGAGCTCCCATCGCAATAATTGCATAAAATTTATACACTAAACGAAACACAGTCTAAGAGGTCATAAAAAGCTGGAGGAAGTTTGGATCTACAACCAGTGCACGAATATATGGCCAACCAACGAAAACAACGGGAAAAATCGGACAGCTAATTGAAAGCTGCTTTAAAAAATTGGAAGAAAGGCCTTTCAGAGCTTCACGAAGGAAGTCAAACGGACGAAAAGAGTACATATTTGTGATCGTACAGATAATAGAAGGACCCAGGAGGTCAACATTTATGGCCGTAGTGCCCGGAAAAAATCACTAATCAGCCAGAAGACCAGGAAAATGTCACGAAAAATATATTAATAAAGGCTTGCGTAATATTTTGATGTCAGATGAAACTAAATTTTGTCAGTTTGGAATATAGCTCCTCACGGGTCGAGTAGTTATCCATACCGTACTCGTATTTGGAACCGTACTCGAATTATCGGGTCAAATTCCCGCTTGACCCGGACTTGTGTCTTCAAGTACGAGTAAAAAAACCTGTACTCGGAGGACGGTATTATATTTCTAAATTTTTTACCGAACTTACGAGTATAAAACGTTTATACCAACCGACCCGTACTTGAACTCGTACTCGAACCGTACTCGAGTATCAAGTACACCAAAAAAAATTTTGTTAGATGTTATTTTTTGTTAAACAGATATTGACATTGAAAACAAATAGTAGATTCAACTAACAATAATTTGTAACTGCAACTTACGAACAGTGTTTGCAACGAAAATTTTCTCCAACGAGATTAAAATGCCGATGAACAATAGATCAAGATTTGATACTGCCAGTCATATCGAATGGATTCTCTTCAGTCAGGTCAATCTCATTCTAACCTCTATTAATTCTGCCCAATTCTCCTGTTCCATTATATTTTACGGCGATAGGTAAATACTTCCAATTAGTAACTACAGTAGTACTCAATTTGGAGTTGTAACAATAACTTACGCTGTAGGTGTAACGTTTCATGCTATTCGGAGTAATTTTGAATTTAACCGTTTTTCCTTTTTAGTTGAATAATAACAACAACCTTTTTTTTGTAATCAAGGAAATATGGATGTGGACTTTGTGCTGGAGGAAATTACTCGAGTATCAAATGTAAATCCAAGTACGGGTTCAAGTACTTTTGAATTTATGTCCCGAACTCGTACTCGTACTTTGGTTCAAGTACTTTGAACGTACTCGTACTCGCTCTGATACTCGTTAGAAATATACTCAAGTTCGAGTACGAAAACGGATACTCGACCGACGAGTACAAGTACCAATTTAAGTTGATACCGTACTTGACCCGTACTCGTACTCGAACTCGAAACTCGAGTATCTACTCGTACTCGTGAGGAGCTATAGTTTGGAACCAAGGGAGCGCAAAAGGTGTGGAGACAGCCAGGAGAGGAATTTTGGGCCGACAGTGTCAAATTCACCGTTAAGCACGACGGTGGTATGTAATGAGGATTTCTTTTAGGATTAATCGTCGTAAATTCAAACTTCAACCTATCTGTACTTTTAGACTCCGTAATGGTTCGGGGTTGCTTTTCGTCTCATCGGGTAGGGAATTTAGCCGAGGTGCCCAGCACAATGACGGCAGAAGTGTACAAAAATATCATGCCCGAAAATTTGCGTTCGTCGGTGACAACACTGAAAATTAACATGTCCACAATAGGGACCAACCTCCGAAGATTAAACATGAGCTAATGGAAGCTAATACCATCTATTAAAACCAAAAAGCTGGTGTATTCCGTTCCGAACTGTATTTATGAGTTTTTTAAAGCTAATGAAGGAGCTACTCGTCACTAAACATAAAAATCCAATGAATCGAACAATCTTTTGTCACTCCGTTAGTTTTGTTTTTTTTTGTACCAGCTGACGTAAGTGTTGAAATAATTCTGGTAATTGATGCGAAAATTTACTCCAATAGAGGGTTTTATCATATCTGTTAGCAATGCTACTCTATTTATGGAGTTCGCATGTCAGAAAAATAGTGATTTCTTTAAAATTTTCTAATCGAACAATCTTTTGTTAGGCCACTGTATGTACATATATGCAATAATCTCGCGTGGTTTCAACAATATTATTGTTATTGAAACCACACTTACCGGACGGCGATACATGGGAACGGGAACAAAAAGTTAGAGTATGGGAACCAGAATAGACTCAAGTGACCCGACCTCTGGGAGTAGAAACAGGAACGGAAACAGACTCTACCCACGATAGCGTTCCGAAACCTGTTATTCAGGGATTCCCCGTAGGTACTTTCACCATCTCCTGAAACACTCAAAATTGATTCTGTAAACTTGACAGTACTTTATTTATGTAACCATTCAATTAGCGCATTCAATTCCATTCTTTCTCCTAAAATTTCTACACACAGATCCTTGGTCTAAAAGATAATAAAGTTAAAACTTCTGTTTCAGTATAATTACCGCATTTTCGACACCACTTCTACAAATTAGTATGACAAAATATTAAAATAAATATTAATAGTTTGTATAATTTATCTTGCAAGTTTCACGCTTGAAAAATTGATTGCTCGAATTAATGGTTTTTTTCAAATAAGTTAAATTACTAACAAAGGGAAACTAACCCTTGCCGGCATTATATTTTTCAAGCACATTGTATGTATACGTAGAATATTAATGGGCCAGCGATTGATCTCAAAGATTAAGTACTACAGTATTTTTAAACTGTTATCAATATTCAGTTTTATTAAATGAAGGACAACATAAGTGTTCCATTCAGTTTTACATCCTTCCCCAAATTCTCATTATGTAGCCGTTTACAATTGATTTTCGTTTGACGCCGTACATTATCTCGGAAGAATAATAATTATTAAATAATCAGTAACTACGCGATTAAGCTTCGCTATAAGAGGGTTAAGCCGCCCCGCATATTGTCTGCTTTTCATCTATACAAGGGTTTGATAGTTAAACTGAAATACTGGTATTAATTTTTAACAGACTTAAGTACTGTAGCATGAATAGTTATATGGCTCAATACTACTTCAATACCACTCTTCATATACTCTCCAACTCTTTATTCACAATTTGAAACACTATTACATCAATTACAAATAGACTTGACAGGGAATCCCCATCTTTAGTCAGCTCTCAATCAAGTCAGAGACGACCCCAACTCTCAGGAGAGACTGAGCCTTAATATTAAACAGTCCTCCTTTTTATACTTTTGGAAATACAAACTGATTGGTAGATTAAACTAATTTAATAATAATCACAATTTAGGAAAGTGATTTAACAATTATTTAAGTTATTTACATCAATCATCCTAATCTATTAGTAGCCAGGGAAAAGTAACTACGTTACAGTACAGTACTACTTGGACCCGGGAACGCAAGCTGTGACAACTACTACGGGTCCAAAACATTTTTAATATCTGGATATGGGAACTACAAACCGGTTAGGGTACGCATTTTTATTAAATTCATGGGAACAGGTACCTTAAGTAATTAATGTTAACACTTAAAAAGTGTACCCATGTAGTGGGAAAAGGGACGTGGACGAACTTTTTGCACCCATGATGACCACTGGTATCACTTAATTCCCTTGTTAAGCCTCTAAGAATATAATTAAAATAACATTCAACATTTTCTATGCATGTAGAAATCGTAAATAAACTGACCTCTGACCTGATATTTTATTCATGCTCGTATAAAAGCTCAGATAGGAATTTGAAGGATCGGGACAGTTTCCCCTTCATTTGGCTTTACCTTTCAAAAAGCAAATTGTTATTAAAATACTCTACAAATTGACGAGCTAACAGTCTGTTTTCCTCAGGGTTTAAGTAGGAAGTTAGTTGTAAAAAATTGTAGTGAAAGATGGGACAATAAATGTCTGTCGACTCATTCACTAATAGAAGCTAAATGGGGGATAAATGATAAGGGTAACCACAACTTCCCACCCTAGCAATAAGTCAACGGAATTAATCATATTTTCAAGAAGAAATTTAAAAGGAGGATTTTTGTGGGTAAAAGATAAAATTCTGGCAGGGAAAATTTCAAAAGGAAGGGTTTTCATTTTCGTCCGAAATGGGATTCTCAGATTTCAAAATTGCTAGTATCTTTCAGGAAAATACATTTTCACCTATTTTTAACAGAAATTCGACATCTTGCAAGGAAATGTTTTTGCCAACAAGGATTTTGAAATTTGTTGTTGTTCTTTTCTTCAGCAGTGACTTTCAAAATCGTTGCCGAACATTTCCTACTATTATTCTTACAAACATATTATTTTGAGCATTGAGCTCATTTTCAACAACTATTGAAAAATTCCATGCGTACATCATTTTGTTGTCGATCGACAATGTAAATTGTTCATGTTGCCTCTTCACCGACTATGTGCTGGTTCTAAAATAGCATGTGTTCGCATTACTACAATAGGCCGGGCACACCTACCTTAAAATCTAGCTATGTACATATGTAAATCACATAGGTATGAAGGGTAGATTTTAACAAATAAGAAAAGGATGAAAATAAGATCTGCCCTGTGAATTGGGAAGCAGAGTCTTGTAAGAACCGTTTTGCTGGGCGACATTTTTATTCCCATATATTATACAAATTTTCATGGACAATTCGGGATGCACATTTCATCGCAGTCTACAGTACATCTACCTATTAAGAAAACTTTACTTTATGAGCTCCAAAGCTGGTCATTATTTAAATGTAGCTCTTGCATTGCCACATTTTTTGCTCTTAGATTTACATTGGTTTACCTGAGCTGATAAAATTCAATTTTCAAAGTCGATCCTAAATTTGCTATAAAAGCTCAAGTTTTTACGTTTTTATAACTGCTGCATATTTTGTAATGAAATTGCAAAATCTGAAATTCATCTAGCGAAACTTTTAGCTAGTCATTATGAAAATTTCGAACTTACACAGGCACTAATTTTTTTTTTCAAAACCAAAATGATTTATAATATATGGCGTTGAATGATTGTAACTTCGTTGTGATTGTAAAAATGTTTTAAGGTTTTTCAAAGCCTTAAAAAACTTAATATTTTAAACCGATCTCCACAAATAATGAATTATGACTATACTTTATTTTAGAAAATTAACAACAAAATTGTCTAAAACTGCTTGGGTTTGATTATGCTAAAAAGCTCCGGGTAAAACGCCAAAGAACCAATATTTGGGTACATTTTATTGCCAAAATGCCGAATATGCCTGCCGAAAATGCCCAAAATGCCGGGCATTTTCAGAGTAAGGCATTTTCAGGGCATTTTCGGAATTTTGGACATATTCAGGACATGACTATATCTGTCTTGATACCTATGTGCATAAGTACACAGACGGCTCATATAAAAGTCCCTTTGGTGGAGCATGCAGCTATATTTCACAAACTGACTTTGAACCACAATGCGCATAACACGTCCATGAGTTCCCAATCTGTATATTGATGATTGCAAAACATTTGAAGAAATCCAGTGGGGATGAGCTCCAGTTCAATATGTATTTTGAGACCCAAAATCATGTTTATTTTGAGCTTCTCAACAACTTTATTTTTTACAACGTGTTTTGTAAATAAAAAAAGTATTTTGTTCGAAATACACACCTAAACAGTTACATCTTCCATAATCTGATTACTTGTTAACTTCAGTACGAAAATGGAACCATTACCTATTACCAAACAATTTCAATATTGCATTGTGCAAGGACCATAATGTGTACAGGATCATTTGACTTTGTATGTGCATTGCTTCTCGTTAAGTTTCAGTATCACAAAAATATGTAGAAATTCGATCGATTACATCGAGACTAGGTGAATAATTAGTTGAACTTTTGAAACCATTAATAATTTTCTGATTTCGTTTTCAGAGGAGAAATGTTCGTGTAAATTACTTATATTGATAAGGCATGGGTCATTCATTTCGACATTTATTCTAGGAAATGAAAAGGGAAAGAATTCGTCTCAAGATCAACAACTAAAAAGAAACATAACTGGAAGGAATAACTTTTAGCAGAGAGACTTTTCAAATGTCAAAACTTAACTTCTCGTGTAAAAATGGTAGATACATAATAAGTAATAGTAATTCCTCGTTCAAACATTCGTAATGTCATTTAGGGATAAATCCGGAGTCCCAGGGGCCTAATGAAATCGTGAATGACCAGGATTCCCAAGCAATCAAGTTATACATACAGTTGGCAATGGAAGCTGCCAAGGTGACAGCGGGAGTCGAACAGAATGGTAGGCGGGAATAAAATAATTGATCATTAAATGAACTCCAAAATTTTAGCCCTAATACTACTTTATATCGGTGCATTATAGGTTGTTCAATCATTGCAAGTACATCCGTATATGCTGAAACATGTACTGCCTCACCACCAAGAGGAGCTCTAGCTAATTCCGAACCCTTTAAATTATTGGGGTAAAAGGAGTGAACAAACAAACATTTCAAAAATTACATTATTAAAGTACGGCCCGAAAGAGAGCCAACGGAATGTCTGGTTTAGCTCATTGGGAGTACTGATGCTGTGAGTAAAAAGTGATGAAACGATTACTCCCCAACAAAAAAAGATTTATTACTTTCTAGCAGAGGTGACCATTCAATTTTCCACTACACTCACTACTCTAAAAACTTATTTAGGGTAAATGCCACTAGTTACCACTACACTACCACACAAGAATGATCTTTGACAAATACTCTATTAACACTGTATTTTATCGATAATCAAGACTACCACTACACTACTTTCCAGTAGAGTTTTACTTTCAGAGAGCACCTTTACTCTACTCTACCACTACTTGCCGGAAGCTAAAAACTAGCGTTACTCTACACTACAACTATCACACTACTCTACGCAGTAAAAAAGCCACACTATACAATGTACTACCTGTTCACTGAATAGCCGTGCAATTTAATCTCAGCCTAAAATCATATAATTTTAATATAAGCCTAAAAAGGCTCCTAACTTCTAAATATATGCTATAAATATGATTCCTAGCGAAAAAATCCCGTTTCATCGTATGTAAACACAGTTTATCCTCTGTCAATGAAGCTAGACGTTTATGCTAAATTAAAGGCGTGCAGGACCGATCTTTACAACTACCAATTGTAGGTTCGGCATTTTGAAAAACTAGTTTATTGTTTTAGAAAACATTCACATGTGTGTATAACTCAAGTACATACATGAGAACGAGAACCACTGACTATAACTTATAAAAATGTTACAAGTTGACACAAGAAATAATTACAATTGTCAATGGAGTTTCCGTTGCCATTATATGTACGGAATCTGCCATAATCTGGATTTGGCTTGAATTTCGGAACTGTTAATTAACGGAGGATTAAAGCACTAATAAATAGAGATCAATACTAAGATTTTGATTTTGCAAGTTCAACTGCTGCTAAAAATGATGACAAAGTAAAATGCGCCATGCTCCAATACAAATACAAGATGTTACTACATATATCCATCCAGGCAATCGCGCAATAACACTTCGAGTATTGAAACTCGGTGTAACGGTGTAATATATAGAAAGTTATGAAAAGACATAATCACACGTTCCATGTTTAAGTATAGTGCTTACTCGGGTAGCACTACTTTTTATGGGACTTTGAGTATGCATGTAAACTACTTCTAAACTACATCCAAACTATCGTCGGTTCCACTATTCTACACTACATTTTAGGAGCAAAATGTGAACGGGCACCTGTAGTTACTACTATTTACTTGCCTGCTGATGTCTCCTTCGTCCTACACTACCAATAAATATTATTTTCTTTCATTTTCAACAACTACTCTACTTTTTGCCACTATTCCACTACCACTACTAAAACGTAGAGTAGTGTGGCCATCTCTGCTTTCTAGCTATACTCTGTCAGTGTAAAAAAAATTGATTTGCCTGGTGTCTGGTGTTATTGGTTGGCAGTTATCGTGATGACAGACAAGCCGACAAGCAGACTTCTCGACAATTCCAATAGTGTCTGCCAGTTTCGCTTCGCCCCTAAAAATGGCAGAAAATGTATGTTTCCTCGTTCCTTCATAGATATAGATACATATATATCATCTGACCACTGCACTGAGGGAAAACTTCGGAGTCCAATGGATCAGGAAAGTCATGAATTTCTTATATAATGACCAATGCCCATGAACTATCAAACTACTGCTCCATTAAATACATATAGATATCCATGAACATTACGACATCATGAGTTGCAGTATTCTTCGCAGCCTATTCGATTAGTTATAAAACAAAAAAAAATAAAAGGCCCACAAATATATTTAAAGGGTTAGGGCCAAAGTAAAAATTGTTATATTAATCCACCCCTAGAAATACAATAAACTTAATGATAAATGTCCCGAATTTGGGTAAGGGTAATCATTCCCTCTTCTTATGTTTAAATACTACCAATTGTTACATTTATTCACGGTGTCTCTACTTGCATGTAGTGCTGTAATTTGTCCTTTTAGTATTGTATTGTACTTTGGCGAAAAGTACAAAAGTAGTACAACTAAGATATTGTTTTGTACTCCGAGTTTTGTTTTTTTTGTACTTCTATCAGATTGTTTTTGTTTTTGTACAATCTGTATTGTATTGTTCTAAGGTTCTAGAAGACGCTAGAAATTTGCTAAAGTGATAGTTGCATCTGAGTTCAAGAGCACGTAGGAATTAATTTGTGCAATTTAGTTGTTTAAAAATTACGTAAAAGATCAAAAAACCAGTCATTGACGAATCTCCCATATAAAATGCATTGAATCTGTTGACGGTCGAATTTTGAAGGGTGCAATTCTGTGGCACCAACCTATTTGTGAATAATCCCTGTAATAACCACATTGTAATTTCCAGAAGAACATAATTTCATAAACAATATTCACTACCATTGCTTAAAATTAGAATGGATAGAGTAGACGCGTGGGCTCTGATATCTATATTTTCAATTGGCTCAACCGTTGGCTTTTACCACCTATTTCATCGATGTAGAAATGTCCCCTATGCGTGGACTACATTTACAAATCGCATAGTTCGTTTGTTAGACTAGGTCTTATGTCTTTGTTAGACACAGACTAGATTTATCCAGGTCAACATTTAAACCATACGGTTAGCCAATTTTATTGATCAGTACCGATTCATTGGTATCATATCTGATGCCATTGAATTGTCATTAGCCAGTGTTGATTTAATTCGTGACCTTTTTCATGACGTCTTACTAATCCACATTAAATGTAACCTACAACTAGTACTGTACATCTTATCGGTGGCGTCTAATAATCAATATAATAATAATAATAATAATAATAGGGTTTTATTGGTTGATATAGTGGCCTCAGCCGTTACAGCCTTTAATAATCAATATGGTAACAGTCAAAGTCATGCAACTATTAGTGACACAGTAAGGTCAATCTGAGGTCATGTGACTATTAGTGACACAGTAAGGTCAATCTGAGGTCATGTGACTATTAGTGACACAGTAAGGTCAATCTGAGGTCATGTGACTATTAGTGACACAGTAAGGTCAATCTGAGGTCATGTGACTATTAGTGACACAGTAAGGTCAATCTGAGGTCATGTGACTATTAGTGACACAGTAAGGTCAATCTGAGGTCATGTGACTATTAGTGACACAGTAAGGTCAATCTGAGGTCATGTGACTATTAGTGACACAGTAAGGTCAATCTGAGGTCATGTGACTACTAGTGACACAGTTAGGTCATGTGACCTCAAATTGACCTTATTGGGTCACCAATAGTCTCATGACAGATTACGGTTTTAAGGGGCGCATGACCTATAATGAAACTTGGTGAGTAACTAGTAGTAAATCACCTATGATTGACTTTATTGGCGCATTAATGGTCACATGACACTAGAATGACATACTCAATGTAAGTGTATATTTTATATGGGCGATAGTAGGCGAATCTACCAATAATTAGTCAATGCCCAGTTTTTGTGCTTTGACGTGTTTTTTCACGATTCCAATTACACAAATCAATTCCTATGTGCTCTAGAAATCTATTACAACAATCACTTTAGTAAATTTCTAGCGTCTCTAGAACCTTGAAACAATACAATTTGGATTGTATTGTTTTTTTCAATTCCTGTTTTGTTTTTGTTTTAGTTTTGTATCTCGAAAATGGATATTGTTTGTTTAGTTTTGTACCAAAGACAAAAACAATACAAAAGTACAAAACTAAACGAGTACAATATTACAGCACTACTTGCATGGTACTTTGGTCAAAGAGGTTCCAGCTTGGGCCATGTTGTGCGTTGATTGCAAAATTTATGAGTTAAAAGTTTCATTATGTTAATAAAAATTTCATAAAAATCCCAACTTTGGAAGTTCAGGCGTGCTCAGATGTGACATATACTACTACATATAATTCCCTGGCAAAAGCGTTAAAATGCTAAAATCTAATTTTTTTTTCGACTGAAAATAAATCTGGTTGTGCACCTATAAATCTTCAAGATCCTTCCCATACATAAAAAATACAAACGAAATAAACATATTTTTGGAAGCAAAATTACTATCAGCAATTATGACAGGCGAGCTTGCATTTATTTCTTGTGATAGTTCTATGCATATAAATTACTAGTGCCGTTTCAAAATCTCAACCTTGGTAGTACTTAGAACACAATGTCTTGGAGAACTTGCGGAAGGAAAATTCCGTATTTTTCTTTGACAATAAGTTGATGCAAATACCAAAGACGACTAGAAGTCCCGAGTAGACATACATATCTGGTTAGCATGAATGATAAAAGATTACAAATTAAATAGATTTACTAAGTACAAAATTATTGAGATTATTTTCATCGTATAGCTATAAATTGTCGTGGGTACTGATAATAAGTCATTTTTTAATAACAAATATTAGAACCTCATTCATATAATTACTACGAAATCACTACTTGAATCTATAAATGAAAAAATTCAAAAATCAAAAATATCAAATGCAAACTCTCCGGGAAGTGAAACAACAAGTGACTGATCAGAAGAAAGGCTCAAACTGAATTACAGCAATAAGCTCGAGATTGAGCTAGAAACTATGTATAATAATTTTATTACACAAAAGATAGCAAATTCTGGTATGCTTTACCCTTTAGTGTAACGATCGCCTGCCAGTAAAAACTGAGCTCTTAATAATTATTTATTGAAAGTTAATTGTAATTCATGGGTGAACTTAATGTGTAATTGCATCAATAAAAATCCCCTAAAATCTATAGTGTGAGAGTTAATTCTATGGACCTCAAATATACACATAGAGACATATGACATATGGTATCATCCTGTATCCCACTTTTAAATGATTACTTGAGAAACAAATTCCTCTTTGCTCTGTTTTCTTGATTTTAATCCTTGAAAACGATTTGGAATTTGTTACGTTCCTCTGACTGCATTGATTGGAACGTTCCTTTCGTAAGGGGAAATTATGTAACTTTATAGCTTTGCTCTTAAATTTCCAACACCTTCTACAAATAAATAGTACGGTTGAGGATAGCAGAAAATTCGATGATAGATCAAATGACGCAAGTTGAGTTGAACTTAAAACAATTACTTTCCTATTTTCAGGAATAATATACCTCTGGGTCGTGGATTGCATGTATGTTCACAGACATTGCATGAACTCATTGAAGCTGAAACATGATGTTATTATTGGAATCTCAGGAGCCTTAATTCATACAAATGTTCAATAATTCGATTATTAACGTGTTCGCCCCTGTGTAAGTGCATAACGAAAGTATACGTCTTTATTCGAAGAAATCTTAACCTAGAATGACAGGATCGGTCATAGTCAGTAGGCTCTGCAGTGCATTTAACATTAATTCAAAGCTCATTCAGCATTACATTTGCCAATCTGGAATTTCATAAAATAATAATAATAATAATATTGACAAATCAGTCATTTGGCATAATTTCAGTCATTTTCAACAGCAATAATCTTCATCAAAAGGTTAAAAAGCGCGGGACGTATGCCATGAGACCAAAGCGTCTTCACTCTATGACGATTTCTGGGCAAATGATAAAGCGCAGCTGGAACATTACAATATGTATATCAATGCGTGGGGATACAATTCTTTTTAATCCAATATTAATTTGTATCTTAGTTATAGCATGTCCTTCTATAGTCGAATTCAAAGAGTTGCTCCTATAGAGCGAATACACTGTTTTCAGATTCAGTATCCTTGCATTAACATATATAATTAATATAAATGTACTTAAGTACGGTACTCCACCTGTAAGAGTGTGCTCCATAAAAAATGGTAAAAGTTATTATCACGACATGTTTTTCAAGAAAAATAGAAACTAACTCCGTAAATGGGACTATGTCAAAAAAAATGTTGCTCCCAGGAAGAACAATTGCTCTTATGACGGATCCCTCGTCTGAGCCATTACTCATTCTTAATGGAGCCATAATTGACCATCCCATTATTGCTATTAATTTTGTGTGCATATGTATGAGTAAATTGTAATTGATGAAGGGGAAATTGGAATAACTGAGCTGTGAATAAAATTATGCTGCAATGACATATTAATTAAGGACCAATTCCCTTGGCATGTATTGTACAATAGATTGGACATTAAGGGTTACATATGTCAGATACATACACCTGTCAGATGCTGTAGAAAAACTTGCATAATTTACATCCCTGCCAGCATTAAATCAGATTACTGCGGGGAAAGGTGGAAAGCAGTTCGAATGGCGTTAAAATTGCTCCTTTTTTGTGGGAAACGCGTGACTACTCAACCGTAATTTTAAAGCTAATAGAACCTATAAGGCAGTGGTTTTCCCCATTTGAGTGAGAAGGGAAAAAAATCCCTTCCTTCCTGTTGAGACTCACCTCTGTATAATGGGATAATGGTTCCTATACACAGTGGGGAAATATTATTGTATAGTGGGAAGCCGCTAGAAATAAGTTTCATCATTAAAGGCACGTGCTAACATATCGCATCGTATGCAGTCTTTCAAATAGTTATAGGTCCAAGCAAAATCTCACTGTCATGTTGATTGAAGGAAGTTTACGTCGATAAAATTTGACTGTGTCAAATCATTGACTGACACAAGTTTTTATCCCATAAAGCTTGAAATTAAATGTGGGGAATAATTATTATCCTTGTTAAAGTTGAGTCAGAGCCCAAGATTTATTATGTGATGGTGTTTAATTTTAGGGAGAAATTGCCACAGCTTTTACTTGAGAGTCTTGTGCCAGTCGGATGGTATTTAAAGGGATGATGTGACAACAAATAAGTCAGTTCAGTCTTTGGTGTCAAGTTTCCATACAGTGTTTTATACCTCAGCCCTTATCACAATGCAGGCTGTGAAATTTGCAAGTGTAAGTGAAATTAACTTTCATGAATTCAAATTTTTGTAGTGTTGCAATAAGAAATTTACCTTTTTATACCTAAATTTTGGTCAGAATTCTTTTTTAAGTATTTATTGTTTACCTTTTTTTCCAGGTATTTGCTGCCTTGCTCATGGCAGTTGTATTGGCCCAGATCATGGAGCCGGTGTCTGCTGGGTAAGTCATACAGTACATTTTTTTAAATAACCCATATACATAATTACCTCAAAATAATTTTTACATAATTTGTGCATCAAAATAGGAAAACAAGGGAATTATAACATTTTGAAGAAAAAACTAACAAAATTGTAACCGGTTTAGAAAATTTTAGGCAATTAAAAACATCTCCCTACTAATGCCATAATTGCTCGGTGTGTAAACAGCTATAAGGAGAATTGGTCCTTGTACGTTTTCGGGACGTTTATAAATCAGCGGGCCTTTTCAAATTTCATTACTACCTGCCTGAATTTGAATTTTAAAATAGGGATAACATTTTTACAATCTTTTTATCGGGTATTCAGTAAACTTTTTTAAAAATTTGAAAGACCTAAGGATCTCTTTGTATGGATTTTGAGAAATTAAAACATGGGATTTAAATAAAGATTCATTTGCAATGTTTTGCTACACAACGGGCAAGGATAAAGACCAGGTGTTCATAGGATTGAACGTTGACGTAAAATATGTGCATTCTCCAGCGCAAACGTTTTTTGAGGGCTTATTCTTAATACTATAACCAAATTAACCCGGTATTGTCAATTTAAAAAAAAAACTCTGAGGCAAAAATAATTTTTAATGGGTAGCATTTTTCAATTAAGCATTAAGCAAACATTTTTGTGGATTAGCTTAAAAAATTAGACACTCTTCTACAAAAAATAGAGCAAACTGGTCTAGAATACCATTACCTGGAACTATAGTTACACTGCTGTACGAACTTTTCAAAATCGATCCTTTGAAAATAAATTTCTGTGTCATGAGTATAAAGGAATGGAGTGATTTTGACAACTATTTTCCAGGTACGGATATGGTCACGGTGGTGGCGGTCATGGAGGTGGCGGTCATGGTGGCTACGGACATGGAGGAGGAGGTCATGGCGGAGGCGGACACGGCGGATACGGTCATGGTGGTGGCGGTCATGGAGGTGGTGGTCATGGCGGTTATGGCCATGGCGGCGGCGGACATGGCGGGTATGGTCATGGAGGAGGTGGTCATGGCGGTGGCGGTCACGGAGGCTACGGTCATGGAGGTGGTGGTCATGGAGGTGGTGGTCACGGAGGATACGGCCACGGTGGCGGTGGTCATGGAGGCGGCGGTCACGGTGGTTATGGCCATGGCGGCGGTGGTCATGGCGGCGGTGGTCACGGAGGGTACGGTCATGGAGGAGGTGGTCATGGAGGAGGCGGTCACGGAGGATACGGCTACGGCAAGAAATAAAATCGTACTCGGTTGTTGTGGAAGTTACGTTCCCAGTAGTTTAAATACTTGGCCATACCTTTACTTTTATAAATTAAAATACTACTAGCGCCACCATGGAGCACTCTTCCAGCGTATTTCTATAAATTGGGGGAAATCTTATTCAAAAGTGCTTCGGAATTGCCTTCTAGATTTATGCTCAAACCATCAACCAATTGTATTGATGTGTATAGTTCCTATCATGTTAACGTTATGAATCCCTGATA
The DNA here is from genome assembly GCA_947179485.1 of Allacma fusca. Lineage (NCBI taxonomy): Eukaryota > Metazoa > Arthropoda > Collembola > Symphypleona > Sminthuridae > Allacma > Allacma fusca. Next base: position 2,138,627 of record OX359246.1, on the reverse strand, counting down.
AAAATTTCATGACTTTTTTTTAAGAATTCGACAATCAAAATAATAATGCCATGCATTATTAAAGTACTGAGAGTTAATAAAATTTGTCATCACTGTCAATTAAAACAATTTGGGAGTTGTAATTTCAAACATTTATTAAACCTTGCAAAATAATGATTAAAGACCGCCATATGCATACAGGTGTGCCAAGAACTCAGCCAGCAGCTCGGAGGAGTCCGACTTGTCAATTCGGAGAGACAGGTCGGATCAGTTGGCTCTTTAAATCTTATTTTAGCTCTCTAAACTATATAAGATTCAAAAGTATTAACCAATCTCAAGCCGAGCCACCTGGAAGGTTCTGATCAGTCTTGGACCCCACATAAATTGGAAGATTAAAGACTTAGAAGACTAGAAAAAAAGAACGAATATGCAAGATCAGCCCCTTTTGTGAGCTAGTTGGAGGAATTATATATGACTCATTTGTACGTACAATACAAATATACTTGACAAGTTAAAGAAATGTGCAAATTGACTGCAGAAGTCTTTTAGGCAGCAGTACACAAGAGGTATTACATTGTTTAAAATTTAAAATTGTATTGTTACACTATGCAAACTACAGGTTCTTGTATATAATGTATACCAAATTTTGTCTGCTCTTGTTCCCTAATATTTCAAACAAATTTGTTCATAGAATATTAAGTGTCAAAAGAAATATTTGGTAACCTTAATTCGAGCCCAAATCATAATGATCGTAGATCCTAAATCTTTATGGGATATAGCATGTGAGATTTAAGATGTTACTGTTTAGGATTTCGAAACTTTCAAGGCGTCTCCAGAGGATTCAACGAAAAATAGATACACTTGTGTGACTTGAATTTTGAAATTTACTATAGGGGAGATCTGAAGCATGTGTTATGTTTCGTTTAAAACCCGCTGCTAGTACAAGGGAAATAAATACCTTGTCAGAACTTTTTTATTTCGTTGAAATTTATTCAAATTAGGAATTGCTGGTGGTAGTATTCTTTCATTCTCATATTATTATTTTTGGTCATCTACACATAATTTCTGAGACGATTTTTCAGATCTTAACTAACTACAAATTAAAGCATTCTGCAAGTTAAAAGCTCCATTTTATAAGCATATTATGCCGTTCTACTAGTACAGTCCTTAGAGTTCCTATAGAGACACTCTCCCTATAAAGTCATCCTGGGTTCCTCCCATGCTACATTATATGATAATGTCTACCTTTATAGGGTCACTCGTTATAACGTCAGTTCCTTTATAAAGTCGCTTTTTTTGTAGCCGTAGAGTGAAACGTGTACCCTTATAACGTCATGTTAACGTTACAGAGCGTCAAACCTATAGTTAAATAACTTGCCTACTGGTGCTGCCATTTTAAAGTTATTTTAAATCTACAATTTCACTATAATTGCATAGGTTTACAGTATTATGCAGCGACGTTATAAAAGACTGGAAGAAACGTATTATTATAAATATATGTGCCAGCGTGGCTAACATTTATTAAGCCCCATCCAGGAACATCCACATTTCCAACCTTTTAGATTTATTTTCGTATCCAGTAAAGAACTGATATTCATAGTTTTAACGGAATTACGTTTTGCACTGTTTGAAATATTTTTAAAGTGATCTGAGAAGGGTCTTACTGAGATTCGGAAAATACTTAACTCAATCCTGTCCTTTGTTGTTGGCGGTGTTTGTGGCGTGGGAAACTTGGGAAAATATTATTAATTAAAATGAACTATTTTTATTCTTATTCCGCATAGATACATAGTATGAGCTACTTAAACGAAACGAGACTTGACTCTTATTTAACTAAAACGAAAAATTTCCAATTAAACCGTTATATATTTTATGTGCCTCTATAACGTCGTTCCCTTATAACGTCACTCTTTGAGAGATTCATCCATGTCGTTATAAAGAGAGTCGACTGTATTTGGTTACAACCAACTTATTACGGCATGACACCCCCGAAGCGAAATGTAATACTGTCTTGAATCTTGACACCTTCTTTAAGTTTCTTTTACAATTTTAAAATTATGTTTATTTTTACCTAAATTGTTTTGTAGGTCCTACTGTCCTACATTATTCACAAATGCTCCCGAGGTTATTGGTTGAGTTAGGAGATCGTAATAATAATTTCCTTCTCATAGAACATGACAAGCAAATTGACCACGTTTTCAAAAATGCGCTGCAACATCGTAACAAGCATCCCTCTATCGCAGAAGTAGAAGCTCCCGACCGGGATTTGGAGTGGCGGGCAACTTCGAAGTACCGTTCTTTCGTACTTTGATTGTTGCTTTTGTTTCCAGCTTACGAGCATCATTTCCGATGCTTTCCGCACATGGGCAAACGCACTGAACGCCATTATCAAATAGGAAATTAACATCAAGGACTCCAAGGCCAGTGCGAGACTCGTCAAACCTTTGGATCGTAGTGCCCCATATATTCCTAAGACTGCAATCATTTGAAAACAGCCCGCATGGGCAGGCATAACGACAGGTTTAAATATCTTTTCCGCGTTGTTTAATAATACTTGAATCTGGCGGTACATCAGTCGAAAGCCCTTGATTGTTCTCAGTTCGTCCGTTGTCTCGTATACTTGTAAATCCATTCTAAAAGTATAAAAAGAAATTCAAAAGTTAAAAAACAAATAAGCAGATCAGATTCAAATATTGCTGTGCTTCTCACCTCATTTCTTTTAATACATAACAGGTAGAAACAGCTGATTCCAATCCAACAGTCATGTATATATAACAGACTGAGTTGTACACAACAAAAAAACAGAAAAGGAATATTGAAGTCAAAACCCCTAGCGTTGTTCCCAGGATTGTGGGAGAATATTTGATTATAGACCGAGGTGACAATGGTTGATTTGGTTGGAAGAATGCCAATATCACAACTGCTATTAGAATAATGTAGCTGGAAACTATTATTCCAAAAATAAGCAATCCACACTTGTCATCATATTTTGAAACTGTAAAGTTCTTGGCAAACTCACCTATGCAGGATGTAAAACCAAAACGTATTTTTTTACATTATACTTATAATTTTACCGTACAAATATAGTTTTATTTCCAATTTTATTAAAGATACATTCTAGCAACGAGGGTCACCCTATGCAGTAACAAATCAATTGCACATAAACACTGGCAGCAATCTTTCAAAGCCCTCATGTAAATATTTTAACCTGTGTGGAACATGCTCATTGAACCGGATACTCGTTGCGAGAATGTTCCCTAGCAATGTTCCTTATCAATTGAATTACGTTTAAACCGGTCGCAAAATGTAAAATACATGTGAATATATTGAGGTATTTCGTCCACTACACGTATTTGGTTTACCATGAAGAATAATTGGAGTAATTGGCAGATCGTGAATATTAGTGTGACCATGAAATAGTAACTTTCCAAAGAGGAATTGTACATATTTTGACTTGAGTGAATCAAGCGCATTAAACTCCAAACAAAAGTTAGGACGCATACAATTTGATTGAAGTGCCATCCTAAGCGGTCTTTAAAGCCTTGTAGGACTTCCAATGTCCTTTTTTTCGAGTCCCATTTGTAAGGTAGATAGAAGAGGTATTGATTCCACCAAAAGCCAACAAAAAAACATTTTTTAGCAATCGGTCCAAGCATTTTGAATCCTTTGGACTGTTATTTGAACACCTTTGCGTTACACTGATGGATTTTATTATTATGCAATTTTACATTTTATGTCAAAAGCATGCAATGTTTTACCTTATTAATTGGCTTAAGTGAAATGTGAAGCCTCTAAACCAACGGAGACAATTTTTCACTAGGAAGCCATGAAACCTTGTAAGTTATTACGTTATATTGTATTTGTTATTGATAAAAGATTAAAGGTCTAATTGTATCTTTCTTTGCTTGTAGTGTTGACCAGTTTGCTTATGCTTTTAACGGTAGGTTTGCAAGTGCATTTATGGAGAATTAGGATTTGCTTTGCTAGCACAAAATTAGATGAAGATCAACGTTGGTCTAAATCACACTGTTAAAATAATAGAGCAAATATGCAATGGCTTTGTTGAAACGTTAATTCAAACTAGTACTGTAAATTGATAATTTATGAGACATTTGGACAATCAGAAATTTGGAATAGATTCAGATATCAGAGATTATGGTTTGGAGCAGAGAACTTCAAATGAGCAAAATTTGGGAAGATCAGGTGTGTCAAGTGAACCTTTCAATATCTGAAACTAACTATATGCAAGAATAACGAATAGGTTTTTCAGACTTAATGTCGAACCAGTTCATGTTTTCTCATATTTTTAAAATTCTTCTTATGTCATACAATCGTTACCAAGGTCAAGCGTGATTTTCAAGAATAAATTGACATAAAATAGTAATTACTTGGGACAGCATACTATTACGCTTATATGCAATGCTATATATTACGGTTGGTTGGAAACAAAAATTTATCATAATAATAATGTATTACAAGAGGAGCTTAACCATTTCACTAGCGTTGAAAACATTTGACAAAATTACGGACAGGCTTGAAGCTATAATCAAATCAGTTGCACAAAATTGATGGGGATTGTTTTAGAATCTAATGCAATATTTTAAAACCATATATGCGTTGTATTTTAAAAGTAAATGCGAGGTTTGTGTAATTGGAGTTTGAAAATTATTGTTGATTTGGCTTTCCATATATACGATGATTTGAATAAAATTTGAACAACTACTAAAGTCGATGCGGGTTATAAGACCTTAAAGGTAATTCTGGTGCATTTTAAATGGCATGTCCAGAAACCCACGGGGAAAAGTACATAAACACAGTTCACTTCTGATCTATATTATTACTTTTATGGCCTGAAAGGCAGTATATAATATAGTATAATATAAGGCATTGATACAAGTATGAGCGAATAAAATTTCAAAAAACAAAAATAATTTATATGTAACAAACGTTTTGTATTAGGAGCTCTTGGTTTTTTGTAATAATTATTACAGTTTGCCTCATTAAATTTCGAGTATTTTTAAATTGAATTTTGTATTTAAAATACAGCATTTTCACTCCGTATTTTCGGTTTTTGCTGGAAACAAAGTATTTTATTCTGTATCTCGCTAAAATGACTCCGGATATTTGTATTTTATTTTGTTTCTAAAGTAACACCTCGTATTTTTGCATTTTATATCTGTATTTTAAGGTTTCTGGAAATATTCGTATGTTGTATATTCTAATAATAAAAAATCGGATTGGCCTTCCAGTGAGTATAGGACTGTGACCACTGCAAACAATTTATGAATGTCTACGCATAAAACAAACCGGATGCTCTTTGTGTTTATCAAATGGTTATCAGCATTTGGAGACGCTTCTGAGGCGGAAGTTCAAAATATAAAAATATCACGAGTTTAATTACCTAGTAAGGCATCAAACTAGTCGAGTGTGATTAATAATTAGAAATTTTAAAACTGAAATTGCTAAAATTTACTGATGCATTATTATTCATCTTTTATCTTTATCCTATCTCTATCTCCGTGAATTCCTAAAGCATTAATTAAAATTTTGCGGGAATATGGAAAATCTAAAGTCACATCCGGGACACCCGATGTTGGAAATGGGTTGATACGAAGCTTATTTGCCATTAATCCGAAATACACATCGTCCACTGTAATATGTTGAACGTACGGAGACAAATAATAAAAGCTAGAGACAGTTTTCCGCGACATTATAACCAACCTCCCTGAAACGTAAGATGGAAGTATCATCGCTGGGTAGTCTTGGAAGGATAAATAATAGGGTGATCGGATATCCCCTAGATTTCAAAATACGAAAAAAAAAATTTTACGCGTGCACTGGCTTCCGACTATATCTGGGAAATTCTTAGCAGCATAATGTGTGCATTTTTTTTTAAATAAAAAAAAATATTTTTATGAAAATTTGAAACCATAAGTCAGCTATGTTTGAACCTATTTTAATTTACATAAAAACATATACCCTCTCCCTAAACTATACAGTTTTGCTAAGAGTTTCCATTTAACATTATTCTATACCATAAGTATATGAAAAACGCTTTTAAAGGAGAGAACTCACGAAAAGGAAAAGTAGTTCCGTGAAGGAAAATGCCTCCGGAATAGAAATGCTTCTTGGGATCCAAGACTTGACCCAGTTTCAACTCTTTCCTAATATTTGGGTAGTTGAAGGGATCCCTGAGGAACTTTATTACATTAGCGAGGACAATACGAACGTCCACATCCAGACTGATATAAAAGTCGAACTCAGGACAGTACTCCATTGCCCAGCGAATGCCCATCATTGATTTATGTGTTAAATTTCGGTAGGAATCGACAAAGTCCCCGATGACGAAGTCATTGTGGAACATCTCTTCAAGAACATTATCATCTGATTGACCGATGAGAAATCCGTATTGGATCACCGCATCAGAATCCATCAGCTCAGTGTGATTTCGAAAAATAGCCCGGAGTTTTGCTCTCTGATCCCTTTCCGAGGCCCGCGTTTTTATCAATACAAGAATCGAGAATGACTTAGCATGCTCCTCGGAACAGTTCATTGAACCTTTTGAGATGTTAATGTTGGCGTAGTTGGAATTAATGGGGCAATAGGAGACTGGTTTGGAGCCTCTTGAAAAAAACAAATTCAGGTTTACCATTTGCATTACAAAACTTGTAAAGCAACTCGATGTAATTACCTTAAGTCTTCGACAAGCTGCTCCGCATCGGGTATGTCCAATGGATGTGGCAGGATCTCGTAGGGATAGGAATCCTTCCTGGCTTCTAGTTTTGCTTTCCGAAACACGAACAAATTCACCCAAAGAATCGATCGCAAGCCAATCGTGAAATGGAATCTATGGACGATAAGATTATTTTGTTCGTAAAGTTTAAAATAAATTCGCTTGATGCAAGAAATTATTGTTTTCGCTCCTTGTAATTCAGCTTCAGAAATCGAAATTGCGAAAGATGATAGACGCATATATCGTAGTGTATGTATTTCCAATTCCAACTTGTATCGACTGACTTACCTCATAATGAATAAGCTCCTTTTTATATGAAACAATGGCCGGATACAAAGTAGTGGAAATTACAATAATATTTTTTTTTTTAATTCACGGTGAGATATTGGATTGGAATTTGGAATTCAGCTAGCAGTTTCTATTTTAACACATTTAATTCAGTAAAGGTCAAAACCGAATACTTTCATCTCAGGAGGATGCTTGAGTGTTCATTCTCTATCACATTTTAATTAGCAATCACTCAATTACACGTGCTTTATCCTTTTATTGCTACTTTAAAGATTAGATAAATATTAATTCAGAATTTTTAAACCTTATTTATTAATAAAAAATAAAATATTAAAAAATATAATAATATTGATTTTCGGCTATGGAAGTTTAGTGTACTAACAAACTTTAGAAAATCGGACATTGACAACAGCCCTTGATGCTGTACTTTTTTTAAAACCAGAAGCTAACTACAACTACCAAGAAATTAAAAATGTTAACCCTTATTCTAAAATATAATGTTTTAAAAATGTATTGTATACTTATACATTTATATAGATTTTTTAAATAGAAGTAATTAATCTGAAAATATTTTCATTTAGTGGAACGCTGACCTCTCTTACCGTCAGCGCAGTTTTTTTGACAAAAGGAGCCCCTCAATAATGGCTCTCCATAATTTACGAGAGGCCGGGAGATTTCTAGCCGCCTGAGTACTGGGTTCGAATCCAAGCTTGGTCTCTAAAAGTGTGCTGCATAAATAGAAAGGGGCGTTGAGATTCGATGCCTTGCGCTTGTTTTGGATGCATTGATTTAATTTCCAATTTGATAATAATTATTATTGCAGTCAGGTCATTTGCCTGTACTTGCGGAAATCCTCGGAAACGTTGCTCATAAGCTGGAGCCAAAAACAATAATAAAAATCAAAGTACGCCAGAAAGGTAATTACTTCGAAGTTACAGCAGCGATCATCTGCTCTGCCACACCATTCAAGTCCACCCAATTTATATCGACTGTATATGTATGTTCGTGTATAATACATTGACAATTTGTATTTAATGAAATTCCTTACTAGATCTAATGAGAGGAAAGTATATAATAGTAGGAAAGTGTAAACAAACCAAGTCCTACTACCTCTTTAGAAGTGGTAATCTAAATGGTAAATAAATGTGGATCACACGCTATGACGCTATACAGGATTATTTGGCAGTTAGCCTAGAAAACCTGTAAAATCCATTCTTGTCACCCTTAATATTGTTTTATTCACTAATCTAATATTGCAAAATAAAATTTAAATAGAATCACGTCTTAAAGCTAAACAGTTTCCTCAGCTCAAGCTGTTCCTTAAGCCTTTACAGAAAGCGGTGTAGGTACTACTAGTATGATTTTAATTAATTAATTTCAGCCTTAATAATTTTATTCTCTTTCTGTAATATTAGCCATGATCCACACGGGCCCGACAACCAAGTAAATTAAAACTCGGAGGAAAAGCTTAAATATCATTTAACAATGTAAGAATGGGGTCTCGTTCAGACTACAAGGGTTTGGACAATACATTTAAATTAAACAGGCGCATTTAAATTTCCTAGGGCTGATATGCCAGCTATCTCTGTAGTCCTGTGCCGGAGCAGGATGTATTTGTGAATTTCTTCAGTTCAGATTTCTGCAAAAAGAAGTATATAAACATACATTGTAAATCAATTTCTTTAAACGGTTTTTAAATTTCAGCGGAACATGTTTTCAAATGGAGTATAAACTCCCCGTTCCCTTTGACTATTAGAAAATATCTTTAAATACAGCTCCATTTAGAATAAAGCATTTTTTCTGCACTTGAGAAATAACATGACTCTTCGACCCTCAATATCATCTTTCCAACAATCCAGAGTCCAAATATATTGTTTCTCATATAAAACCAGCCCTTATAGCTACATATGTTATGGCGAGATTGTGTTTTACTCCATTAAAACAGATTTACTTTTAAAAATTCTAGCAATTAATGGGGTAGCCACATCTTGATGAACGAAAACAAAATTTTTCTACGGCATCATCGGATTTAAAATTAATTTCGAATTGTTATTCAAATATCTACCTTTATCCAAGCTTGGTATGGCTTCGTTCCCTTCGACTCCAGCTCCTCCTTCAACTGAGCATAAAAAATAAAATAATTTTTATTACTTTAATTTAATCCTGAAATTCATTTCGTTCAATATCGAAAATGACTCCAGGTTCGCTCCAAACGTTTACCAAGACGAAAGTAAACCCCACAAAAAATGCATTAATACAGAGAGTAATGGCCTTTAACATGATATAATTACTTATAATAATTATTATAGAAACACCTGGATTTCCTTTTCAACTTACATCTTCAACAGCTCGAAAGACCCGAAGAAAATTTTTCCCCGCGAGCTTCTCCAAGTCCTCATCAGTCCAATTTCCGGATTTTATCAAGGCTTCGAAAAGTAGAGGAAATTTGGAAACATCACTGAGGCCTTCCACGTGCCTATAACAAGTATATTAATAAATGATTTTCATTTCCTCATCATAAGAAAAACTTGACCATAGGGGGCTGGAGAAAAATTTGAAAATGATTACTCATCCATATCGCCAAAGCTACTCCCAATCCCAATGGAGTTAACCGTCGCACGACTTCGGAGATGATCAAGTTGTTCTACCCGGAAACAGAAATAAAAATCATTATTTTTTACCTTAAGCATTTCAAATTTTAAAATTTGGGGGAAACAATATTAAAAATAACTTCCTTACTTATGACGTCCTCGATTGTAGTTCCAGAGTTCGGGCGACACTTGATGTAGTCCGGAAAAAGGCTAATCATGATCAGTCCCTCCTTCTGACGCTGATTATAATTTGATTCAATATATAAATTAATTTTTTTAAATTTTTCCCTTCAAATATTCCAGTTCAAAATTAACTCTCACTGACTAATTCATCTCACAACAGCAAAATTTTAATTAACTGGTCATGCCCTCATCTGATACAGAAAAAAGCATGTTGTTTTTCCTTATTGAAAAAGTCCTTCTAGAAAGGTGTGGCGCAGATCACGAATACAATTTATAAATTGCTCTTAATAAGAATAGTATGTTCTAAACGTGCGAGGAAATTATACACTGAGTTAAGCAGGCGGGATTGTAAGTAAATAAAATTTCATTGATGAGGTCACTTCTAAAAATTTCCTGGTGAATATCCTGGGAGCCAATTGTGAGATAATTCTCTTAAATGAAATATTTATAGTCGGAGGGATCAACGCCGTCAGAAACTCACAATAAGTCGAAGGACATCGTCCGGGACGTTGATGTCTATATCGCAGATATATTTAGCGGCTGATCGGGAAAAAATAACTGGGGCTTGTGACAGTTGGATCGCATCCTTCATCGTGGCCAAGGAGGTATGGCTCACATCGATAATCATCCCCAGTCGGTTCATTTCTCTAATAACTTCCTAAAATATAAGAGTAACTTTTTTGAAACCAATAGACACAGCCTCATCGATAACAATTTAGCAGAAGAAGGAAACATCGGTTCCATGAACAATTGATCAAGAATTGTCTTACTTCCCCGAAGCTGGAGAGTCCTTGGTTAAAATCCAATTTCGCAGATTTATTGTAGCTCTCAATATTGTAGTACTGGGCCCTTCAACAATAATTTTCGTACAAGTTTAAACAATTTTGAACTTTTTTTTTCTTGGATCAGGTCAAATAGGAGCAAAAGTCACCATGGCGTGCTGCAGAGTGTTGTAAGGTCCATAATCCGGGCACCCAAAGTATAGAATGTCCTCAATACTGCAAGGCTATACTGAATCGAATGACCTCCCCCAATGGAGATCAAGCTACCAATCTTCCCCTTTTCTACGGCCTTCAGGATCCCTACAAACATCGAAGAGGAACTGTTTAAGGAAATATCTTATTGCCAGAGATATTGCATGAATGATCATTCTTTGAGATGAGAGCTACATCTGCAACGGGCGGATGGAGTTTAAATCGAAGACAATAAATTCCCCCAAAAGTTGCCCAAAAGTGCTCAAAATTTCAAGAATCAGGCATCAAAACGGTTATCCACCAAAAATGTTTTTTTTCGGGGATTTATGGAATTCTGGAATGTTCTTGAATTTTTCTCAGGAGCATTAATTATTATTAGTGTGTGATTCATTCATGTGAATAATTCTCACTGATGGGAGCTATTCTATGAGAATCATCCTCGTAAAAAAGGAGGGGGTCTAAAAAGGTTCTACTGTAAACAGTAAATACCTTCCGACTCTGTTACAAGTTCCAAGTCGTCACTGTAAGTGTCGATCATTCTTTTGATGACGTCAATTTGTTCCAAAGTGATGACCACGGCGTCCTTGTGCTGTGAAACGCAGTCTGCATAGGCTGACCATATCTACAGGAGAACTTGGGTTCCAAGATTAATTCTTTTGATGCGCAAAGCTTTTAATTACCCCACGAGACATATATTTCGACAATCTCTATACGAAAATATTGTAAACATATATGGAATATTTAAAACCTGTGCTCCAACTTTCCCCTCCCGGAGTCTTGGGATGTCAGTATCAACTGGAAGTTTTAAAACAACAAGTTATAAATATTTAGCAACATCAACAACAACATCTCCTGACAAATCATTACAAATTAATTATTGTAAAATCATCTTCGCCCATACAACTCCAGGAAATTAATAAGAATAAAAACAGCCCCTTGAATTTCAAATTATGAATCAAAAATGAAATGGCCGAAGCAAAAACATTTCCAGGTAATTTAAAGGGACGCCTGATGCCTATCCCCATAATGACTACTTAAACATTTAATAATGTAATTTGATAAAGATTGTTATTCTTTAATTATTTTTCTTCAAATTTTCAAGGAACTGGGCTAAATTTGCAAATTTTGACTGAAGATATTTTTGAGCTATAAATAGTAATTGAGTCACCCCTGTGGCCAAAAAACCCATAGTGGTCCTGTGACAAGTTCCTGGACAGGTTAAACCGATGGAGGTTATTTTCCGCCAGGACACGGATGCTCATTGGGAATCCATTGTGGCTAGAAAAAAAAATTGGGTCTTTATTTCCGTCTTGACTAATGATTTTTTCTTAAAATAAAACTATATGTAATCTTGCTATATATATCTACTGTTTGAATTTCACAGGGGAATCAGGTCACAGAGGAAAGCTAAACGAACAAAATTCCCCCCAATATCTTTACATGGAGTGATAAAAGTTAAAAATAAATAGGGCATATCTCTCTCCAAGAAATATTTTGTGGGCTCTGAATTCTGGGGACGTATGATAAAAAAAAGGGAAAATATCAATGGGGTAAAATTTTTAAAAACTTATAAGTATTTAGACATAATTACCCATCAATGAGAGGAGCTTCAGCCAAAATTTTCTTTGCTCTCTCCAACGGTGGCAAGGAGCCCCGAAGACTTATGTAAAGGGCCAAGCAAATAATAACGAAGAGGAGTAATACACCAAAAATAATTATGACCACTTTAATTATTTTCGTTCCTGTAGAAAATGCCCAAATTTTAAAGAGAAATTATCTCACAAATAATTACAATCCAAGAGAATATTCAGAGAGACTTTATTAATTTCCCCCAAAAAATCTTACTTTTACTGCTCACAGAAAAATCCATTTTTTAAACCTTTAGACCCTCCTCCGCCTTCCAAAATTCATGGGATTAATTTCTAATGATTGGACTAAAAATTTCCGAAAATTTTTAGCTCTTAGCAGTTTTTAAGACTCGAATCATGGGTTGAATATATGAATGTATGAATGAGGAAGGAATGTGGCAGATGATATTTGGCAAGCCTTGGGGAGCAGCTCTGTATATGGTACGTGGTTGAATGGTCAAATACAAAATTCCAGAAGAAATTGCAAGTCTTTTCATATCCCTGTCTCTCTTAAATTCAATTAGGACTTTATGAATCTGACCTCGGTATAGTTGCTTCTGTGGAGGGCTCAAGTAGATCCGTATCTGCTGTGCATTTTCGGCATAACGTAGTGTCCATTACGGTAGTGGTAGTGTTAATAGCCGGAGATCCATTCATATTAAATAAGTTTACTTTTGCTTGCAAAGGCCCGCAAAAAATGTGTCCACACACTCCATAATTTCCTTCCTCAGTTCTAACCTTTGAAATTGCTCTCTGCTTGCAATTAACACTAAAAATGTTTTTAAAACATTACTAGCGCATCTTAATTTGAAGGAAAAATGACGTGGATATGACCTCTTGATAAAATCACACTCATTAGTATGGAATTTATACTGCATTAGGGACCCTGACAGTGTACAGTCCAATGTGAGACTTTTTTTGCAGTGTAAGGGAGAATGATGCTAAAATACTAAAAATATTTTGTTTATATATGGAGAGCTTAGTAAAAGGTGGAGGGATTAAAAATAGGCTCTTATATGGACTAGCGTGGAATAAAAGGTTTTTTTGAGACCTGTACATGGAATTGTTTTAAAATAAAAATAATAAAAAGCTTTCCATTATGTACGTAGGCAAGTATGGGGTAGGAGTCTCTTCAGCGTCTTATTCTTAGCTTATTATTTCATGCTCTGATTACTCATTTCATTTTAAGTGTGTTCTCATCATCTCATGCATCATTAAATCCCACTTTAAAATACATGTGGTTCGTAATCAGTCTCAAGAGGTGTGACTGTAAACATGAAATGTGTTGAATGACCGAAAGACCACTGGAAACAAGGAAGGACTGATTCTTTAATATATTTGTGACTCAAGCCATATTAGCTGTCCCATTGGAGTCCGTTTAAGTAAACAAGGGAGAAAAGTTAGTCATGACTCAATGTATATATGTCATTTCAGGATTAGAGAGAGAGATATTAAACTATCTTGGGCGGATGAGTCCGCAGGAGACGATAAAAACTTAATCCATCTCAGAACCTCTGTCTACAGGGACTGTCAACTCTATCTAAAAATAAGGGAATGCTTATAAACGATAAATTTATTCATAAAAAATTATGAAGCTGAACTTTGGGGTAATGGGGGACAAAATAACAAATCGCTTACAATTAGATACTTTGGCGCCATGTGATCAGAAAGAAGTGAATCTCATGACTTCAGTTGGGATCATTCTGCTGCTCCTTCGTGAGTGAGTGAGTGTTGTCAAGTGTTAAATTTTATCAGCAGTATTTATTTGTCTCTTACCTTAGCCAACACATGCCTGTAATGTAAAAAATGTAACGTTGAATACAGCTTTGGGTTGGGATTTAAAATCTCCCAGCTGTGATCCGCATTTGAGATGTACCGGGTTCTGTCCCCTTCTATATAAGTCCTAATAATTAAAGAGTGACACATAAAATAGTTTATTGCCTCTGTTTGTAGCAAATTTTGCTTCAAATTTCAAAAAGGCCTCCAAATCTTTAGACCCCACCCAGGTAAAGACATCATTAGGTTTTTAAAATCACACTTTTTGACTTACTCTCACAAACGATTTAAGATCATGTTTTGATATTGGTTTGTAGGACATTTTACGGGATATTCGGAGAATTACCTGATATTTCCCCACATTTAAAAATTGTAGCCAGGCCCGGTAGGGATGTAAGATTCAAGGCATTTCTTTTTAAAAGTCAATTCTAGAGCAACAACCCAAAGTTTAATGAATTCTGTTATTATTATATCAGGTGGGTCTACTGTATTTTACACTACCCCAAGAGCTTGTAACAAATTTCAAGGGAATTCATTCAAATCCAAAACTCTACTAGCATTATTATTATTGTTATTGTCAATTCTGGAGTAAGAAATGAAACTCTAATGAACTGAGTTTAATTAATTTTTTCAAAACCTGTATAGTAATCTAATATATCACTATTTAGATTTTAATTGGGCATTCTCAAGCTTTACCGATAAGCTCAAAGATATTTATTCATTAATAATTATAATCTCTTCGTCAGGTCATCTCAGGAAATCTCAAGGTACCCCAGTCACCCCCTCCCAGGCAGTGTAAGTCTATCCCGCACTGTCCCTCGTCTGGGCTCCTCGAGTTTCACTGCACAATACACTGCAAGCATGCAGTTTTAGATAACAACAGTGAACGAACGGGAAGGAGCAGTAGCAGTCAACTACATATAGTAGTAGCATAGGGTTTTAAAGCCAAAGCAGAGAGCTCAGAGCTCACTCTCTCAGAAAAAAATACTTGGTATTTGCCCTGGCTGAGTCATTCCTTGAGGCTTGTCCTATTAGCACCACAACCACACGCAGCAATGGACAGGTGAGTTAATTCTAAATCTCTTTTTACAATTAGTCAACCGCGTACACAAGTAAGTACACGAACATTGCACAATTTAGTTTTTTAAGCACTATTATTGCAAAATTAAGAGCCACACATCATTCCATGCATATTATATTGCATGTGATAAATTCCACAGAATTATTGCAAACTCAAACCGTCTTTTCCAAAAGTTACGCTGCGTTGTTGGCAAATTCCATTACAAATTTGATCCCCTCTGTATTTCACTAAATTATTCCATTGGGAACTTACAGTTTAAGTGTTTTATATGACCATCGTTTGTCAGCGGGTGAACTTAATTTTTTTACCTCTTAACAGTAAAGTTTTTCATTCGGAAATTAATACACACTCTGTTCATTATCTGGATTTAATCTGCAATAAGTACTTCATACTTTTACAGATATTATACACGTACACTTGTAAATATCAAATTGACAGATTAAACTGTCAGAATGAAAGTGACTTCAAATGGGATCTTTCCAAATAATTATAGTGAACTAGAAAATTTTCAGTTGTGGGTGTTGTTATTTGTGAATGATTAGAATTTTAATTAATAATCCGGGACTATCTTTTGGAACTGGTGTACAAAGTTATGTGATGTTTCAATATTGTCTTTTTGATTATTTTATTTTATTTTATTTTATTTTAGTACAACATGTAGTAAAAATAATTATAAGCAAGTGTGTACTGATGTAGTGTATAATATGACTCAAATGTTAATTATTACATGTACAATTTTAATTACCTTGTCTTTTGCGTTCTTGCAGAATTTCAGAATCCCACCAAGTCACAAGTTGTTTTCGAAACTATAGTTTGTACGTCATTATTGGCCTGATGAGTGAAGAGAGTATGAGGAGTTCCTAAGGCAAAAGGGATTTCATTCGGAATTTAGAACTTCATCGATAGTTTCTCAAGAGGAGGGTTTTTGTTTGGTGAGTTTGAACTTTTAATGTTGAGGATTTTGGAGTCGGTTGAAGTGAAGATATAGATTGGTTGGAAGTATTGATATTATTGGAAGTAGTTTGTAGTAGTTTGTATTGTTAAGTTATTCGTACTGTTTTATTTTGCTGGAACCGATGTAGTGGATTGTGAATGCGGAATTATGGGGGATTTAAATTGAGATGAAAAGCCATACCTGTGGACTCATTGAACTTGGGGATTAGTTCTTAATTAATTAGCTTAATCGTTGAAGATTTAAGGTAGTATAAGTATACATAATAAATCATGGGGATATATTTTTTACATTATTATTGAATTTAGAGTTCTAGTGTGATTTGTAATAGTTAGTTAGTTAGTTAGTTTAGCTTTATTAATCACAAACAAGTGTCAAAAGGCATCAATACAAGTATTGGTTTTCATCCTGGACACTCAAAAGTCATAACCATAACAGATACAAGTCAAAAGAAGAACCGAGACATGATCAAAGGAGACAAATTTGTATATCATTAAAATTAAATGTTGTCTCTACGAGCTAACAATATTGAATTAGTTAATAATTAGTGTAATAATTGAATTAGGTAGCTAATGCTAAGAAGTGGATAATCAAACAGTTAAGTTTTGTATGTGTTTATAAACCAAATAAATTTGGTTGGATGTTAGAAGCTATCGTAGTACTTTTTAATATGTTTTGATGGGCTCCACACTCAACCTATGGTACTTTTCAGTTGAGATTTAATTATTTTCCTAACAGTGCTTCATTTTGTTATTATTTTCAGACTGAAGGCTGTTAACTCTGACCTTTTCTCGTGGCGTGGTGGCTACATTTTTCTGTAGCTCTGTCGAAGCCACTCCTGTCTGTGGATGCACTTTTTAAAGCATCATACTATTGACTATCCTCAAAACTCCAGTTAACAAGTAGAGGATTCTGCTATTCGTGTTTCCGAGGATTTTTTGTAGAATTTTACTTGAGCTCGAAAGTTCTATATTCAGCAGACAAAATTACATTATTCATTACCTGATTAACTGTGTACGTGCCGTTGAAGTGGTATGTTTGGAATGTGTGTGTGTGTGAAATTGACATTTTCCCTCTGGGGCTTCAGAACGGATAAATACTCCTTATTGATGTTTCCATAAAAAAGTGTCGCCCGCTTTGGACCATGTCATTCTAAGGTTGACCAGAAATCCTATTTGAAAATTCTTCACGACACCATGTCTTCTCCGAGTAAGTTGAAATTTTTCCCCTTCGGCTCTGGCTGACATGTATGATGTCATTGGGTCATGACCTAAAATTATTTGAAATAAGTCATTTAGTGCGTAATACTGGAAAATCTACTGGTAATTGGGGCAAGGGAAGTTATTTATCCAAACTGAGTAATTGTTTGTCACATACATAAGTATATGAATAAGGCACTTAACCACACTTACTCACAATCAGTGTCAATAACTCATGGAGCTAATAAGTAAATAATTTGTAAACAAACAAAAAATATTTAATTATATCACGCTTATAATATTTATGTATGTATGTACCTTAGTCAGTGCGTACATAGGGTAAATATTGACCGATATGAAAGTAAGTACAGTTCACAATTCATTGTAAAACTACTAATCACAGGGAAAACACTCTTATTTCCTGATATATACATAGAGGATCCTGATAGAGGAAGTGTGAGGTTTATGGTCAATCACTAGTCACTAGCTAAAGCTCCTGGACAAGAACAGCGTGCTAACATAAAACACTGCATATTTCAAAGAATTAGACGACATATTTTGTAAGAATTGTTATAGCAGTAATTAAACCGAATGCGGTTGCTTTTGTGTCTAAGTTATTCAGATGTAGATTTAATTATGCCTAACAAAAGTTCAAATAAGTAACAATAAGCAGAAACTAAAAATCACGCACTTAAGAGTTGAATTGACAATATTTATATGCTACCACCAAAAATGTAAGTAAGAATTGTTCATGTGTCAAAAGCGTTTTCCCTAATGTTGTTGATTATTCATGTGTTATTTATAATGAATGAAATACTTAAATGTTTCTCATATGTATGATTTGGTATCGATTCTATGACATATACGTACTTATATTGATGTGTAATTATATGTTGATAGATTGTCTCCGACCAGCTGTCCCACCCAAGCCAGAAAAGGACAAAGTGAGCCTATCACTATCAAGCCCGAGAGGAGATCCATTGGCAGTAGTCAACCCAGGGATGAAGCAGACAGTGGGGACACAAGTAAATATTATGATGATGCGCCAGCCTTCCCCCGCATCATCATCATCTGGAACAAGGTTGTTATTAGGGCTTGCTGTATCTGTAATCACATGTGTCATTATCATTTACTTATCTCCTGCACACTCACCCACTGTCACACTGTAACATTTGCTAAGGCATTGTCTAATGGTAATTCTAATTGTGAGGTGGATATGTGGATGGGAGTGAGGATTTGTAGTTGTAATTTTTATCAGCGTTCTTTTCTACTTTCAAGCCTTAAACTGTGAATTTTGGCTCAATTTCAGTAAATAGTGAAGAATAATTATTATTCATGCAAATAAATTAAAAGCAGATAGACGCACGTGCTATAGTCGTAATACATTTGTGCTGTATGAAACTAAATCATATCTGCAGAGACTATTACTAAACCAAGCCTATGTACGAATTAAAAGGAAAGGAGAATATCTGTGTACGTATAGTAAAATATATTTGCTTATGAAAATAATAATTATCGTGGTTTTTTCCTATTACAAATCCTATTGATAAAATTAGTTAATTATTTTCTGTACCTGAAAATTTGATTTAAAAATGCGATCCAAACAGACCAAACAGTTCAAAGGGTAGGAATTGTAGAATTAAAGTAATCTCCTCTATTGTATTCTAATTGCAAATTTTTAGTATGTTTGTTAAAGTAATCACAAATCGTACAATATTTGAAACTTGTGTTATAATGTATTTATCTTGCTCTTTTTAATGTTTCAGCATCCTTAATAAGCCAGATGACTTGCCTCGGTTAAAGAAACCAGCCTTGCCTCCGAAGCCCAGACCTCCACCCATTAATAGTGCCTTGCCAAAGAGACCGAGTTCCGTCCAAGCAAGCATTCAGAGTCCTCCATTGTCGTCCAACACCGAACTGAAGAAACAAGAACTTCTAAAAGACGAAGCTACAAAATCTGAACCAGCCCCAGTGGCTCGAATCGACGAATTCGACAATTTAAGTGACCTTAGTCTTTCCCCACAGTCTCAAGTGACAAGTCCAGTCGCGAAACCTCCACTACGACCTCCGCCCCGGGTATTCCCCCCTTCACCGCGAAGTCCTCCGCCACCAATCCCGAACTTGAACAATGCAACGCATAACCAGAACACGACCCATAATATTTCATCAGTCCGTGGCCCCCCTCCAGCGATACCTGGCAATTTGAATTCACAATTAAATAAAACCGTTTTTAAATTTCCGTCCTCTGCGAATGCGCCCTTAGTAACCACTTCCAAGATATTTACACCTGGCCAGATCCAACTCCGCCAAGCCAAAAGTGCTAGTTTAGGGAGATCAATAATCCCCCCGCCTGTTCCTGCAACTGGATCCGCTAAGAAGTCCAGCACACTTTCAAGAGTCAGCCCTTTAGATCTGAGCTGGAACTCAAATTTGCAAAATCAATTTAAGCCTAATCCAACAAGGACAGCTCCGGTACTCACAGGTTCTAATAATCGACCTGTAAACTTTCCTCGACCAATTACTTTTGCGTCAGAGTCCAAGGTTAGTCTTCTTCCTCCTCCTCCACCTCCCCGACAGAGAAAGAATCGGCTCTCAGTTTCTTCCTCAGGAGCCTCTCCTACCTCCCCAACGTCACCCGGACCGGGATTCACCTCCCAGACTGAGAGTAACAGTCAAAACCCTAGTAAGCCAGTGTATGCTACAGTGGACAAGGAAAAGAAATGGGCTGCCCGGATGCAAAAGCAGCAGCAGCAAGAACAATCACATCTCAATAACAATAGTGAAAAAGTGTCCGAAGATTCTCAGGTACAGTCAATTTCTCAAGAACAGGACAAAAATTCTCAAGAACTTATAGTCACAAAAGAATTAGAAGACGGCACGATGGAGACAGAGTCGGTGGTCAAGTCCAGCCTGACCATAACTCCAAGCTGGCTAGGTCGTTTAATTGAGAAGGAAGGGTCAGGTCAACAGCCTCATGTAAATGAGCAGGGAGGGGTAACTGAGAATGAGCACCAACAACCAGCTCCGTCACAAGTGTTAACCTTATCACAAGAAGTGACAGAGACTCTAACCATGGAAGTTCAAAATATTGGTGAACTCCAAAATAGTGAAATTCAGAAACTAAGTGAGCCTCAAAGATCGAATGACATTCGTCGTGAAGCACAAACTTTGACTGAGCGACAGAGTCGGCAAGATTTAACTCTTCACAACAAAACTCCTGTTGATATTTCGACGGAAAGTAATGAAGCTACTCAATTTAATGGTGAAGGACTACAGAATGACAATTCTGAGACATCGCAAAATTTAGTAAGTGAAAATGGTTGTACGCCACCCAAAGACCAAAGCAATCCAGTGGTACCTAACCATCTATGTAAAAATGAGTCATTTCTCTTTGCCATGCAAGAATCTGTTCTTCTTATCCCAGAAGCTGACAGAATTAGTAACGCATCAGAGGAAGTGAGCGTATCAAAGGACCTTGATAATAATATGAATGGATATACTGAAGCTGAAACATTAGAAACGTTCGTACCAACAGAAGTATCAACAAATTTGAAGGAAATCCTCCGAGATACTACAGAAGTCAATCAGAATCACAGTACTGAAGAAACTACCTCACTAGAAGGCTTATCATCTCAACAATTACCTCCGCTAATAAGACAAGCAAGTTTGGCAAGCAACTTTGAAACTTCTGTGGATGTCCACTTAGAATCCTTCAATCACCTTAGTACAGCTACCTTCACTGAATCCGATGTGAATGTGAGTGCTCTGAGGCAGAAGTATTCCAAACAAGACCCTAATGCAGTGCTGCAAGTCGCAGATTCCCAGTTGCAAAGGTTTCAACACTTACTGCAGGACTTGTCCAACAAGAAGGTTCCGATTGAAAAGACTGATGCCATGGGGTCCATGCTACATAAGGAACCGCCTAATCCTTCAGAAGATCATTTAAAGTTGATTTTGGATAATTCTAAGTCAGTGCCGGAACATTCGAGCCAATCGGAGGATTGTTCGGAGTCGCTAAATAAAACACCTATAAACTCCGATAGGGACATTGTGAGTGCACTATTATTAAGTAAATTTGAGAAGAAGGGCTTTGCGGAGGATTTCTTAACACCGGATATATCGAATGATGAAGAACTAAAAAGACGCTCTTGGAATACCTACTCGGACGCAAGCATCTCTCCAAGTGAATCTTCTTCTAGCTCTTGTAGTCACATTCACCAGAGTGGTCTTAAAGGCAGTCAGTATTGTCACTACTGCAGGAGAAAACAGGCCGGGTCCTCCTGGGCGGATGAAGATGAGTCCACAGGTTGAAATTCATTAATTTCCTCATTGTACAGTTGAATACTTTTCTGTAGTAAAAATATTTGCACCGTAGCTACAGTAATTTATCATTGATTCGTGGTGGGAACATTCAGCAGGGGTGGGGGAGTTTGGTGTTTTAATACTTTTATTTTGTACAAAGGAATTGGTTATCAATTTTTCTCCACAATGTTTAATAATCGTGCAAGTTTTGTGGACAGCTAAAATAATTTAATACGTAGTTATTCTAGACTGTTTCTAAAAGTTTTCAAAAATAATTAAAACGTACTGATTACTGATATCTTCCACGCCATATAGATATATCGAACAAAAAAATTAATTAGGTCGAAAATCTGATTGGTTCGCGGAGATGCTGATACCGGATACGTTAAATGTTAAAGCTTTTAGTAATTAAGTATTTTTTCAAAGGTTTAACTTTTCTTCTTTAAATTGGAACTTTGAACCTCTTAAAGATCAAGTCTCTGCAGGTGAATTTGTCTGTTTCTACTGTTTTGAAATGTTTGTATCCGGTATTGCAATTGAGTAATAAGAGTAATAAGTAAATTAGGTTCTTATCTATGTATGTATGTGCATATTTACAATGAAATAATGAATTAATCAACAGGTGCCCTTGGTGATGCAGAATCTTCAGATCAGGTCCCGAGCTCTACAGAAGAAATAGGCACACAAATTAAATTAAAGAAGAAAAGAAGTAGCTTCAATATTTTTGGTTCATTTGGTAAGAGCGGTGCCGATGGAAACCCAGCAGTTCAGAGGAGGAGCCAATTTTTTTTGGATAGTGTTCCCAATGACTCCGAGTCTAATGGTGATCTTCGGAATGACCCCGAAACAAATGGTTCCAACAGTAAAACCCATCCTAAGCTTGAACGAACAAGCGCCCTTTTTTCGAGTATGAGCTCTGGAGGTTCATACCTG
The DNA here is from genome assembly GCA_947179485.1 of Allacma fusca. Classification (NCBI taxonomy): domain Eukaryota; kingdom Metazoa; phylum Arthropoda; class Collembola; order Symphypleona; family Sminthuridae; genus Allacma; species Allacma fusca. Next base: position 2,116,008 of record OX359246.1, on the reverse strand, counting down.
CTAACTCCAACAGAACCCACGGAAACGGATAGTAGTAGAAGTTCCATGAGGACAATCACACCAGAAGTCCCAGAAAATTTGCCGAACCAATTCGATGAAATTTTGGATGACCTCACCCCAAGTCAAAGAAAATCATTTTTTGTGGCAAGAGAAATTCTGACGTCGGAACGGACATTTGTGGACGTATTAAATCTTTTGACGAAAGACTTTCCTGCGTCCCTTCAGACTAGTTCGGAGGCATTACGCATGCCAATTATCGGGAAATTGGATTTAGAGTTTATTTTAGGAGGCCTTCCAATCTTAAAGGCCGTCAATGAGGTACTGGTCAGTGAACTAGAAGTACGGATTTCGAAATGGAGGGAATCCCCGAAAGTGGCGGATATTATTGTTAGAACTGGACCTTTCTTGAAACATTATGCTACGTATGTTCGAGATTTTGAGAGGATCATGCAAAGGTTGGACGGATGTTGCGGGAAATACCCGGCCTTTGCGAAGGCTGTGAGGGACTTCGAGGTAACGGAGCGGTGTCAGAAGCTAGGACTGAAGCATTACTTGTTGAAGCCTGTGCAAAGGATGCCACAATATAGACTTCTTCTGGAGGACTACTTAAAGACGCTGAGCGAAGACAGTGAGGACTACGGTGATACTATCAAAGCTATTGCTATTGTGAAGGAAGTTGCGGAACATGCCAACGAAGCTATTAATCTACAGGTACTGTTAGTGGGAGTGCAAATAATTTTAGTTAGTAGTAGTTATTGCCTTACCCCCTCATAGAGCACTTATGATATCTGTCCCACATTCAAAGCTCGTTGTTCATTCCCAACCGTTTCGGAAAATAGTAAAATTAGTAATTTATTAGTTCGACATATTTTAACTTTATCCAACCAAAAACAAAAATAAATATTACAAACTGATGATAAAATAGCATTTATATTACACGTATATTCCGCAGTGGGTCACATTTGACGACCGCTTTAAAAGCAAAAATTTGCTAAAATGTGAAATTGACTAATTCCTGCTTATAAAAAAGATTATCTGGCTAAAAGGATTGGCTGTGACGGTTGTTTCTGCGTGCGACCCACGGATCCACAAAAACGGGCAACGGTGGTTTTTTTGACTGATTCCAAGATATCGTCCTATGACCCCGATGCTTGACCGTTATTTCGCTGAGATGACCGGCAGAAAGTGGGGGGCACCACGGTTTTTTTAAAATTTTGGAAAAAACGTTTTGAAAAACCCTGTTTTTCCGCAGCGGCCAAACTAATGAACCATCGTTGCCCGTTTTCGGGGATCCACGGGTTGCCCGCATAAATCACCGTCACAGCCCACCCTAAGCAGCTAATATGTTTTCTTTACGCAGGAATTAGTCAATTTCAAATTTTGGCCATTTTTCGTTCACAGCGTTCGCATAATGTGACTCAGTCACCGTAAGGATTTCGTACATCAACCTTAGTTTCGTGTTGACAATACACGTAACATGAACAATATTATTTATTGTAATTGGCCCACTGTCTGTGTGCATAACAGTGTATTTATGTGCTGTAGTCTGTAGATACGCACCAAATAATGTCTGTTTAAGTAAGTAAGCAATAAGTACCTACTAGGGAACCTACACTTGAAAATAATTGGCAAAACACCAATTTGCTCGTACAATGTACTAAATACCCTCGCTATTGCCCCTTCATAAAGGATGTTGGTTGTTGTTCTGTCTCTTTCAATGATGCTTTTATACTTAGAGTGTGTAATATGTAAATTGTTGTGTTATGTAGTGTTTTAACAAAGGGAGTTCGCCTGTGCCACAGTCCTTCCGATTTTTAACGTGGATTGCTTCCGATGTATTGGACTTGATATCCTGACACACCTTGTCCGCTTGTAATAATACGCTATTTTCCAGCTCATGTCTATAGCACGTAAACCTTCCTGCTTATTTTAAACTGCCTTATATTTGTATTAATATTTAACCTACAGTATGGGACCCCTTATCCATGGTCTGAACTGGCGTTCTAAGCTGGTACCATAGCAAATTGTAGACGTGCAGAGTATTTGCTGGAAATAATATAAAAAACTGCTAGTATTTTTTCAGCTAGGTTGACCCTGATGTAAAGGAGCTTTACTGTATGCTGGTTACCGTGCCATTTTGCAAAAAAATAATTTTGCTTGAATTCTTGTGCGATTGGATATTGGTGTGTTTTTGTTATAGCCATAACTGAACCGAATTTTTGTGTTTGCAGATAAACGCCGAAAAATTAATAAATCTGCAAAACCGCCTTCCCAATACAATTGTCCTCCGCACAAATCGATTCCTTATTAAGGAGGGCGAGTTGCTAAAGGTCTGTCGGAAGGAACTGCAGCCTCGCTACTTCGCACTGGTCAGTCATTTCTGTTTCAAGTAGAGATCTTGTCTTAAATTAAAACTACATCAATGTACTTGCATAAATATAATTTATGGTAGTTTATATTGTTCACTTTTCAATGTAATCAATTTAATTATCCATATTTTGATTTTATAATTATCAGATGACGGATTGCCTCCTCTGCATGACTTACAATGCTTCGACTGGGGCACCTAACATGAAGGACCTCAAGCTTCGATATGAACTTCCGCTGACTGGCATGAGAATCTCAACACCTCCGAGTGAGGACTACTTAAATGAATTCAGCGTAATTAGCAACACCCGGAGCTTTAATTTGGTGGCGAAGTGAGTATTATTATTGGATTATAAGCTAACTTGCGGCATGCTTAACTACCACCAAAATAATCGATGCGTCCTCTTGCGTAGCCATCATAGGTCTAGAGTAGTCATACTAAACTTAATCTAACATTAGGCTACCTTACATGTCGACAGTAGCCGATCTGTGAGCTTTAACCGAAACATTATAATATAAAAATATGGGCATTTAAATTAGGTCCCTGTATATGCATGAGATTTTGATTTGGTGGTTATTGGCGTATCGGGATACTATTTTTCAACGTCATGTCTAACATATTTTCATTGATACTCATGTTTAATAGGTCAGCACGTGAGAAGGATGACTGGATGAAGGTCTTAGCAAATACCATTCAAGACAATATACGAAAGCGGACGTGTACCACACCAGACATGGAGAAAGAATTTCGCATTGGAACACAGGCTCCTGTTTGGATCCAAGACAAGCGTGTGACAATGTGCCAGGTGTGCACAGCCGAATTCACAGTCACCTTTCGTCGGCATCACTGCCGTGCTTGTGGGAAGGTCGTCTGTGGCAACTGTTCTGGCAATCAAGCTCCGCTACTCTACAAGAACTATGAATCAGCTCGTGTTTGTGACGAATGTTACGAGTACCTTTTGGAAGGTGATATATTTACAAATTATTGTGGGTCCTATTGTGGGTTAATCAAGATGTCTTGAGTAGCACATTAATTAAATTTGAGCAATGTTCCGCAAAATTACTGGAATATCATCATACTATACTTATATGTAATTACCTAATTATGTGTGTTTTTAATGCAGAATTTGACAAAGAGAATTCTGAGAGAGACACGACCAAAATCAATGAACTCAGAACTCGGTTTAAGAAACTGGGCTATAACACTACTCATAGGAATCACAAACAGCGAAGATCTATTCCTGATAAGTTCAAGGTAATTATTTAATATTGTAAATAAATAGACTTTAATATAATTTGTTTTTTGTAGTGTGGTTAAAAAGGTTACTTTTTATTTAACTGTGTGTAGCTAATTTCATATATATGTGTGAACTACAATAGTGTTTTTTAGTTTTGGGGAATGGTTTGCGGTACTGATCTGGATGATTTTATTTAAACATTTTAGACAGCTCTGTCTTTATCAGTTTTCCTTTTGGCTTAGTTTGGCTGTTCCAGATAATTTAAATGTTAGGTATCGTGCTTTCTTGTGTTAATTAATACTATTGTTCTTTTTTTATACTAAGTGTGAAACTCAGGTTAGCATCGTGTATCTTACGGTACTTTGGATTTTGTATCCGATTTTCTCTTTTTTGGATAGCATTACTAAGAATTATTTAACTTCATTGTTCCAATAGATCCAGGCGAGCAGCATAGATTCTCAAGTTATGGGATACTTGCAATGGAGAGAGAAGGAGCGAAAGCCTTGGAAGAGAAATTGGTTTGCACTGAAGGATCGGGTTCTGTATGTGTACGCTGCCTCGGAGGATATTGTAGCCAGCAAGACCATGCCTGTGCTAGGATATCAAGTCCAAATTGTTTCTGATGAGGTATTTTCTTCCTACAAGTACAATTTTGAATTGTGGCGTTAAACAATGCACATTTAAACTTTGCCACTTTGTTCATTATCAAATATTCATTCATTGACTAATGTAAACATTTGTTTCGTAGGCACAGGCTGGAAGTGGCGACAGTCAATTGATGTTCAGGCTAACGCATAGTGGACAAAGTCCTATTCTTTTCCAAGCAGAAAATTCCTTGTCAGCTGAAAAGTAAGGCAGATTTTTGAAGACAATTTTTAATTCTTTTTGTAATAGATACTTGGACTTATGTTTATTAATAAATACATTTCGTTGTTTTTGTTTTGTTTGATTAGATGGATTGCAGCCTTTCAAGAAGCAACAGTCCTAACCTAATGAAGATTGAAAAGAAAAGCGTCCTTCGTTATTTAAATGCTGAAATCAATATATTTTAGAGCGTGGAAAGTATTGAAAATTGCTCTCACATTATCCTATTTAATTACAAGTGTGTACAGTTAGTCACAATATTCATAGTCACCGTTCTAGATGTGCAATATTTATGCGCCGTATTGTTTTTGCATGTTAAATAAATATTGTAACGTACGTTCTTATAGATGATGTAGTAAGTTGTACAAGAAATTTCAAATAGTTATGTATGCAAGTAATTACATACAGAATGTCGGCTTCGGAAATCTTGAAATGTTAGTGAGGAGTACTATCTAATTATAATTGTTATATAATCCGTAATTATTATATGGTGGGGAATAAGCGCAGGAATGTCGAATTTTATTCGATTTAATTAGATTATATCTTATATGTCTCAGATACTGATGTAGTTTCTTCGGCGACCATGTTTAAGCACATGTACAATGTTGTTGATATTTACAACAACAATGTAGCTGCACAATGTTAAGCGTTCCCATTTAGGTCATACTGTTAGCACTAGTGCTTGATGGATGTCAATGTCAGTTAACTTGATCAACATTAACATTGCTATTTTTAAGATAGAAGAAAAAATCATAATATTGTATTTATTGTATTAGTCTACGGCCTACTTGAACTATTGATCACTGAGCTATTATAAACAATAGTTACTCTTTAGACCGTACATCAATTTTAATTTTTATGCAATCGGTGTAGATATTTAATTATCGGGCTTGAGCGTCAAATGTTGCAACTATTCAATCAATTATCACGGTAGTTCAAGAATAGTACTAATTCTTTTGCTTATATAGAAGAAAAGCTGGCTGGAGGCAGTTGAAAAAGCAGGAGCTATCATTGTATTTGAGTTATATCGATTTTTAGGTTTCAGTGGTTTCACTAACATTTTATCCGTTCTTCTCAATTGCAACAATTAGCAGCACTCATTACTTTAACCTGTATTTTTTATGAACTTTTGTAGCAATTTCCTCTTTCAAATTTAAGTTGTTCAGCGCATATCGTAGAAGAGGAGCATTTACAGCTATATGGGAAAATAAAAAAATTCTAATAATTAATTTTAATCTAATTAAATGTTTTAATTCCGCCAATGTGTTGGACCTTGCAATAGAAATGCTAGTTATAACTTTTCAAGGCCTGAATAGTCACTAGAAAAAGCAGCTTTGTCTATAAGGATACAAATATACTTTCTATTTTCTCATGTCAAAACAAATTGTATTGGTGGAGTTTGTCTTATCTATAAATAGTACATAGCTGCCAGTGTTTACACCAAAGAGATAAAGCAAGACTCTAAAATAATGTGTAGGCTGTATTTTACAGCTAAAATACTTGTATTGTGATTAAGGATGTTCTATTTATGAATCTTTGTGCCTTTACGGACGTCAGCGAGTCAATGTTCGAAATCGGTTGTAATTTTTTGCGAAGTAAATAAATGCTTGCGAATTAACGAAAAAACTTTATTGTAAAGTGAAAGGGACTAACGCACCTATGAAGTTGTAAACTATGTACGACTGTGTCGTAGGGCTTCTGTTCGTGACGGGATCGGGATGGGGACAGTTTCGGGACAAAAATTGTGTCCCCATGTTATTTCAGGACGGAATCGGAAGATGTTTTTTGTTCCGAAGATTTCTGTAAAAATTAATACGTATGGGAATTGTTCCGTTTAAAAATTTTCATTCTATATGTGAATACTTTTTAAAGTCAACTTTCTCTAATATTAAAGATTCTGTTATTTAAAGTGGAATTTGGAACATTTCTTTTAAGACTGGGATTATGATCGGGACGGGCCTCCCGAGATTTCGGGATTGGACGGAATTTTGTGCTGGAAAAAATGGGCGAATACTCTCGCCAATTCTTGTCGCAAAGTGCAAATTGTTTTTCGCAAATAGTCATATGAAGTAAAAACGAATTGTCTAAAAAGAGCATCAAAACAAGTGCTTCGGCAATTTGAAAACGAATTTCACAAGTTAACTATTTTTTAAATAAATTACAAAATTGCAAATTTTTTGTAAGCAATTAAGTAATTATCTATACCTGACGTTTGAATTGATCAAAATTCTCTTATCAATAACAATTTTCAGATGGGTATCAAATATATTTAATTATCATCATTTTTAACGTTTATAATTGCATGCATAATTACACAGAGTCTGAATAAGACTAGCAGTTTAGCTGATGTATTTCAATTCAGAATGGAAATTCTTTCTCTATTTGAGTACTAATTGCCATTTAGTTAATCATGTATTTCCATGAGAACATCTCCACGGAAAAGGATAAAATTAATAATAGGAAGGAAAGCATAAGGTGTCTAATATTCTCTATATTATAGAACATTTCTGGGACCAGCTCTAGAAATAACAGACGAGGCTAAAGAAACTTTATATTTTTTTAAACCCAGGGAAATAACTGTCATTTGCAATCCAAGAGAAATTCGCGGCCAGAAATAAAATTAGGGATTGTAATTTCAATTATCTGCAATTTTATTTTCCCTAACTTCAGGGCTTTGGCGTTCTTTAATTAACTGCTTTATCTCAGCGTTAGGATTTGTTTTTTGATACTTTCAGAGAGCGTTAAAATGATATACCTTTATACGTACTTATTATTATAGTAGTTTCTTAAGTTAAAATCATCTTTAAAAATTAAAAAAAGCATTTTCAACATGTAGGCATATCTTTTAAAACAAGCATTCATTTATAAACAATTATATTTGCTTGTACCTGTGATCCATAGTTCAGCCCACTGGCCTACAATGTCCTCCGTCACGCATTAATTTCCAGGGTTTTCATTTATTCATGGTAAAGACGACGTGTTAAAACGGTTTCCTTACATAGCACGCGATATGAAACACACAATAATACATTATGCACGTATGTACATAAATATACATTTAGCTAGATAAAATGGTTTGAATTTTCATCTTATTAAACACCTGACACATTTAGGTCCTTGTTTTTGTGCATATTTCTGGTATCTCCTTAACGAAGCATGAAACGTGACCTAGATTTACAATTTACTAGTGAAGCCTTTTAGTACAATGTAAGTACACCTATGTTGTATGTAGGTAGGTAAGTATCTACCGAGGTAAGAGACACGGATACTGCTCTTACTTTGCCCCAGTGGTAAAGCTCCTTTTAGAATTAAATCCACTATTTCTCACACGACTAAAAATAAACCCGCATAGACACATCAGAATTCATAATTGTAAAAATGTTGGGGCCAATAGCGAGAAAATATTTATTCCGGGGTTACGCAATGGGAATCTGGTTCTACATAATCCCTTTTGAGTGGGACTCCAAAGAGAAACAACGTGTTCAACCCACACAAAATAAGTTTCGGCTTTTTCGGTTTTATGAGAACACGTTTTATAATGTGGTAGGTGTTGTATGGTGTGCCCTCCGAGCCTGGCAGTTGTCTCAAAAATCTGAGGGTTCGAAGGAGGATTTTACTTTCTACATTCTTTCCATGCTATTTTTCAGCGCAATTATTTTTCCTCTGTCCTTGTACCTCAACTACTACAGAGCCAGGGATGAGATGCCGAGCTTTACATATGATTTCATTGAGTATGGTGAACAGTTTCAAGGTAGGATGTTTTCATTGAAATTAGCAATAAATTGTGACCCATTTTCTAACATTTGGTTCTTATTATTGTCTTTTGTCTTTTGGTACAGAAAAGTATGTACTACAGGAGGAGCTGGAACGACAACGTTCAAGGAAACATGACATGAGTGGTGCTTACGCTGCCAGTTTGTTTTATTTACAGTTTTTTGTATTCAGTACCATTCCAGTGATAACGTTGATTTATCCCCAGATCCCCGTCCTACTCACTGGGACCTTTGACCTACCGAATTGGATTCACTACCCATTGGCTGTGATTCAAGCGATTGTGATATCATTGTTTATGTCTGCGTTCTGCGTCAATCAGTGCGTGTACTTATTTCCCGGACTGGAGTATCTCTTCTCGATAATGTACATTTTGAAGGAGCTGGAGTAAGTATTTGAATTGCAACAAGAATGCTTCTGCAGGGATATTTGTATTATATGTATTTTTTGAATTGAATTTTAAAATTTTGTCAAAAAAGCATGTATTTTTAGGTTATTAATTATTTAATTCCAGAATTTCGGATGGGAATGGGGGAGACTACACCACAACGGAGGTTCTTCGCTCTCCAGCCGAGTTCATACAAAACTACAGAGCGCTCCAAGTGATTCATGCCAAGGCGATGCATATCTACAGTCCAATCGTGCTGCCCTCTAACGAGTGGACCTACATAGTTATGGCCACCTACTGTATTTACGGGGCTATCCGAATGGATGGGGTACTTGGATATGCGATGATGGGCGGGGCATTCTTGGACATGTACTATTTATTTACTGTTTTCATTGTCTTCTCGAAAATCCGGTCCAGATCGGAGAGTGTGCTGGAAAGTTGGAGGCGGAGGGCTCATAATGCCCCGGATCTCAGAAAGACTTTGACGTCCTTACAACCCATAAGTATTGGGGTGGGGGAGTACTACTACGTGGATTACGCCATGGTGCTGACCATGTACAAGAGTATTTTTGAAGGGGCTCTTGATCTTCTCATGTTGGGTTGAGCAGGATTACTTTCTATGTATATTTAGGACGCCTATGGCATTTGATTTTCGGAATTCTCTTGATGTAAACTTGTGTAATGATCTCTCGATAAGAATCTGATTAAAGTAATGTATACCTTATCGCTTTGTCTCTTGTGGTTATTATTATCGTCTGCATCATTTAATAAGTCATCAAAATAAATAGATAATAGAAGATAATTCTCGGGGTGCCTGTGATTGCGTAGATATCAATATAATGCTTTATTAAGGAGGGTTCCTTAAATAGTAAGAGGACGCTTTGCGGACATTGAGGCTGTTTGAGGTATCAAAATTCTGCGGCGGTATCAATACCAGCTCTACTCCGGGTGTTACCACCTTTAACTAGATCAAAGGGTGTACATGTGTAATAATATGCACGTGCGGATTTAATATGTGTAGGAAAAATAGGAAGAAATGAAAGGAGGGAACGATATAGCCAATCCAGAGCCATTAGGAGATATCAGGTTCAACGAAATAAGAGGTACTTCACAAAAGATATTTTATTTGAGGGATCTAGCTACTCAATTATTTGGTTCCATCTAGTTTGACATGGATAGCATAAAGGAGACACGCCTACAAGTGTTTTGTCCCAATAATACATATGTATTTGGGAGGAGCGAACCCTTCTCCATTTTCAATGAATATATAGTTAAAAGTTCGAGAAAGAACTGTCACTGTCACACTATGTTTGCTCTTGAACATTCGGGTCCTTTGCTTCATTAGGGCTGTTTGTTCATAGAAAATTTGCAACTTGCAATGTTCATTACAATATCATTCCTTGCACGCAATATTTGGGTTTCAGTCCCTTTAATTATTACTGTTGATAATTTTGATGTTAATAGCGGAGGCATCTGTGGTTGGATTACAAATCTCTAATGGGGCTACATTTGAGTCTGAGTCTAGTTTCGCCTGCTTTGGTGTTTAGTAAAGATTTAACGCTTTAAATTTTAATGTATTATTCTACTTTTTTATGTTGTTGAACCTATGATACTCCTTTTTTATAAATTAAATGTTTTTATTTTCCACAAAGGGTGGCCTATACACAATGATGAGGAAAAGCATCTACATACAGAAGCTAGATTTTAACAAACGAAACAATGAATGATTAATTATATTTATATTCTATATTATATTTTTGGAATTTTGGGATCTGGAACCCTGAAATCTGCTCCGTGACACAGGGAGTTCCCGGAAAATGTTGCAATCCTGGGGAGGATTTGCGGATGCAAAGGGAATCATATCTATATGAGTAACCATTATACAAAACATTGACAATAAAGAAGCTAGATTTGAACAATCGAAACAATGAAGGTTCAATTAGATTCTCCTACATGAATATTTGATTCGGACCACATATTCCACAAATCGACAAAATCCAGCAATGGCGAACATTGGCACAAACATAAAAAACATAATGCTGGTTTGAGTCAGGGACAGTGGTTCCAGAAGGGCATGTGATGCACGCAAGGATCTTTGAGCGACTTCATCTTTAAAGTCTTTTAACATAACACGTTGTAAAAGCGTAAATGTAGCAGCATTGTCAAAATTCTCGAATAATTGAATGACTCCAGTGGCAAGAAACTGATGTGCAATAGCATACAACACAGCTGCATGTGGATTATAAAATTTCCAAATTATGGGTACGAGGTTAAAAGGTTTCATCCCTCCAAAACAGTATAAATTGGGCTTCAGCATCGAGAGAAGCCCCTCCATAAATTGCACTTCCAACTTGTTTGCAACACTGCAGGTTTTTCTCGTTGTCATTAAGAACTCCAAATACTCCTTGTTCCAGATACTTGGAAATTGAGCCATGATTTTTGTTCTATTTCGCAGACCATCAACATATGGCACAACACCGGATACGTATCTGTCACTTACCAAGTGCATATTTTGATGCGATAAAGGTAAATGAGGCGTGTAATCTTTTTCAAATAGATCCTTAAAATCAATTATTCTTTTTGGCTTCGATGGTGAAACCAGAAGACTCTCAATAGACCCGGAGTACACGTTACTCAGTATAAATGCAACAAAATTCCATAACATCAACAAACCCAATTTAGATGATGTTCTGGGTTGAGAAACAAGAGCAGCCGCAACTGTAAAAATTGGCTGCTTGACCAAAGTAATAATTGAAAATTTTAATATAAGCGTCAATATCAATGCTGAAATCGTAAGGCAGAGCCATGTTGGTCCATCAATTGGCTTAAAGAATGCTAATGGGTTTATTTTTGCACTTTTTGTGTTATTTTGGAAATAGTAAAAGTTGTAATATTCATAATTTTCTGTAAAATACATTTGGTATTTCAATGAATGTGATTTTGGGAATAAGATACTTCCAGATATTCCTCCCATTACATCGTCCCCTAAATATTCTGTTAGGACACCGGTTGCATTTAAAAACCTGATGATTGAAAAGTAAATAGGAGCAATATCATTTACCAGGATTACATCATCGGTTCTCCCGTAATCTCTGAATGTCAAGCGCTCAATATGTTGGTACCACTTAACGCCTAGGTACCTCTTGTACGATGCAGATGTATCCAGCGAAATTTTATGGCGATTGTAGTTATAACGTCGGAGGAAAGACCTTTTGTACTGTGTGTCGAAATGTAATCGCAAATTCAGGGTATCGGACTTGGGTAAGAAATTATTGAGTACCGTGCGCTGTGGACACAAAACCTGTGTACGCGTGCAATAAACATGAAGAATGAAGATTTTTTCGATACGTGTGGAATCTGGATCCCATTCAACAAATAGCATATTTTCGGGAAATGATACTCTATATGGTGAGAATTTCAGACGAACTTTACTTTTAAAGATTTTTAATTCCATGATATTGAATTTTCTGTTCATAGGGTAAAGTAGGATAACGTAGTCCCGCTCAAGTTTCGATACTTTAGCATAGTGCACCTCATGGGTACTAAAACGTGGTACCTGTACCTGTACCTATACCCAAATATGGGTACTTCAAAATGTTGTACCTTTACCTGTACCTTCTTTGAAGTACCTTATACTTGAATGAAGGTACCTGTACCCAAACCTTTTTTTTTAACTTTTACCTATTCCTGAAAATTACCTGTACCCAAAAAGTACCCGAATTTTTACCTTTACCTAGGAACTTTGCATTACCTACCCGGGTACTTTTAATGATGATTAGTTAAACAATTTATTCCAATAATGCGAAGGGTTGATCTGTCATAATGACGAACAAAACCAGCTTATCTTCAAGATCCTTCTGGGAAAATTCCGGCTATAGACAAGAGTTTTTTCAAAGAACAATTATGCGTGTGGTTTTAACGCTAAAATTTGGTGCTTATTTAGATTTCACATTCCATTCACCTTTGATTTAAGAAAGCTTGAAATCAAACGCTGGTTAGATTTCGTGGAGCCTGTTTCGCTTAAGGAAATAGATTTGTGCATTCTCTCAATATGCTCAATCAATTTCCCGGCGGAGTTCGTTCGATCCCGTTTAAAAAGTTTTCTAAAGCATACAATAAATGTAATGTATGATATGTTTACATCATAATTTCACGACTCAGTTATTGGAAACTTAAAATCATGTTTTAATTGATTACTGAACATACATGCAATGTATACACATAACATTTTTTGTACATTATCCCAGCTATAATGATCCTGGACTTTTGAACGTGTAGATGCTGGAGGCAGGATCATTGTCCATTAAAGCCACAATTTCATCACCATTACGTTCTAATAAATTAACTTCACTATCACGTCCTGCCATAATGATCAGTTTTTAATTCAATTTTAAAGCAGTTATCGAAGAACTGGAATTGTCAGTCGGTGGAATGCCAGAACACGTTTATACGGAATCTCATTTCATGACACGGAAACGAGCATGCAGTGGAATACTGCTGAATAATTTAAAAAAGTACCTTTTATGAATCAGGTATTTTCTGAACGGGTACAGGTACTTTTGGAGCTGTACCTGTTCCTGTCAGGTAAAAACCGTTTCATGTTTTCTTTGTACCTGTACCTTTACCCGTAAATGTACCCAATATTTAGGTAAAATAGGCTTGTACCCAGAGTTTACCTATTCTGTTTGGGTACAAAAAATATTACCCAGTTTTTACCTTTACCTGTACCTGTACCCAATTACCCGGGTAGCACCTGTACCCATGAGGGGCACTACTTTAGCAATTTCACTTGCGGTGGGCTGAACTTGAAGGGCTTTGCCGTATTCATTAGCCATGTTGAGCTCCTTTACCAGTAAATACAACTTACAGTTATATTTGCCCAATTTCGTGTCCACGGTTAATGGTAGAAATTTTTCATGGGTTATCAATTGCACTGGATGAAGGATTCTGTTAGCTAAAATTAAGATCGAAAACCACTGATTGTGTCGTTTCTCAGTGCTTACATTGTCTTGGAATATCAAAATAGTTTCACAAGTTTCTAATGATACAAGGAAATGGGAAACAAAAATGTCTTCATATTTGAATGAGTTAACATTATAAATGCGAACAATTATGATCAGGAAAGCAAATAATCGCGCAAAAACGTAATTTTTCATGTTGTACGGAATAAGAGAAATTTTAGCTACAGTCATTTAATGAACTTTAAATGCTGTGTGAAACATTTTAGAATAAATATTCATTTGGGACCACTGATATTTTTACATGAGCTCTATCCACGTCAGCATGTTTACATTGCAGGGTTTAAGTTTATTGTTTCAGGTAAATTTCAGTTCCGGATTATTCTTTCCCGGATTACACCCAGTCAATAATGCACACAAGCATTCAATCCTTCGAGAATTCTAATAACTACATATTGAATAAGCGTGTATAAATACATAAGGTTTTAACATTTAGTTTGACATGCAATGCAACGTGCAGTTCTGCAGTGGTATTAGAAGTCTATATACCTTAGAAAGTTTTATTTTACTGGAAGGAACCATACCTTTGGGATTTGAATGATTTACAAAATCCCAGGCAGTTTTTCTAGAAAATACAAATTTGACAAATGTGATTCAGTACGAGTATTTTCAATTTCATCCTGTTCACATATTGGCGAAAAGTGAAGTAAATTAATTATTACTAATTACCCAAAGCTTTTTATCTCCCTACTGCATATAGAAGGGATAATGAAGAAAATTCTCAATCCTCCAATTAGTCCTATAGATACGATCTCCTCATCAAAACTTAATACACTTCGAATACCACGATGTTTCAATTTTTTTTTTAAATTTGAACATTTTTTATAATTTATATGGAAAATTCATCTTGGGTAATTTGCCCTGAGGGTCCATAAGTATACGATGATTTCTTGAAAAATTCTTGATATTGGTGAAAATATGGGTGAAATTAAATGCCCGGGCCAAATTTCGACTAGGATTTCGGAATATTGGTTGGTATGAATTTACCTTGTAGATCATAATAATTGTAATTCGATTCCAGGTCTTTGTGATCGAGATGTAGATACTCCGAAATCTCTGAAAAAATGATCCGGATAAAAAACAAAAAATTAAAAGGAAATACATTTTGGAATGTTTGCCATGAGTATGGTCGGTTTACAACTCTGCCGTATAGTGTCGCAAACAAATCCCGTCCAATTATTTTGACTCGTTTGTACAGATATAATCTAATTAAAAAAATATGTGCCATAATTGTAACATTCGAAAATGAAACCAAGGCAATAATTTATAAAAATAACAGTGACAAAAATAGTATAAGTTTTAAATATCATACCATAAACTCAGTATCTATTATCTATATATACATACATGCATAAACTCTCAATTAGCTGTATTTAATATTTCATTGCAGGAGCTGAAGTTGGAACAATTTGTTCTTGTACCGGGAAAATAACAAGAACAATTAAATTTAAAATCATTATTGTTTTACAGTATTCCGGAAAGATTTGGAGGAAATTTTTGCAACCCCCATTTTCCGACAAGCATTTCCCAACCTTTATTTCAAAATCTGTTCCTTTCCTGTAGTTTTGAGACCTGTCTATGAAAAATGGCATTTCATCACTGCATTTGACAAAGAGTGAAGTAAGGTTATTTACAAGGTCCTGAGAAATCTATTTCTCTCCCAGAAACTATGTATGAAAAGAGATTTCTTGATATTGTATTGTAAAATTATTTTCAACCCACCCATTTTGTAGATACACTTTCCGGATTTTTCAAAATTGTTTCTCTCATAAAAATCAGCAAAACCCTGAACAGGAACTTACACTTGTTGTGTTTGTGCTTCTAAAGATGAATTTCTGGAATCTCACTCTTTGTTTTTACAGGTCACGCATAACATTTTCCAAATACTGACAAGTTAGTCAACTCTTCTGGAAATCAATGAAATTTCATTTAATACAGTGACAAGACACAGTTACAAAGGAATAATTTCTTTTACAAACTTTACAAGTGAGAAAATGTAATATTTTGTATCATTTTCTCATCCAATAGTTAGTGTTAGTGCGTAAAGGTATTAAGGTATCCAAGAGCAAGTATAATAATTATTTCTTCAGGACTTTGATAAACGACTTCCACTACTCTCGCTAGTCTAGGTCTCTGCTGAAGATATAGAAGTTTCTAGTATATAAGGATCGCGTAAAATCAGATTTAATCATTTAAACGTATCATAGTTTTGTTAAGTGCAAAAGTGCCGGAGTTATGTAAATCCCCTGCAAGATCGTTTTTAGAAAGTGAAAATTTCTTATGCACGAGTCTATTCCGTCCGTCTACAAAATCTTGTGGTCCACATCTTTACAACGGATTGTCGTACGGACATGTGACGACCGACGAAGAAATCGACCATAAAATCTAGTTGTGCCTTTTCCTAAATTCGGTGACCTCAGGTCAACCGCTTGACCTCAGAAAATCGTTTTTTGGGAAAATCTATCTTACAAAATCTTGTAGTTGCCATATCTTTCCATGGATTGTTGTAACGACATATCTAACATTTAAGGCTTCCATCCGACCGGATAAATCAAATATCCGATACGAATCCGATCCGAACCGAAATTTTCGGATAAATTTTCTTATTATCCGTTCCGACCGTTACGGATCGGATAAAAATTTTATTCATCCGTATCCGATCCGAAATTTTCGGATCGGTTAAGTTCTGCTATCCGATCCGATCCGCGGATATCCGAAATTATCCGAATTGATATCATTGGATGATAATGGCAAAAAGTATTAGGAATTTTCACTAAAAAAAGCATTAACTTTTTACTACATCAAAATATTAATCATTTTTGCATACATTACAAACCCCAATTATTGCAATAAATTCACTCCTTTTAATTAAACCTGATTCATGAAAATATAAATAGCACAGTCTCGACTACTTGTTAAAATCGAATTAAATTTCTCTCGTCGGAATATTTTTAATCCACAATGTTCGATCAACTTGCCTAAGCGCTTTGCACTGTGGTAGCTCGAATAACACCCCACAACAAAACAAGTTACCAGTATTAGCTATCATTTAGTTAATTATTAAATTGAAGCTAATAAATCATGAAATAGTGTTCCAAACACGCGCCTCTTGTGGAATATTAACGGCAATAAATTGATATGAGCCCGCCAAGTCTAGACTTTGCCGTCACTCTGTAATATTCCAATATGGTAACTGTATGTTCTACATTAATTCAACGCATTTAAAGCTCATTCAGGGATTAGCGTTAAGGAATAAATTTGCGAAAGTTGGCTGAAATCGACTTGGTAGTTTCGGAGTAACCATATTTTTGCATTGATCAGAAACCCGGGTAACTCCGAAACGGTTTACTGATTGCGTTCGTATACGAACTCATCCAAGGCCTAGCCTTATGGAACAACTGCGGTTGAAGTCGGTTTAGTAGTTTCGGAGTAATAACCGTGTGTGCTGTCGTACGGACATCTGGACGTACGCACTGGACAATCACATAAAAGCACTGCGATGTCCTAAAATGCCCATTTAACAGCTTTAAGGCATTTAAAGCTTCCCCTTTTATTTTTGAATATTAATTATATTTACTTGTACCTGTGAGCCATAGTTCAGCCCATTGGCCTACAATGTCCCCCTTAACGCATTAATTTCCAGGGTTTTAATTTATTCATGTTAAGGACGACATGTGAAACTGGTTTTCTTACTTAATACCACCCGATAAAAAACCCGATAAACACAAACATACATTATGTACGTACAGAGGCACTCACGGGCGTTCAAAAGAGTGGGGGGGGGACAAACTTTTAAAATTAATGTAAGCTATTTACTCAGCGGTTAATACATATAATTAGTATACAGATGCATGTATGTATACATGGAAGATTACACATGCCTCATGTAAGCAGGACCTGTATAGTTTCTCTCTTTTTCTGTTGAATTTGCACATTTTGATTGGGACAATATCCCCCCTGTCCCAACTAAACCGGAGTGCCTACACGTTATTACATATTTACATTTATCTGATTGAAATGGTTTCAATTTTCATCTTAAACCTTTCGTAAATCGTAGGTCCATATGGTTGTGCATATTTCTGGCCTATCCTTAACGAATCCTATAGCGTGACCCACATTTACAATTTACTACTCAAGGCGTCTAGTAACTATGTATTGTACACCTATGGAAGTAAGTATCTACATAGAGACCCGCTCTGCTCTTCTTTTGCCTCAGTGGTTAAGCTGCTTTTAGAAGTAAATCAACTCTTTCTCATATACTCCGTAATGTCTGCAGAAACGATAATTCAGTAAAAAATTGCTATGGTCTCAGGGGATCCACTGCGACAATGACGTCATGTAGAACTCATAATTGTAAATTGCCATAAGAATATATAATAAATACATTGAAATGTTGGGACCAATAGCCAGAGAATATTTATTCCGGGGTTACGCATTGGGAATCTGGTTCTACATAATCCCTTTTGAGTGGGACTCCAAAGAAAAAACCCGTGTTCAACCAACAAAAAATAAGTTTCGGCTTTTTCGGTTTTATGAGAACACGTTTTATAATGTGGTAGGTGTTGTTTGGTGTGCCCTCCGAGCCTGGCAGGTGTCTCAAAAATCTGAGGGTTCGAAGGAGGATTTTACTTTCTACATTCTTTCCATGCTATTTTTCAGCGCTATTATTTTTCCTCTGTCCTTGTACCTCAACTACTACAGAGCCAGGGATGAGATGCCGAGCTTTACATATGATTTCATTGAGTATGGTGAACAGTTTCAAGGTAGGATATTTTCATTAAAATTAACAATAATTTGTGATCCATTTTCTGATATTTTTATCTTACATTGTCTTTTGTCTTTTGGTACAGAAAAATATGTACTACAGGAGGAGCTGGAACGCCAACGTTCAAGGAAACATGACATGAGTGGCGCTTACGCTGCCAGTTTGTTTTATTTACAGTTTTTTGTGTTCAGTACCATTCCATTCATAACGTTGATTTACCCTGAGATCCCCGTGCTACTCACAGGGACCTTTGACCTACCCAATTGGGTTTACTATCCATTGGCTTTGGTTCAAGCGATTGTGGTTGGGTTGTTTCTGACAGCGTTCTGCGTCAACCAGTGCGTCTACGTATTTCCAGGATTGGAGTATCTTTTCTCCGTAATGTACATCTTGAAGGAGCTGGAGTAAATATTTTTATTTTTATTTGTTTTTACTTCTTATTTTTTAGAATATTTTTTTTAATGACAAAACAAAATGATCTTATAGATTATTAATTATTTATTTCCAGAATTGCTGATGTTGGTGGGAGGGATTATACCACTTCGGAGGTACTTCGCTCTCCAACTGAGTTCATTCAAAACTACAGGGCGCTCCAAGTGATTCATGCCAAGGCGATGCATATCTACAGTCCAATCGTGCTGCCCTCTAACGAGTGGACTTACATAGTTATGGCCACCTACTGTATTTACGGGGCTATTCGAATGGATGGGATAATTGGATATGCGATGATGGGTGGGGCATTCTTGGACATGTACTACTTATTTACTGTTTTCATTGTCTTCTCAAAAATCCGGTCTAGATCGGAAAGTGTGCTGGAAAGTTGGAGGCGGAGGGCTCATAATGCCCCGGATCTCAACAAGACCTTGACGTCTTTACAGCCCATAAGTATTGGGATCGGGGAGTATTATTACGTTGATTACGCCATGGTGCTGACCATGTACAAGAGTATTTTTGAAGGGGCTCTTGATCTTCTCATGTTGGGCTGAACAACCGTACTTTCCATGTGTAGGATGCTTAGGGCAAATGCAAGGCTACTTTTGCATATGATTTTTTGATTTGTCATGTAAATTTGTGCACTCATCTATCGATACGAATCTGATTAAACTAATACTGTGCGGCAATGTCACTTGTGCCTGTTATCCCCTGTCATCAAAATAAATGGATAATAGTATCTAGATAGTTCTCGGGTGTCTAGAATTGCGTAGGTATCAATATTGATTTATTAAGTGGTTCCCTAAGAGGGATGACGCTGTGCGGACAATGAGAGTCCATGCGGTACCGAAATTGTGCTGCGGTATCAATGCTAGCTCTGCTCCGGATGAGCCCACCTTTAACCAGACCAAGCGGCGTATATGTGTAATAACATCCACGTGCGGATTTAATATGTGTAGCAAAAATTGGAAGAAATGAAAGGAGGGAACTACATATTCAATCGAGCCAATAGTAGCTACAAGGAGAACGAAGGAAGTGGTACTTCACTGGAGATATTTTGTTTGAGGGATCTAGCTACTCAATTATTAGGTTCCATCTTGTTTGACATGGATGGCATAAGGAGACACGCCTACGATGTTTTTGTCTCATTAATGCATATTTGGGAGGAGCGAGCATTTCACTATTTCCAAGGAGTATAGTTAAAAGTTCTAGATAAAACTGTCACTGTCGCAATATGTTTGCTCTCCAACATTCGGGTCCTTTGGTTGATTAGGGCTCTTCGTCCGTAAAACATTTACACCAGTGCCCGGACTGGGTAAGAGTAATTCTGGGGTAAATGGGGTACCCAGGGTTGGCCATTACAAAATACCAAGGCATTTTGGACATTTACTGCAGTGAATATTTTTAAAAAAATTAGGAACCTATGAATTTAAGATCAATATCAATCCTTGCAGGCAATGTTTGGATTTAAATCCCTTGGATTATTGTTTTTTTAATATTGATGTTAATGGCGACGACATCTGTTGTTGGCTTTCAAAGCTCTCATGGGGCTACATTTGAGTCTAATTATTTTCTGTGGTCAAAAATTGCTGTCTCAGTCACCAAGTAAATATCCAATCTTGCCTCCAATGTTTACTCCTAGAAATCGTGATATTTCAGTTGGAAAAATTATCCTCTACTTTCAATGCTTAATGCTCAAAATTTAATCTGTTGCAATATTTAATTTTTATAAACGGTGTTCAAATATATTATTTTGTAAATACGGCAGTTCGTTTATGCCAATACGGTAATATCAGAAAATCCTACTTTCCTCCTACTTCACTAACCTTGGGTCCTGTTTTTACGGTAATGACCACATTTCCACAGCATTTTTATCTGGGCTGTCTAATTTTGTAAGACATTTTCAATCGGCCGACCCTACGGTTTTCACGCTGCTTCAGGAGTACTTGTGTTTACACAAAACAACGTATTGTTTATGAAAATGTATAAGTTTTAAATCATATTCATTTCCCCGGTGTTCTAATTTTGTATCCCATTTTATGGTAATTCCTGGACCTTGGTGCATTGACTTTTGAACGGATAATAACATGCTGTTCACTATAGGTTATCGCATTCTAATTAGTTTGCTTATTCAACATTCACAGGGTGTCATTTGCTAATGCACATTGTATAAGATTTTACTATAGCACCTCGGCTTCAAGATTGCTATTTAATATAGCACCCTGCTTATACTATTTTCAATTTAATAGATTCTTTTTTCCTCAGTGCTTAAACCATGGTGCATCCATGTGAACATGACCTAAATGTTATGACCTACAAATGTGTGTATGTATGTATATGTATTTGGATGGTGATGCTATATGAACGTATAAGAAAAATCAAAAGCAGGACAGGTTTAATGGCCTCATGGAGGTACCTTTTCCCTGTCCCAATCATGTAAAGGAATAAATATTTAGTTTGTAACTTCTTCTAATTTTGTCAGGACGCAACACAACAAAATCCTACAAAAGGAAAATGACTACTATACCAGGAGAGATTTTCTCCTCCACATTTCAGGCATTTGCGCTGTCCAACTCACCTCTTGATAAAAGCCGAAGTCCTGGTTTTGTTTTAAAGTAGAAACTATATAGTCAAGTGCAGGCATTTTTATTTCCTCTACATTTCGTCATTCACACAAGAAGTCGTTGATTTGGTACTAACTTCTTTTCATCTCACTCACGACACATCCTTCCACGATCATGCGGTACCCAAGAAATACACGGGTATAAACAATAGACACTCTGGTACTGGTGCCTAATTGGATTGCGACTCAAAAATTAAAAAGGCGGCAAGTGCACTCAAGAAACTGAACACATGGAAGTTAAAAAAAGGTCTATTTAAATCAAAATTCTGTACTGGAACGAGTTTTGGAAAAAGACGAGCGCTGGAGGATTTTCCGAAAATGCTAGTGCCAAAACATTTAAAAAATGATCAACGGTATTTTGACATTCTGTTAGATGGTCTTTAGGGACGACAATATACTTACATGCGTAGTCCTTAGTGAATTTGGGAAACGATAAAGGATTTAAAAACAATAAACAGTATATTTGAAGGAATGAGACGTTTGTAAGGAAGTCTTCTTATGTACATATTAATAATACGTAATTGGCATTCATAGTAATACCTACTTTGGGTTTTATAAAGGCAGATTCCCAAGTATTTGAAACTGTCCGTTCTATAAGCACCATTGTCATTACAATATATTTTGTACAAAGAATACTTCACACAAATGGAAGAATTGAAATGGGTCTATAAGACGACCCTTTACATTTATCCGTATTAGGTTATAACACAGTAGTTATTATTGCGTTTTCCCTTTCAGATGGGAAGGAGCCACTTTGTAAGGCAAGGTTGTATAAGGATGTAATGCTATCAATAATTACCTGCTGCACTACTGCCTTTAGTATTTTTAATGAGCCGTGTACAGTTAAATAAAGTATTCGTAAAGTTGTACCACAACCCAGTTGATGTTTAATAACTTTGGTTACAATACGGTAGTGGCATAGCAATGATTTTTGGTTATGTTATATAAAATTTAATTGGAAATCATATGAATAGAACAGCTAACATATTATATATTTAACCCGCTAAAACTATGGCCGCCTAACTGCCGTAATTACAAACGTTTTCGCAAACAAATATTCGTGACATGGATTAAATTATTTTTTCTGAAATAAAGAGTAATAACCAACTATTCAACAGCTTTGGCATACCCTATTGGGTCCGTTGTACTGCTTATGGCTCATAAGACAGGTTTGAATTCTTACTCGTAATACTTGGACTCTTGGTTGTATGCTCTATTTATGATTCTTTGTGCTTTTGCGGTCACCAGCGTGTCAATGGTCGAAATCGGTTGTTAATTTTTGCGAAGTAAATAAATGCTTGCGAATTTAAAAAACATTAATTTTAACGTCAAAGAGACTACCACACCTATGAGGTGACAAACTGTGTACAACTGTGTCATGATAAAGGGTGAATACTCTTAGTAATAATTCTGGTCGCAAAATGCAAATTATTTTTCACAAAAATAGCCAAAGGACGTGAAAACTTTAATAATTGTTTGAAATGAGCAAACAAGTGTTTCGGCAATTCGAGAAAACTGAAGAATTTCGAAAGTTGGTTATTTTCAAATAAATTACAAAATAATTTCTTTGTAAACAATTAAGTACACCTAACGTGTGAATTGGGGAAAATTCTCTTGTCAATGACAATTTTTAAATGTGTATCAAATTTGTTTAATTTTAAACATTTGTAATGTTTATAATTATTGCAAATATAGTTAAACCGAGTTTGAATGAGACTACAGAGAAATTTCAATTATATGGAATTTTATTTTCTCTATCTACAGAGCTTTTGCGTTCTTCAGTTAACTTTAGTCATACTTTAAAAACAACCATATATTTATAAATATTAATTATATTTGCTTGTACCTGTGATCCATAGTTCTGCCCACTCGTCTACAATGTATCCTCCGTTACCCATTAATTTCCAGGGCTTTGGTTTATTCATGTTAAGGACGACATGTGAAAATAGTTTTCTTACTTAGTACTCGATATTAAACACAGAAGCGCACATATTTGCACGTACACATGCACTCCGGAACGTGGAATAGAGTGTGGGGGGGGGACAGACGTTTAAGATTTATTTTAGCTATTTACTCAGCGGCTAACGCAAATAGTGGCCTAATAATTAATGTATTGTTAACCGATATCTGGTTTCTTAACACTTAATAAATGTAACGTTAACATTAATGTACATATATGTACTGTTAAGATGTAAACTTTCCATGGGAAAAGTGTTAGGTACTTACTTTAACCTAATATTATTGGTCAAAATGAAAACCTTTGTGAATACTGGAGGTGGGCTCTTGTGAGCTCACCTCCGTATAAAACTTCGTGCCTCCGTAGGTACGAGAGAGGAGAGCAACGTCAGATCTTGAGCTAAGCAGAGCGAGGGAACGCGTGTGAGACCAACTAAGTGTATCAAATCAAGCACTATATGTAAATAAAGTATACCGTGAGAACAAACCCTTATAACAACATACGCATCTCATTTTCCCTATCTTGAGACATACTCCCGAAATCCCTCACAGCCAGCTTGTGAATCTCTACCGTCTACATTTTCCCCATCATCTCGGCTCTCACACACAATTCCATTTATATTTCCCATATTAATTCCATAATCAGCTCTTCATTACATTTTTCACCATTACGAACCATCAACTACAATATTAATAATAACATGGTGAACGGTGCGGGTTCGATGGTTCTCAACAAAAACTCAGGTTCGTAAGCCCATAATACAAACTATTTTCCTCTATTTTTGTGAACAATTGCTGTGCAACAAATACTTGTGGCGTAAGCCTCCAACCAAACTCTGCCCAAATTTTCCACTTTTTCTACCACATTGTCAATCTAATTCTGACGTGGCGTCAGCTGCCGCCGTAGGCTATGCTCAAATTTTCTATACATTGTCTCAAGTTTCCCCGTGCCACATGTCACCTCACGACATTCGTTTTATCCGAGTAATAGAACTGGACAATCATCCAGAATTTATCAGTTGTAATAACCAGAAATATATAGCTCTATTACTAAGTGAAGCTGCTCTCGTTGAGCTCACCTCTGAAGACCAAATACGTGCACGTGCCAAATATAGTCACCTCTCATCTACAAGAGCACTATACCTCTACAAGTTTTACAAACTTTTTAAACAAAAACTCCCTCGTTACGTTAACTCCAACATTGAGCCCCAACCAGTTGATCGGAGTGACATAAAAGTTATCCGGAAAAATCCAAGCCGAATTCCGCGATCAATAAACAGTTCGACCACGACCCTGCCTGAAACCACCGTGGTGACCGTCCCCGACGACATCCTCAACCACGTACCATCCAGTGAAGGCGAAACTGACACCGAAGGACCAACACCGGAACCCACAACACCTCTTGGAGGCTTTGCGAGTTTCCACCCCAGTAGGACTTCCACTCCCGCTGTCTCTTCTGGTCCCGCAGAAAACGATTCGATCTTCGTAACTACTCAATCAGTAAGTACAAACTTTAATTTGTCTAACAATCATACTCTCACTGGCACACCTGTCGCTCCACATCCACAACCAACATCTTCTCGTCTTTTTGCCTCCCGAGACCTTCTCGAAGACGTCGCCCAGAAGCTCGTTGATGACATTAAGACCAAGCAAGAAACAGACTCTTCAGGGACTAGCATCCTCACGTACTCCCATTACCAACAATTGCTGTATGATCTCAAGTTAACCACAGAAGTTACATCTGACGGTCATTTCCTCAACACCAGAGAAACATTTACAAAAATTGTAGCACGAATCCTCCGCATCTTTACACTTTGGCAGACTAATTCGACTGAATTTGCACCCATCATTGAAGAAATCGAGGACATCCAAACTTCATTACTAGCTCAAGAATTCTGTCCAACCGTAACTACTACTCCAGTCACAACAACTACTCCTTCCGTGTCCACTACTAAGACCCCTACCTATGTTATCGAAACACACAGCTACACGCCTGTAATCCTCGCTTGGACCACCCGACTCCAAGCTGACCACAATTCCACTCAGGACATTGCCCATCTTCTCAGTTACGCATCTTACTTAGGCATAGTACAGGAATTTAATCTCGCCTCCAAATATACCCACAACCACTGTCACTTCTCCTCCCAGCAAGCTTACAAGGAAGGACTCTTTCTTTTAGACCAACAGTTTATTTCAATTGCAACACAAACCTACCCGGACATTTTTTCCGCTCCCGTCACTCATCCAGACAATCACACCGATAATCATTCTCATACAGCTCCTCAGGATAATACCGCTGTTCTCATTCCTGACGCTGACACCACCGCCGCATACGACAGTGACAATCCTATCTATAATATTAACATAACCCCCCCACCTCTTTCAGATTCAAACTCTGATTCAGGGTCACTCCACTCTGAATCTCTCCATTTCACCACTGCCACCAACAGCTCTTCCTCTTCCCGTTCCACTTCTCCTATTCCAACTCCTCCACCTATTCCTCCAATTATTCCTACAAAAAACACTACCATGGACTACAACCGTTTCCTTTTCGATAAGCCAACTTACCCCTCATCCAAAATTTCATCCGAAGAACTTTCTGAATTCCTGTTAAGATGTGACGATTTTTTCAACACATTTGTAACAGACGATAAAATGAAGAAATCGTATGTGTATCGTAAACTATCGGATGCTACTAAGACCGCCAAAGATTATTTGGCTCATTATTACAACCTCACATCTACGTCCCGTCAAACGTATGCCCAGTTTAGAGACGAACTTTTAAATAAAATGCCACGGGATGTGCCCGATAGGAAGAGCAAATTATTGGACGCGTTATCCATGACGCCATTTCCACATGAACCCGGTTTGTATTACGTGTGAAGTCTGCTGCCGGTACGGACTGGTCAACATTTCCAGAGGCTACTACCGTGAAAACATTGTTGGAAAAACTCGACACCACCGTTAAAATTTTCATAACCAGCAAGAATCTGAAAATTAAAAACTTTACTCATCTCTTAGACGCCCTACGCGACTATGAATCATGCACTACTCCCCATACAGACCACAATGCTGTTACTCTTACAACTCCGGTTCTTCCTACATCATTAGAAAAAACGCTGGCCACGCTTCTCGAGAAAATAGAAAAATTGGAAGCTAAAGATACTCCCATTATGGCAGTCACTCAACATGCTCAGCCACAGCGCTCACAGTACAACAATTTTCAACCTGGACTAGGTTCTAACATTCAACGAACCTACACGTGTTACAAGTGTAACCAAACAGGCCACACAGCAAGGTATTGCCCAACTCAGCCTACTCAACCTCAAATTCCAACTTCTCAATCCCCAGAAATTTGCGGTCGTTGCTCCCGTCCAGGCCATCATGCTAACCGTTGCAGACAGCCAGTTGCTATACATTACCAACAATTTCCACAATATATGCAACGACGACGTGAAGAAAGACAACAACAACTACAGAACCAGCCTTTAAACTCCAACGGGCAGGCTCCACAAGGCCTGCCCCGACGCCAGCTTCTACCTATACAAGCTGCAGACCACCAAAACTCACAAGACAGCCAATAATAATTCCTTCCATTAATACAGAATGTACTACTCACATCACTGTACACTCACTTTCGTGTTCACTTAAAATCATTATAAGTATAAACGGAATAAGCCTCCCGTGTCTTATCGACACAGGAGCAGCTGCCTCCTTGATACATCCCTCATACGTACCTCCTGGTACTCAAATCACAAACAACAATCTCACCCTCATAGATGCCTCCGGAAATACCATGTCCAATACTGGACTCGCCCTTGTAAAAATCAAGATAGGCAACTCTACATTTCTACACCCATTTATCATCGCTCCTTCCACAGCTATTCGCTGCATCCTGGGAACCGATTTTCTATACTCCAAAGGAGGTTTCGTCATCAATACTCAAGACAATACCATCTTCAACAAGTTTACGGGACACATTCCGTTAATCCATACGCTCCTACAACACGATAATGCACTTAAGGCACAATGCGAAATTCCAGTAGATACCTTACAACACTTACCAACGAGAACACAGCTGTCAAATAAATCTCCTTCTCACAAAGACCAGGATGTTAACTTCCTGCCCAACCCTTGGTTCGCATCCCCTATGCCACCTGTGACCTCTTTTCCAGTCTCTACGTCTACTCAAACTCTTCCTATTTTTCATGACACAGCTTCGCAGACAATTTCTACAACGAAAATTCAACCTCAACATGGAGTTAAATATTCCCCACATCGAGGAAAATATTCTCCAACTCCAGACATGTCTTCTGATGAGACAGACCAGGAATACTTCCATCGCTCAACCCATCCACTTCGCCGACGTATTTCTACCTCCCGAAGAATTACTCTCAAAACTACACCTACTCCAATATCATCTGTCTTAGCTAAACCCTCTACAACGTCTAAATTTACAACAATTCTGTGTGTTTCCAATACCATGGAAGACGATGTTCTCCGCGTCCATGGAACACAGGTCATTTCACCCAGGTCTCATGCAACCATTGCCACCATACACTCCATTGACCAAACTTCGCCTGTATATTTCCAACCTCATGACTCATTGCATACACAATATCACCTTCTTGCTCCTCATGCAGTCCTCTCTCCAAATTCCAAATTCTTCATTCTCACCAATCCAACTTCCATGACTGTAACCTTACCAGACGGTCTAGGTTTAGGACATTTAACCCCACTCGACATTCACGATAATTCTATGCACCCAATCCCTATAAATGCAATCAATACTTCACAATTGGAAAATGAAATAGCATCATTCAAAATAAATCCGGAGCTCAACACTAATGACCAATTTAAACTACGTACGTTGTTACGAGAATACAGGAACTCTTTTGCCTTCAACGCCAATGAGCTCGGAAAATGTTCCACAATACCATTCAAAGTTGAACTACAGTCTGGAGGTATAGTGGCTCATAAACCTTACAAAACCTCCTCATACCAGGACGCCATCATTGACGCCGAAGTTAAGAAATTACTCGATAATAACATTATCGAGCCATCCACGTCACCCTTCTCAAGCCCTGTCATCATTGTCTTCAAAAAACCCAATGACCAGGGAGTCCGCAAGCCACGAATGGTTATTGATTTCCGATCACTCAACGCCATTACTAAACCTATGCATTGGCCCCTGCCCAGCATTGACGAGATTCTCCGTCGTCTCCAGAATAAAAAGTATTTTTCAACTCTAGACCTCGCGTCAGGGTTCCATCAGATAACAGTGGAACCCGCCTCCAGAGAAAAACTCAGCTTCATCACCAGAAATGGACAGTATCAATATAAGGACATGCCATTTGGAACACGCAATTCCCCCTCTCATTTTTGCCGGGTGATAGATGTTATTCTGGCAGATCTCAAATACAATACCGCTCTAGCTTATGTTGATGACATTGTCATCGCAAGCACCACCATTGATGACCACGTTTCTAAGCTGAGAAAAATATTTAATCGATTTAGCGAACACAACCTCAAGTTTCAACCTGAGAAGTGCAAATTTGGGTATGAAACTATCAACCTTCTTGGTTTTACTGTCACCGCTTACGGCATACAACCATATGATGATAACCTTAATGGTTTACGGATGATGCCTGCCCCAACTAATATTACTTCTGTCCAGTCTTTCCTCGGAATGGCTAACTTCTTCCGAAGATTTGTGCCCAATTTTGCACATATAGCAGCACCATTACGGGAACTCACAAAAAAGAACACCCCGTTCCTGTGGACTCACGAATGTGATCAAGCATTTCAAGCTCTCAAAAATCTATTGTTATGCAAACCAGTCTTAGCACACTATGATCCCCAAAAGGAAACATTTTTATACACAGACGCCTCCTACCAAGGACTTGGAGCCTACATGACACAACTTCATCCCGATGGTTTAGAACATCCAGTTTTCTTCCTCAGCCGGCGTTTAAATAAATATGAGGCTAAGTATCATATACGACTTTTAGAACTTCTGGCCATTACATGGTCAGTCATGAAGCTAAAAGAGTACTTACTTGGGATACACTTTACAGTGCGCACAGATCATCATAGCTTATGCTATATCATGAAGAGTAAGGATAGCTTGGACCCCAAGCTACAACGACTGCAACTTCTATTGATGCCCTACGACGTTACTATAAAATATGTCAAGGGTACAACTCATAAGGTCGCCGATTGCCTCAGCCGCAATCCTTTCCAAGAGCCTACACACTCCCAGACCGACGATGAAGCATGCCTCTCCGTTCATACAATAGACATTGGTACTCTCCAACAAGAACAGGCAAAAGATCCAGCACTCCTGGATATAATTAATAAGCTTCCAACAAACTGGAGAGTACGTTCAACATACGCTCTATACGATAATATTCTGTATAGGCATAACAAAAAACTTGGAGAAAAATCCCTGCTCATGATACCACAACACATGATAACAGATATAATTAAACGCCACCATAACCCCGTGTCCCACACAGGACACACCAAAGCTCTGAAGGAAATAGCACAGAGCTACTACTGGAAAACCATGAGTAAAGACATCAAGGAATTTATACAATCATGTACATTTTGTCAAGAAAGAAAATCTCCCCGTGGACAAAAGCAGCCAGGAGAGTTTCAATTTATTCCTATTCCCCTCAGACCTTTTGAGAGAATACAAATTGACGTCCAGGGTCCATTAACAAATAAAGATGGACGTCCAAGATATATAATTACTGCAATTTGTTACTTAACAAAATTTCTTGTAGCTGAGGTTGTACCCACAGCAGATGCTCACGCTATAGCACGATTCATTTTCAACAAAATAGCAGCAGTCTACTCCCTCCCAGAAATAATCCAGTCCGACCAAGGCACAGAGTTCAATAATGTAGTTATTACCGAACTTAGTAAAATCTTCGATTTTAAAATCCAGCATTCCACGGCCTTCCGCCCACAGAGCCAAGGGCTCTGTGAGCGTACACATCAGACCTTAGGTGATCTCATTTCCATCTACAGAGCTGAAAACAAGGCTGATTGGCCCCATGCTATTCCTGCAATTACATTCCATCTTAATAACTCAGTTCACAGCTCCCACGGTTTTACACCATTCTATGTGCTGCACGGTTTTCATGCACGCACTCCACTGAGAAATGCATTCCCTACTTTTACTCCAGAAAACCGGAACGTCCACGACATGACTACTCTATGGAAGACTACCCAAGAAATTTTAACCCGTCAAAGAGAGAAGTACGCTGAACGCGTAAATAAATCTAAACGAACAGTAAATTACAACATTGGAGATAATGTACTCCTTCAACATACTTCAGTCCAACCTGGAACGAGTACCAAATTACTGCCCAGATGGAAAGGTCCCTTTTCTGTTATTGACCAACCCTCTGAGGTCAACTACACTATTAGAGGATCTGTTGGTAACACCGTTAAAACCCTAACAGTTCATGTGTCAAGATTGAAACTATTCCATCAACGTCCCAATGTTTTTGATACTAAATCGCTCCTCCATAATGACTATACGCCTCCAGAACAAGACCCTTCTACAAACCTAAAGGAAATTCCTCAAGAACTCACTAAATCTCCAGGCGAACTACCTTCTCCAGAACCTCAAGTAATCCCTGAAATTATTTCTGCACAGCCCTCCAGTCCGCCTGAACTTATTCGTGAACCTGATTTATCTACACCAGAAGATCACGCATTCCCATTACGGGATACAGTGCCTCCATTCCCCGTTCAACAACCTCCTACAATTCCTCCAGAAATTCAAGAGCAGCCTCATAAACCTACCTATAGAGAAGCACTATTGTCTGCACCTAAAAATTCTACTGTGGAAATTCCTCGTTCCTCCTCTATAACAATTCCTAATAAACGTGTTAGGAGAACCCAGCAACAGCTCTTGGAACAAGAGTCTCAACAAATATTACCCACAGATTTTTATTCCCGAACAGATACAGAATTTAGACGTAGCACGAGAACGAATATCCATACTATGGATAACCTATTCAACTTCACAACAATTTGCCCTACAAATAATCACAGTTATCAACTGTAACAACACGGATATCGGATCCAGCTCCATTTATAAGTATATGCTCTATGCTCAGCAAATTTCTTGAACACCCCTTCAGTTACAGTACAACTTTTATTCCACACACAACACATACAACTCCCATTTCGGAGTCGTTTACAAATCAGAAATTCAACACAGTACATCATGCTACTATAGGTTCACTGACCTCTTTTGACCTCAAAATTTACAAGTCTTTATTCAAGGAAAATTTTGGCGTGACCCGTATACGGTCATACCACCCGAGGGTTTCCCCCCCAACCCCCCCTAAGTGGAAGGTCACCCCTCCCTCACGAGGTGACCTTTCCCCCTTGACACTCGGCCCTTCTAAAGGTTTCACATCATGGCGTGTCATCTTTAGTTAACCAGAAGTCATGTATCAAGAAAAACTACAGCAAAGTCAATAATAATAATCTGTGCCTTATCAAAGGTCACATCCTCGGTCATCTGTCTCCATTCCATGTACAATGAACTTGTCCCACATTATTAAACACTAGCTTGCCATTACCAGGCAAAGGTCCCCGAGTCACTCTGAGCACTTGGACCGCAATTTAATAAATTGAACCCTCAAGCATCTACTGCTCATAATGTGAACACACAATACATTGTACAATGACCAACTTCATCAACAGATTCCCTGGATCTACGAATTGCAAGGGCAAGACAACCGCAGACCCGTACTCCTATCAAAAATAATAAAGTCAAGAAAGAAAAAAAGGAACACTGTACGAAGAACAAAAATCATATTAACTGGAACTTCACAAATTCTTCATTGATGATCAGCACCAGCCCACAGTCTTCCGTTGTCACCCTATAACATTATAAACCCTGCATTATAATTTTATTCTGAGACAAATACTAATGTGCACATTTCTTTTGAGTTCCAGCAAAATTCCTCACTCACTTTTGCAGACTTCACAACATGACCCACATTCACGGATGTTCAGGTCAGCACCCTCTATGATGCAACTGCAAGCACACATGGGACGCCATGACATTTGCAAGTCATCTACAATCAAGAAAAATACAAAAAAAAATTATTATATTTCATTACTAACAATTTTTCCTAGCTTCACAACCACTTTAACATAATTCTCACACATCACATTCTTATATTACACACTTAGTAATTTTTGTCCTAATTCTATACCTATGTACTATGAGCTGCAGCTCCCAACACATTTTCCTTATTTCAAGAATTTGTAGCTGATCACTACATTTCGCCTCTTCCCATTAGACACCCTGTACACACACAAAATTTCTGTAAAATCTGTTATACACACACTTTAAAGTTCATACTATAAGCTATTTTTCAATTTCAATCTCACTAACCCAATACAAAATTGTCACTCACCGTATATAAGGTCTCCATCTTGCGAATTCCCTCTCCAAATGTTACTCAATTCTGTCTTAAGAATTCTGGGGACAGAATTTTCTGCCACTCCAGGAAGTATATACTGACTGATTGTACTACTAGTGTCTAAAACTAACGATGTTCTAATGATAATACACATTTTAATACGAATATTATATGTTAAAATGATAAAATTTCAAGAAATAGTATTTACAGAGCTGAAAAAGTTTATTCAACTCCAGTGGAAAGAGTTCAAGCCAAGAAAACCAGAGGAAAAAGAAACTACGTCGTCCCAGTTTAAGATAGAAGCGGACTAAAAATACCAACGGTACAAAAAATTTGTTACAGTTCCTACCTTTTAAACAATGGGGACATTGTTTCCCCTTCCCCGTAGAATGTTAACCGATATCTGGTTTCTTAACACTTAATAAATGTAACGTTAACATTAATGTACATATATGTACTGTTAAGATGTAAACTTTCCATGGGAAAAGTGTTAGGTACTTACTTTAACCTAATATTATTGGTCAAAATGAAAACCTTTGTGAATACTGGAGGTGGGCTCTTGTGAGCTCACCTCCGTATAAAACTTCGTGCCTCCGTAGGTACGAGAGAGGAGAGCAACGTCAGATCTTGAGCTAAGCAGAGCGAGGGAACGCGTGTGAGACCAACTAAGTGTATCAAATCAAGCACTATATGTAAATAAAGTATACCGTGAGAACAAACCCTTATAACAACATACGCATCTCATTTTCCCTATCTTGAGACATACTCCCGAAATCCCTCACAGCCAGCTTGTGAATCTCTACCGTCTACATTTTCCCCATCATCTCGGCTCTCACACACAATTCCATTTATATTTCCCATATTAATTCCATAATCAGCTCTTCATTACATTTTTCACCATTACGAACCATCAACTACAATATTAATAATAACAGTATGTATCTAATTATACATAAACGGTTATACATATAAACAGCCGTTGTATTGATCCTATCATTGTTGACCGAATTTGACCGTTTTGAGAATCTCTCTTGCAAATTAAAATAAAACTTTCAGAACAAACAGCAAAGATATTTTATTGCAAACTACAAGTTCTAGCAAATTTTTTTGAAATTAAATATTTTAGATACCTTAAAACCCTTGAATTGATTGAGAGCTAGTCTGGGAATCGGTTGGTCAATTCTTTAATTTGTTGTCTGCTTTTGTGCAATTGTAAGGGAAGGACCATACCATGTGGTGGGTTTCACAATCCTGGGCCAAGGAATATGCTCTGCTGGATTAATTGGATCAGAAGCGCATGTTCTGTTTCATCCGTTGGGCTTGACATACAAATTTGTAGCAAATATTTATGGATCCGAAGCAACTTCTAACCCACGTATATTTTAAGATAAACAATATAACTTAAGTAAACGTATTTGATTGAAGTTTTTATGCTCATTGGTTACCTTTTCAATAGTATCAGCTTGGGAAAATCCTTCAAGTTTATAATTTGGTCCGATAAAAACGTTCGGTCCGAAATTTCGGAACAGATTCACTGGTCCGGCATAAATTTAAAACATTGGTAACAATCAAATGGTTTCGAATTTCAACTAGACCAAAGTATTTTTCCGGACCGGAATCGGAACAAAAATTTTTTGTACGATTCTGCCTCTTAGGTAGAATGACTATAGTTATTGTCATGTTTAAGGTTTTGAATAATTTAGACTGCGAATCTTTGAGTCACATAATTAGATAGTTACCTTAATAAACCAATCTCAGCATGTATTTTGTGAGCTGGAGTGACAAAAATATTTATCAACGCGGCGAAAACATATTCGTTTAGATTAAGTAGAGTGACCTAATTTCGTCTTAAACACAATCAATAATATTATGAAAGATTTTAGCAAATTTTGAGGTTTCTTAACATTTTTAGTAAGAACAAGTCATCAAAATGTTATAGGACCCTCCTGGCGATTATTTTAGTTGGGACAAAGTCCCCCCCTGTCCCACCTATTACGAAGTGCCTGCACGTAATATATAAGTTTCTCAAGTTGAAATGGTTTGAATTTTCATCTTAAAGACCTGACACGTGAAGTGAAGGTCCCCGTATTTGTGCATATGAATTTCTGGCATTTCCTTAACGAATTATAAAACGTTGCCCACCTTTAAAATTTAATATTCAAGTCCTTTAGCACAAGGTACACTCTTGTTTTGCCCAGTATTAAAGCTGCTTTTAGAACTATATCAACTATTTCTCATATCCTGCGTCTACAGACACGTTAATTCAGTATAAATTTGCTGCGGCTATGGTAATTGTCAGTGGACCCACTGCGAAAATGACGTCATGTGAACATTAACGCTAATAAAGACAAACCAATAAAGGCAAACTAGAACTCATAATTGTCAATTGTTATAAGAATAATAAATACATTGAAATGTTGGGACCAATAGCCAGAGAATATTTATTCCGGGGTTACGCAATGGGAATCTGGTTCTACATAATCCCTTTTGAGTGGGACTCCAAAGAAAAACAACGTGTTCAACCCACACAAAATAAGTTTCGGCTTTTTCGGTTTTATGAGAACACGTTTTATAACGTGGTAGGTGTTGTTTGGTGTGCCGTCCGAGCATGGCAGTTGTCTCAAAAATCTGAGGGTTCAAAGGAGGATTTTACTTTCTACATTCTTTCCATGCTATTTTTCAGCGCTATTATTTTTCCTCTGTGCTTGTACCTCAACTACTACAGAACCAGGGATGAGATGCCGAGCTTTACGTATGATTTCATTGAGTATGGTGAACAGTTTCAAGGTAGGACGTTTTCATTAAAATTAGTAATAAATTGTGACCCATTTTCTGCTATTTGAATCTTACATATTGTCTTTTGTTTTGGTACAGAAAAATATGTACTACACGAGGAGCTGGAACGGCAACGTTCAAGGAAACATGACATGAGTGGTGCTTACGCTGCCAGTTTGTTTTATTTGCAAATTATTGTATTCAGTACCATTCCAGTCATAATATTGATATATCCCCAGATCCCCGTGCTACTCACAGGGACCTTGGACCTCCCAAACTGGGTTTACTATCCATTGGCTGTGGTTCAAGCGATTGTGATTGGGTTGTTTATGACTGCGTTCTGCGTCAATCAGTGCGTGTACTTATTTCCTGGACTGGAGTATCTCTTCTCGATAATTTACATCTTGAAAGAGCTGGAGTAAATATAGCTACATTATTTTTTTTTCGATTTCCAATTTATTATGTAGAATGATTTTGAAACATTTTTGACAAAAAACATGTATTTATAGGTTACTAATTATTCTTTTATTCCAGACTTGAGGATGGGAGTGGGAGAGACTACACCACAACGGAGGTTCTTCGCTCTCCAGTCGAGTTCATTCAAAACTACAGAGCGCTCCAAGTGATTCATGCAAAGGCGAAGCATATCTTCTGTCCAATCGTGCTGCCCTCTAACGAGTGGACGTACGTAGTTATGGCAACCTACTTTATTTACGGGGCTGTCCGAATGGATGGGGTACTTGGATATGCGATGATGGCTGGGGCATTCTTGGACATGTACTATTTATTCACTGTGTTCATTGTCTTCTCGAAAATCCGGTCTAGATCGGAGAGTGTTCTGGAAAGTTGGAGGCGGAGGGCTCATAACGCCCCGGATCTCGACAAGACCTTGACGTCCTTGCAGCCCATAAGTGTTGGGATCGGGGAGTATTACTCCATTGATTACGCCATGGTGTTGACCATGTACAAAAGTATTTTTGAAGGGGCTGTTGATCTTCTCATGTTGGGCTGAACAGTGAAACATTTTATATGTAGGACCAGTGGTCGTCATGGGTACAAAAAGTTTGTTCCCGTTCCCGTTCCTGTTCCCACTCAGTGGGTACTCCCCTTAAGTGTTCCCGTACCCGGACCCGTTCCCGTGATAGTGGGAACAGTATTTTAGGTACTCGTTCCCATGAATTTAATAAAAATTCGCACCCGGACCTGTTTCTGTTCCCGTACCCAGAAATTTAAAATGTTCTGGACCCGTACCCGTTTCCACAGCTGGTGTTCCCAGTCCCGTTCCCGGGTCCAGTCCATGTTGTACTTAGGTGTGGTAAAAATCATTATCAAAATTTCTAAACCAAACCAAGGATGGGAATCGGAATCGGAATCGGAATTATATTCCAAAATTTGAGGATTTTAATTCATATTGGAATTCCAAATAATTCCCAGGAAGTATTTTAAATCAAAATCTCGTTCAAAATAATTTTTGGAATCGGAATTGGTATTCAAATATTTTTTAATGAATTCCGATTAAAGTAAAGTATTGTTTTCAATGGTATATTTCATCAATTGTACATACTTAACTATAAATTTAAAATTTACTTACAACGTAAAGTTAATCAAAGAGCATTGGCGAACGTTTTCTTCATCCGAAATGAACATGCTTCCGCATTTTTCGTAAAATAGAGTCGAATTATTAGCACTTGTTGGAGGCTTTTAACGGTTGTGCTCAAAACTATTGTTTGTCCTACAAGTTAATTACTCAAGTAATTTAAATCGTTGATACTAAAATTTTTATAGGTAACTAAAAATAGGCCGAAAGTAAATTAGTAATGTTGGAGTTCAAATATCAGTTGGACGTGTTTTTTCAGCTCTTAAAATTATACTTAATGACCTACGGGGGAAACTAGCTTCCCAAAACATTGATGATATCATGTTTCTAAGGATGAACTTTTTCCATATTTAAATTCTTTGTATTTTCTGTGTACTAGGAGCATTCAAATAAATATTCAAATCGGAATTCATAATAAACGAATACTCGAGGATATTTAAATCCGTATTAGGATTCATATTTTTCCGATTTCCGATCCTTGAACCAAACCCTTCCTTTGTGCAGATAAAAAACAATGTGCAGGGCGGCTAAACGCACCCCTATATCAAACGTAACAACGTAATAACTAATTATTTAATTTTTTAGAGATTATGTACCGAGTAGACGATTATGAACACTAAAATTCCATACTGGGAAAGGATGCAACAATGAATGGAGCAGTGATGTTGCTTTTCCTTCAATAAAATTGAATGTTGATGAGGGTTTCAAAATGGTACTTAATATTTAAGATCATAGCTGGCCCATAGATAATTTTCTGCATACACAAAATATCTGAAAAATATATGGATTAGTTTCCCTTTGTTAGTCTTATTTGTAAACCATTAATTCGATCAATCAATTTCTCAAGAGTAAAACTTCCAGCAAAAGAATAAACTAATAATAATTATTTTAATATGTATTATATTAAATTTGTAGAATTACAGATATTCTAGGAAATACCTCCATTGATCTGAAAAAGGAGTTCTAACATTATTATCTTTAAGGCAAGGATATGTGTGTAGAAATTGCAGGGGGGAAAAATGCAATGGAATATGCCAATTGAATTGTTTACCTAAATACTATTAAGTCTCCGAAGATCAATTTTGAGTGTGTTCCTAGAAGATGGCAAAAGTACCCACTCGAACCCGGGAACAATAGGTATGGGAACGGGATCATGCGTAGGCCGTACCCGTTCCGGATGGGAACGGGAACAAATTGAAAATCTCTGTTAATGTTCCCACTCCTGTTCCTGTTCCCAGTGATCGGGTAGACCTGAGTGTGTTCCTGTTCCCGTACCCAAACTGGCTGGGAACAAAATATTTGTTCCCGTACCCGTTCCTGTACTCGTTCCCATTCCCATGTACCCGGGTTTTACCCGTTCCCGTGACGACCACTGTGTAGGACGCTTATGGCATATACTTTTTGATTTCTCATGTAAACGTGTGTAATGATCTGTCTATAGGATTGTGATTAAAGTAATACCTTATCCCTGTGTCTCTTGTGGCTATATCTCCTGCATCATTTAAGAAGTCATCAAAAGAAATAGATAATAGTAGATAATTATAGGGTTACCTGCGTGTATTATTTGGTTCCAACTTGTTTGACTTGGATGGTAAAGGAGACACACCTACGAGTGTTTTAGTCCCATTAATGCATATTTTTGGGAAGATCGAACCCTCCACCATTTCCAATGAATAGCTAAAAGTTATTGATAGAACTGCCACTGTCACACTTTGCTTACTTTTCAACATTCGGGTCCTTTGCGCCATTAGGGCTTTTCGTCCATAGAACATTTACACCAGTGCACGGACTGGGTAGGGGTAATACTCGGGTAATTTGGTACAGATATTACCCGGTTTACAAAGGTTGCGTGCTCGCAAGTATGCGGGTACTACCCGGAATTTTTGGCAGAAAAGTAAGTTAACACCAAAATTACTCACTTTAAGTGCTTTCGCCACTGCTGAACCTAGTGCGATTGCAAGATTTGCAAAGACGAGAACCTTTTATGAACTCATAATTGATTTGATTGGTATAATAACGATTTCAATAAAATTGCCTGGTTTGAATGTGGAGCTGCTGAAGGTGGAATGATTACTTCAACAAAAAATCCCACAATTTTTACTCAATCCTTTAAGTTTTTTGATTACAGTTTCTGAATACGTATTGCGATAAAAGTTGTAATTACTTGAATAAAATGTACGTGAATGTTGTAATCCGTTGCAAATCTAATTGAGCATTTCGGGTTACGACGATAAATGTTAATTACATTTGCTTTTACCTGAGATCCATAGTTCAACCCACTGTCCTGCAATGTCTTCCTTCATGCATTAATTTTAAGGGATTTCAATTATTTTTTTGTTATGGACGACATGTCAAAATGGTTTCCTTACTTAATACCACATCATGTGAAGCACAAACATACATTATCCATTATGAACTCCCAATGAATTATTTAAATTTTAATCTTAAACGCTTGATACGAGTAGGGCCTTGTTTTTGTGAATATAGATATGTATAATTATATCAGGTATTTCCTTATGGAACCATAAAAGGTGGCTCACATTTGCAATAATTATTAACGATCCATGCTTAAAACTTACTTACGTACCCTTTAAGTATGCAACTTACTATATACTCAAACGGAATCGTACAATGTAAAGCTATGTAGGTGAGTATCTATATAGCGATCTGTGCTGCTATTATTTTGCCACAGAGTAAAAACTGCTTTTAGAGCTAAATCAACTATTTCTCATGTCCTTCGTAATTTCTGAAGTTACGATAACTCAGTAAAAAATTGCTCTGGATATATACATATGCTCAGGAGCTCTACTCTGTCAGCGACGCCAGGTGAACATTAACACTCGTGTGAATAAAAACAAACCTGCATAAGCACACCAGAACTCATATTTTGTAAATATGTTGGGGCCAATAGCCAGAGAATATTTATTCAGGGGTTACGCATTGGGAATCTGGTTCTACATAATCCCTTTTGACTGGGACTCCAAAGAAAACAAACGTGTTCAACCAACAAAAAATAAGTTCAGGCTTTTTCGGTTTTATGAGAACACGTTTTATAACGTCGTAGGTGTTCTATGGTTTTCTGTCCGAGCCTGGCAGTTGTTTAGACAGCTGAAAGTACGAAGGAAAATTTTACTTTCTACATACTTGCCATGCTATCTTTCATCGCTATTATATTTCCTCTGTCCTTGTACCTCAACTACTACGCTAACAGTTTGTTTTATTTACAGTTTTTTGTATTCGGTCCCTTTCCAGTCATAACGTTGATTTACCCCCAGCACCCCGTGCTACTCACAGGGACCTTGGACCTCCCCAATTGGGCTTACTATCCACTAGTTGGGATTCAAGCGATTGTGCTGGCAATTTTTCTGACTGGATTCTGCATCAATCAATGCGTGTACTTATTTCCCTGACTGGAGTATCTCTTCTCGATAATGTACATCTTGAAGGAGCTGGAGTAAGTACTTGCATTGCGACAAGAATGCTTCTACAGGGATATGTGTTTGGTATTTTTGTTATTTGTATTGAATTTTGATATTTTGTCAAAAAGCACGTTATTAATTATTTAATTCCAGAATTTCGGATGTGAGTAGGAAGGACTACACCACAACGGAGGTACTTCGCTCTCCAGCCGAGTTCATTCAAAATTACAGAGCGCTCCAAGTGTTTCATGCCAAGGCGATGCATATCTTCTGTCCAATCGTGCTGCCCTCTAACGAGTGGACGTACGTAGTTCAAGCCAGCTACTGTATTTACGGGGCTATCCGAATGGTTGGGGTAATCGGATATGCGATGATGGGTGGGGCCTTCTTGAACATGTACTACTTATTTACTGTTTTCATTGTCTTCTCGAAAATCCGGTCTAGGTCAATGAGTGTGCTGGATGGTTGGAGGCGGAGGGCTCATAATGCCCCAGATTTCAACATGACCTTGGCGTCCTTACAACCCATAAGTGTTGGGGTCGGGGAGTATTACTACGTGGATTACGCCATGGTGTTAACCATGTACAAGAGTGTTCTTGAAGGGGCTGTGAATCTTCTTATATTGGGTTGAGCAGGTGTATTAATATATCGTAGGTCGTCTATGGCACATACTTTTTTGATTTTTTATGTAAGCGAAAGAAATGAAACGAGGGAAATACATAGTCAACCGAGTCATATGTATGTAGTAAATATAAAATTCTACGAAATAAGGTTGTACTTCCCAAGAGGTGTTTTGTGTGAGGGATCTGGCTATTCAATTATTTGGTTCCATCTTGTTTGACATGGAATGGGTTAAGGAGACACGCCTACGAGTGTTTTTGACTCATTAATGCATATTTGGGAGGAGCGAACCCTTCACCATTTCCAATCAATAGTTAAAAGTTCGCGTTAGAATTGTCAGTGTCAACATTACATCACACATAAACACATAAAAACACATATACATAATTATATCAACCTACAGTGTCAGACTGTTTGTTCTCCAACATTCGGGTTTTGATCCATTAGGGCTTTCGTTCATACATAAAACAGTTACAGGTGGAACATGAAATAATTTCTCTGTGATCACATGTTTCTGAAAATACAGCTATTTGCACGGTGGCAAAAACGTTTTTAAATTCCAAGCCAGAGCTGCTTGCAGGTATCAGGTAGTACCTGAAAAATACCCGTCGGGTCGGGTTCGGGTCGGGTTCGGGTCAGCTACAAAAAAAAGTACCTGAGGTTCGGGTCAAGTGCGGGTACATCCAGGATCCGCACCTGATATTACAGGTCGGGTTACGATCAAGTTCGGGTTTGAAAAATATACCTGACCTCAATGTCAGGTACAGGTTCGGTACGACGAATTCAAAATACCTGAACCCGAACTTGCAATTTCAGGTATTTTGGAAGTATTTTTTTACCTTAATAATTTAACTTTAAGTTCAAGTGAATGAAACTTTCAGGCTGATCTGAACGTTAATGTAGCTTCACATGGCTGAAAGACACGTTGTATTTAGTGATGCGTGAGAGCCGCCATATTCATTAAATTAACAAACAGTCAAACTTTGCTAATTAATTTCATGATATAGTCTTAGCGTTGTAGCAGACATAGACATCATCGATTTGGAATCTATTTCGTGTATACTTGTGCCTTAACTTCGTTAAAA
Organism: Allacma fusca; assembly: GCA_947179485.1. NCBI lineage: Eukaryota > Metazoa > Arthropoda > Collembola > Symphypleona > Sminthuridae > Allacma > Allacma fusca. The sequence continues at coordinate 2,073,631 of OX359246.1, read as the reverse complement.
TTGAAAAGCATGACGCTTATCTGCGGTCTCTTTCTAAAGCTATCACTCAGAGAATGCTTGGGGAAGCTTCAATAGCTGTTCCCATTCTCTTTGTGCTACATGTCACTTAAAATTAGTACAAATTTTTGCATTTTCAACTTAACGTCATTTGTAAATCATATTTACTTTAATAAAGTCTTAGGATAGAACTTATGTTTATAAGTTTCCTCTGACAAAATAATTGAAAGTCGGGTTCAGGTTCGGGTTCAAGTTCGGGTCGGGTTCAAGTTCGGGTCGGGTTTGTTTTGAGATCCGCACCTCAGGTATTTTTTCAGGTGCGGGTAGCCAAGCAATACCTGATCCAAAAATACCTGACAGGTGCGGATATTAACTCGGATCCGGAGGGCCAAGTTCGGGTCGACGAAAAAAATTAACCTGATATTTCAGGTGCGGGTCGGGTTCAGGTGCGGATCTTGATTTTTTACTACCTGAAAGCAGCTCTGTTCCAAGCTCTTAGAAAGGGCAGTAGTAAACGTATTCGATTCTATTATTTGCTACCACAGCGTTGCGTAAATGTTCAACATATTTATTCCATCCTCCTGGAAAATTTGATTCGCTGCAGATAGAGAGATTCACTCTTTTACTATGTTTTAAAATTAAAAAATAAATTGAAGAATAAATCATTTCTAGATAGCTTAAAGATAGTCACAATTGTTGATGAAAATTTTGCGATGTATAATATAAAACGTGAATTCCGCTGAAATTAACAGTTAAACATGAAACTAAATTTCACAGGTGGATTGAAAGGTTTTAAAAAACTACAGAAATTGTAAAAGGTTTATCTCAGATTTGAAATCTTGAATAACGGAAGCTATATAGTTTTGAACAATTTAAAGAACTTTTTTGCAGGTAAACCTTTTTGTCCCGAGGATTTTGAGACTGGACGGAATTATCTGCGGGACAAAAAAACTGTCCACAGTACAAGCTCCTATAAAACATGAACCATTATTATGGATCAACAGATATGAATATTTAATTATTACATTAATTAAGCCATGGGGGAGAAAATGGATATGAAACTTGAAACACACGAGTGTTAGTTATTAAAATTAAATTCTTTATCAAGGCCTTCTCATTCATAAGCTTAGAACACAGCCATGCAGAGACTCCGAGTCAATTAACAATCATCCACGTGTAAACATCCAACTTAATGGTCGGGATGCAGACTATAGCTCCTCACGAGTACGAGTAGATACTCGAGTTTCGAGTTCGAGTACGAGTACGGGTCGAGTACGGTATCAACTTAAATTGGTACTTGTACTCGTCGGTCGAGTATCCGTTTTCGTACTCGAACTTGAGTATATTTCTAACGAGTATCAGAGCGAGTACGAGTACGTTCAAAGTACTTAAACCAAAAAACGAGTACGAGTTCGGGACATAAATTCAAAAGTACTCGAACCCGTACTTGGATTTACATTTCACACTCGAGTAATTTCCTACAGCACAAAGTCCACATCCATATTTCCTTGATTACAAAAAAAGTTGATGTTATTCCGAAGCAAAAAAGGAAAAGCGGTTAAATTCAAAATTACTACAAATAGGATGAAACATTACACCTACAGCGTAAGTTATTGTTACAGCTCCGAATTGAGTACTACTGTGGCTACTAATTGTAATTAGTGATGCCAATGGTCTGGTCTGATCCAGATTTTATGAAACTGGTCTGGTCCGAAGCTCAGACCAGACCGGACGAAAGACCATGGTCCAGAAAACTATAGAATGCAATATAAAGAATCATATTTTGCCCAGTAAAATTCTTGTTTTATCACCAGAATTGACATTTTTAATTTGTTCCATGGGATTTCGTTGACTCATAATTTTTTATTTTGCATACTTTCTGAACCATGGTCCTTGTGGCCTGGTCTGGTCTGGTCCTGAAGCTGGACCAATTGTATCTGGTCTGGTCCAAGTGTTGGATCAGACCGGACCAGACCAATAACGGACCATTATAAATGATCCGGACCAGACCATTGGCATCCCTAATTGTAAGTATTTACCTATCGCAGTAAATTATAATGGAACAGGAGAATAGGGCAGAATTAATGGAGGTTAGAATGAGATTGACATGACTAAAGAGAATCCAGTCGATATGACTGGCAGAATCAAATCTTGAACTATTGTTCATCGACATTTTAATCTCGTTGGAGAACATTTTCATTGCAAACACTGTTCGTAAGTTGCAGTTACAAATTCTTGTTAGTTGAATCTACTATTTGTTTTCTATGTCAATCTCTCTTTAACAAAAAATAACGTCTAAGTTTTTTTTTCGGTGTACTTGATACTAAAGTACGGTTCGAGTACGAGTTCAAGTACGGGTCGGTCGGTATAAACGTTTTATACTCGTAAGTACGGTCCAAGTTCGGTAACAAATTAAGAAATATAATACCGTCCTCCGAGTACATGATTTTTTACTCGTACTTGAAGACACAAGTCCGGGTCAAGGGGGAATTTGGGCCGACAATTCGAGTACGGTTCCAAGTACGAGTACGGTATGGATATGGACTCGACCCGTGAGGAGCTATAATGCAGACAAACAAACATGTAATGGATAATTTCTTCTTAGTGGATCTCCGGCGTGCTTTATAATTGCATCTATTTTTATAACGTTTACTTATATTCTATTGACCCTAGAGCTGGCCATTTTATTAAATTTCCTAATTAACAAAAACTGATTAAGTTGATACGTTTATTTTCCATTTTAATTTTTTGTTACAATTGTTTTAATGATAATTTAAATTCAGTGCTTGTGTATACAATTAAATGGATCTTCTGAAGGGGATTTCAATTTCAATTTCTTCGTCAGCACAGACCGGTCGGTTGGATTCCCTTGAGTAAGGATGTTTGCAGAGGTAAAGTAATGGTAAAACTAGAATCGAAGCATAGTCCCAAGTATTTAAGCAATGGGAGACCAATTGCAAATTCGGAATCACAGAAATGTCCTGCATTGTGGAAATCAAAAGGATCAATATTCTTATAGGAACACATCCCAGTGCAAAAATCGGACCAACGCTATAAGTCAGTTGCGTAAGTTTCCGACCCGTTTTGGATTCCCGTGTGATTTGCAATGGAATTTCAGTTCCTTCCTCCTGGCAATTTAAAGTGAAGAAAATCCAGCAGCAAAGAATTCCGACCACGAGTAGCACTATCACTTCAAACGACCTCTGGATAACTGGTATAACGTGCCAATGATACGCCGACCATCTTACAAGGCAAAGAGGATAATGCCAGGACGTTACATACTCAATATGAATAACGTACGGCAGCCAACCAATGAGAGTCAAAATCCAAATAAGTAGAATAGCTAAACGACAGGAACCAGTCTTCATAGATGTCGCTGGACGTCGCAGTAATAAACACCGTTCGATGGTCAGGCACAAAAGCGTCAGAGCTGGGACGTCCCCGAAAATTATTTCAGCAAAGGAGTAGAAATAGCAAAATCCCTTAGTTTTCATCCACGCCAAAATTTGAACCGGCAACCAGAACGCCATGTGAATTGGAATTGACAAAGAGTAGATTATGTTTACTCCCGCAAGATTTGCAAGTAAGAAATTGACCCCAGTCCATTTTGATACTTTCTGGAGCAAATGAACCAAAACCCCAACATTGCCGATCAGTCCGGTTATACAAATCGTAGCATTTAAAATGCCAAAGACTGTCCAGTCATAATTAATCCCCGCGTTTTCCTCTTCCAGTATATTGTAATCCGAAAGATCACTAGTGTTTTTGTGATCATAGTCAAGGTCCATGTTTTCTGGCACACTTTATTTCAGCGGAAAGAATTATTGCTTTTAATGTACAAAACGTTCCCTTAATTTTATTTGCGCCAAGAATGTGGCAAGCGGATCCCAGAATTCTAAAGCCTTGAAGGGAGTATTATTCTCAAACAAATTAGCTCGTATTTGACTCAGACGAAGTCAAGTTAAGGTTTCAATTAGGAGCAAGATGTTAAGAATTATTTCTGAAGCAATCAATAGCAAGATACAAGTGTGAAAACGTGCGTGACCTTCCTCTAGGTTAAAGAGAAGAGTTTGTTCTATGTTTAGCTTTCGGGCAAATTTGTAAATGAATCTTCTTCTCTTTTTGAAGGAAATGGGTTCTTATGAAAATATTGCTGACGAAACCTTAAAATTTCGGTATATGATGAAGGATAAGAATAAACTAGCGCCGCACAGCCAGCTATTGCTAGGTCTGGAAGGCAAATGTAAGTATCGAAGACAGTAAAAAGTTGTGCGCAATAGCTGGGCTGTGCAGTGCTAGTTATGCTTAACACCCGGTAAAATGTTAAATTGTTGTATAGATGATAAAATTTCAGGGTACACGCAATTAACTGTATAAGTACTTTAACATGGTCTTGTTAAGTGGCTCTAGAAAATGATACATGGAGTTGACCATGAGTAAAAACGAGTTTTGATCAGTGCTGCGATCGGGTCAAGTAATTTAAAAACTTGACCATGAAACTTCAAGTAATTTTCAAGATACAACCTGAATTTGATAACTCGCGTTCCTGTAATTACTTGACTTGTCAAGTTCAAGTAATCAAGTAAATTTTCTAAGACCCGAACTTGATCATGTAGTTACAGTTCCAAACTTTACTTGAACTTGACTTGACCATGACTTGAACGTGACTTGAACTTGACAATTCGAGTTAAGTATCACAAAAAATAAAATATTTCCACAAATGTTTTTAGCATACATCTGCAAATTATTCCCGTCGAACTGAAAACCAAAAAGCATTCAGAAAACAATTTTAATGCTATCTTTTATTTAAAACCATTCGAGGACAACCTTTAGCGTATACTGAATACAGTAAAAGTTAGATATAAAGGATAGTACAATTTGTAAAGGAATTGCCCTTACAAGAAACGTCTGTGTAAATGAAAGTTGAGGTCAAACAAATTCATCCCGCATATCGATACATCCCTTATAAGCTGATCTCTTATAATGGACCTTCACTGTATAGCTGACGAGTGTTATATGGTGTCAAGTTTTATTTAATGTTCATATATGTACATATGTATGTATAATGACATACCTATTTGTGCATTCCCAGTATTCTTAACTTAATATTTAATAAAGTAAACTAGTATTTACTTGTTTATTAAATGATATTTGTAATGGGCAATCCAAGCTCATTTTATATTGAAAATTATTTACCTAAGTTGAAACTAATAATTCTAAGTAATAATACGAATTATCAAGATAATTCTTTCATTTCATGGAGAGGTTACTGGAACAACTAACAACGTCAGTTAAACAAAACCTTCATAAAACGGACTTTGGTTTTGAATTTTGTTCTTTGATTTACCTATAACATACGCAAACAAAATACCCTGAACATGGCAAGAAATTGGATTGTGATTTTGAAATTGCTTCCGTCCTTTATGGCATGCACAATCTAAAATTACTTGAACTTGACCATGAAATCTCAAGTTCATGTTCAAGTTTTTTCTTTCTATTACTTGACCCTGAACTTGACTTGGGGTTCAAGTAAATTTGTCTTACTTGCACTTGAACCTGACTTGTCTTAGAATGTCATTGTCAAGCCGGGTACGTACTTGAACTTGACCCGAATGATTCAAGTAAAAAACTTGGCCTACTTGAACTTGAGCCGAACTTGAACTTGACTTGAAAACTTAAGTATTACTTGAACTTGTCCGCAGCACTGGCTTTGATAACCAAATGTCTACTTTGCTAATAAAAACTTTGACCTTGGGACTTGTTTATGATCATGGAGAAGCTACGCTTGACAGGAAAGTGCCTCCTTCGTAAAACAAACAGGTACTCACCCTCATTTGACGTTAGTGTTATTCGGGGAAGAAAATGCACTTTCGGCTCGCTGATTGTGAACCGAGTTTATGAGAGATAAAGCTCACAATCAGCTGAGCTTCGGCTTGGTGAACTCATAGGCAAGTCGATGGTATATACAGCAAGCAAGTCGAGAAGACCACTGCTGCACTAGTCTAGTCAGACTTGACTAGGAAATGGGAGACTTGACTAGACTAGTTAAGGATTTTCGTAAATTTGACTAGATTGACTTGACTAGCAAGCACCTAATACCGTGAAGAATTGACTTGACTAGACTAGGCTTGCATTAGAAATTATAATGATTGACTTGACTTGACTAGGAGAACAATGTGCATGAACTAGTCTAGTCAATTTGTGAATGTCTTCAAATGATGCCTAAATCATTTAATGAAGCAGTTTTAGGAGGAAATGGGGAAACTTCTAACAATAACAAAGGCTCCAAGCCATAAAAAAATTCCCATATTAGGACTTGTAACTGCGTCCTTTAACGATTAATAAATTGAGTTTGGAAAAATGCAGTGCATAACTGAATTATTCAAGCCGTTAATATAGGCAGCAACAGTACTATATAAGGCATGTATGTCTAAAGAAATTTAATAAAAACACTCATTTACATACAGTTAAACCTGTATATAGTGGTTTCTCTAGGGAACCTAATATTTGACCACTATGTACAGTGACCACTATACTCAGTATAGTGGTCATGGACCACTATATAGGGTGCATATATCAAATGAAAATTTTAACGCGTTTAAGAAGACATAATTGAAACGGTCACATTTTTTTTACATAATCACTAATTTTTGACCGTTTAAAATTTTTCAACTTGTGTTGAGCAAGATATTCTGTATAACGATAATTCTATATAGTAATTCTAAATATTGTTTTTGAATACTATGTGAAATAGCTACCAACTATCGTAAAATTACTTTATAATTGACGCCGGCAGATTATCCGCAAAAATAATTTAAACAAATATAATGTTTCTTCTTTCAAGATTCAATCCAACCATTGCTTGCTGGCTATCCTGCCTACCAGTTTCACTTTGAGATTTTCCAATAATTCTACTATTCTCTATTTTTTCGAAACGGAAATCAAAGTGTTTTTGAACTGTGCGTGGTATGAAGGTATGTATGGTACCGGGAATATGCTTTATTTAAGAAACCGTAAGCTAGAATAATCTCAGAAATCTATAGAAATTATGAGCGACGATTTCGTGTGCACATGGTTTTTAATGCTGACCACTGTATTCAGAGTTCGAAGCATGCATTTCGTAATGAATGGACATAAGCCCGGGTCCATTATTGACAGGGGACCACTATAGAGAAAACGACTGTATACAGGGTTAACGTAATGTTAAAACATAGGGCGCATGACGGAGACACATGATACTGGCCACTGTGAACAGGAGACCACTGTATAGGTGGTCACTATATACAGCTTTTACTGTATATTAAAATAATAAATCATGAATCATCCAAAATCAAGTCGAAAATCTGGGAAATCTCACCAGACATACAGATTTATATGAATATCCCAAATGATTGAGGCCGACGCTAATGCAGTAACAATTTCATACAAAAATAAATCTGAGGTAGTGAGAAAACGTTAAAGAAGGAGCCATAGAAATCCTGAAAAGTAAAGCATCGCCAGAAAATCCGTCCCCAAAATAAATACAGAAAACGAACAACTAAATGAAATCACATATCTAGAGAAGATCACGACAAGGTAACTAATTTCGGACTATTATCTGAGCTGTCGGTCATTGCTCGTGCTCACAGAGCTTCTGTTAAGCCACCGCAGTTGGAGCAACAAATATTGTACACAGAATTTATTAATTAAAAAACCTAACCTAGAAAACTAACTAGAAAAGCCTAACCAGACGCAGCAAAACTGGACTGATGAAATGGTACTATCCGTTAGTTTCCTGGGGTTTAACCGTTCATCAACTTATTCAGTTCAACCGATTATCAAAATATTTCACAATTTGTTTCAATTCTTTTTTCATGCTAGATGATTATTTCATTCCTCCAATTAAATGGAACATTCCCTTCATACATACTTGCGCTGTTAAAACTGTTAAAATAAGAACTACTTTGATATTGTTTTCAGGGTGTGGTGATGAATTGAATTAGCTAATAAATAAATAATAAGACAAATAATAAAAGGGCACCTACAGCTGCGATAATAAAATGCAAGTGACTAGGAGACTAGAATGACTTGACTAGGATTTTCGAGTTAAAAAGTGACTTTGACTTGACTTGACAAGGATGTCTTGGAAACCATTGTGAATTGACTAGACTAGACTAGTCAATATCACAACCAACAAATATTAGACTTGACTAGACTAGTTCATGTGTATGTGCAGCTATGGAGAAGACGCACATCGAGCTGAACTGAAAGGGAGCATTCATAAATTACTTCATGTGCTTGGCACAATGGGGGGGCTGAAAATATTTGACAGAAAATGATGAGGGGGGAATGGGGGGTTGACGAAAACATGATTTCAACAACAATTGCTTGCTGGAAGTGAGAATCTACTAGCTTCGTAAAAATTTTGGAAAACTGAGTAGTTTTCTCAAGCAGATAATTTTAACAATGTCACCCTTCGATTCGCAATAAAATTAAAGACTATTAGACGAAAAAAATTAAACTGATATTTCAGGTACGGGTCGGGTTCAAGTGCGTATCTTCATTTTTTTGCTACCTGAAAGCAGTTCTGGTAACCAGTTACCACCGTATATACACACCTATGATTACTTCCGCAACAAATGACGTTATGATGGAGAGGGGTTGTCAAATTTGATTGTATATGATATAGGGGGAGGGGGGGTCAGAAATCTTCATATATATATACACTATATATAGCTATATAGTGAAATGAGCCGCGAACGTTTGAATTGTAAAGCCACTGCCGCGAAGGTTTAAATTGTAAAGCCAATGCCGCGAAAGTTTAAATCAACGGACAGGAAGTGGTCAATAATAATATATTTTGTATAAAATTCTTTACTTGTCTTTGGATTCTAAATGCAAATATATAGGAGTGCCGAGATCAGAGACTAATTTGGATGACTTGATTTATATTGCGTTTTTGACATCTCAAAATATTTTTTGATAATTTTATATCCTTACGCTACATACAATGACCAAGCACAGGGTCAAATATTTTGCAGTGGGAATTGGCATTTAACTTGTAATCTGTTGCGTCAACAGCTGTACAAAATTACAGATTTAAGTGGAGAACCCATCAGCAATTATTATATTTTACAGATATTTTCAGTTTTGTACATGCCCACTTTGCAATCATTATCTACAACATTTTGCCCCAATAATTAATTATATCAAATTCAGCTTATCATTTTTACTCTCTCTCTCTCATTATTCCAAACTGTTACCAGCCCTTATTTACACCATGGTTTCGATGGTCAAACATAGTTGGACATACATATTCCATTGCAGCTTAACACGGCTAATTTTCTCTCTACTTCACGTTTTTTGCCCCTAACTTGGATTGGATTAAGGGATTGACGGGAAACACTCCGATCACTTGGATTAGAATGAGGGATTGATGGGAAAAATGTCATTTATATTTTCTACTGACTTTTAAAATGTTGGCAAAAAACATGTATTATTGTATTGTATTATACATATTCCTTAAAATATATAACTTGAAGGAGCTGGAGGATTAAGTGCGTGAAATGCGACAGGAATGCTTCTGCACTCTGATTAATTGTTTTCTCGAAACTCCGATCCAGCTCCTAATAAGTAATAACACAGCTATATAAGTAATACAATATGGCTATTCATGTGAACGTTATTAACTCCTGTATCATTTAATAAGTCATCAAAATAAATAATTATTGGTTACAAGGGAAGATGCATTAGAAGTTTAGTCTTTGACGTTTTTACAAATACGTATAAATGTAGTGCTGTAAAATTGTACTCGTTTAGTTTGTACTTTAGTATTGTTTTTGTCTTTAGTACAAATCAAAACAAACAACATCAGTTTTCGAGATACAAAACTAAAACAAAAACAATACAGGAATTCGAAAAAACAATACAATCCAAATTGTATTGTTCCAAGGTTCTAGAAGACGCGTGAAATTTACTAAAGTGATTGTTGTCATAGAGTTCTAGAGTACACAGGGACGCAATAACAAGGTTTTTGTTATATACAATCAGGGGAATTAAATTATGCTTATTGGCTAGAGTGTGAGGGGTGGCAAATGCTATGGCACACACTGTAATATTAAATACGGCCATTCCTTTTCTTTCGAGACATGAAAATTTATATCATGAGAATGGCGAGACAGGAGCAATTTTACTTAAGTGTAGACACAATAATGCATTACCTTTAATATTACCAGTTGCGCATGTTGTGCTATACTACAACAAAAAATACTGTGATGAGTTTCAACAAATCTGCACATAATGTGTTTAGGCACCAGGACTGGTCTGAAGATCCTAAATTATAATAATAATTATATTACAAAATGAGCGATTTTGTATCATCATTGGATACTTAATTGTCACAGAATCCAAATTCACATCATTTGAACGGAGTTTTAAAATTTTTTGTTTAAATTAAATTGAGTGGATCTTGAGTACGAATATATATCGAACAAATAATGTAAAACTATAATAAGTAGATATATAATTACGTAAAAATAAAAACGTCAAATAAATTATTCTATTCCAAGTTATAGTAGTAGTATTGAAGTAACTGTAAATATTGAGACTTACAATTAGTTACGTACAGGGATTAACCGTTGTTGTTGAGTTCAAACTGAAAGTCTAAAAAATGTTATGTGACTGTTAGCTTGTACAATATTCAGTAATTTAGAGGCTTCCCGAGTAGAAATTTTGGTCAGTGCACGGTTATTAGTACGTTAAAAATTAACGTCAATTGGTCAGAACAAAGTCCAGTTGTGGCGTCCAGCTGAATACAATATGTCCGCTTTGACAACGACAGCTGAACGTCACCACCTTGCGAAAATATAACTATAGAAATAACGTCTGGTTTACGCCAAATACTATCGTTATTGCAACGCAATTTAACCTCCCTGTTCACGGGGGTTGAAATATAATTTACTGATTAAATTCTATCCCAAAAAATAATTAAATAGTGCATTTCATATTTCTCTACAAGTCATCATTCAAAGTTGTCCGCAGCATTCTTGTCCTTATTCCTGATTCCAAATCTCAATTTCTGCCCACCGATCGTCAAAATGAAACCTGAAAATAAGAAATATTTCGCTTTTAGATTTAATTGCAACTTAAAGAAAGCACAACAATTAATTACCTGCATCTTTTAAAAACTTACAACTAATTATAATATTTGAGGACATTATTCATATAAATCACAATTAAACTATTTATTGTTTATTTGTCCTTCTGCATTAGAAACTATTTGCTGGAAAGAATGTTGATTGTTGATGTGGTAGGGGTATACTTGATAGTGTTGGCGACACACTATCAGATATTAAAAATGTTAAAAATTGTCACAAATTGAAACCTTAAAATTATTCCAAATAAATATTAGGGGTTTCTACCTTTCAACATTAATAATAGTTAACATTAAGCGTTGCCTTACAAGTACATACTTCCTTAACCATAATCATTTAAAAATTACTTACCTTTGATAAACAGGAACATATTTAGTATTTACATTCTAATAATAACTTATCATAAAACTCGTTGCTTCAAATAATACACACGACTTACACTTTTATATAAAATAATAATTTGTTTTGCTTACCTGAAACAATTGACGAAAAGAAGTAATCATTGGCTGTTAGAAGTTACAGGAAAGTAACAGATCAGAGCCAAGTCATTTAAAGTTCGGACTATACAGCGCTCTCGGCCATAGTTTGTAAATACGCATGTGCCGAGTTTACTACATGTTTGACCAAAATTTGACGTTGCATTAACGACTGGGCTTGACGTATGTATGTAATGTGTCTACAGAAGGCAATTGCTAGGAGGCACTATTATTTACGTCAAGTTTACGTAAATATAACCATTGGTATAGTTGCTGTCGTTATTTGGCGGGGATTTTGCGTTAACTAAACGTCGTGAATGTTGTATTATTGATTAACGTTAGGTCCTGATGTTAAAAGAACGTTATATTTTTGTTGAGAATTGCGATAATATTTGTGATAGTCTCATTGACGTTCATGGAACATCGCATCTGTGACCAACAATTTGAGCTTAGTCAGTTTAACGTCAACTAACGTCGATTCCCATTTTCAGACGTAAATCTGACCAGTCATTTCTACTCGGGTTTGTACTGGAACGAGTCTTGAAAAAAAGGAGGATGGACATTTCAGAATTCTGCGAAAATATTTGAACCTGAAACATCGCTGGGAGTTAGAACAAACTATGAAGTTATATATGTATAAGTATGGGGTTCAAAAATTGGTAGTATTAAATAAGATTCATTTAATTTAGACATGCTAGTATACATTTTCATTTGTTTTTTGTTGGTCTGCGTCATAGTAAAATCCTTCTAGGAACACATTCAAATAGTAAAATTTAAGGGAAACACATTTAATTAATGATAAATTGAAATTAACATTTCGTTAGTTCGGCATGAGAGAGAGAGAGCACCCCCAACGGGTAGGCCGTACGGAAATTGGGAAATAATAATAAAACATGAGATTTAAAAACAATAGACAGCATATCTGAAGTCATGGGGTGTTTGAACTGTATCAGTTGTGAACATTTAAAAGAAGTGTTACGTACTTAATTGACATGCATAGTAAAGTTTAGGTATGTGTCAAGTGAGATTCCCAAGTGTTTGAAACTGTCCGTTGTATAAACAGTACTGTCATGACTGTACTGTATATCGTCAATGAAGAGGCAAAATGGTCTACATGGTAAATTGTAACACAATTTTAAAGTAGCCTTAATATGGGTCCAGGGACAGGTGCAGGCCTTTTGTACAAATTAGGGACACTAATCATAAAATATTACTTCAATCAGAATCATTTCATCAAATGATTACCTACACAAGTTTACATGAGAAATCAAAAACGCATATGCAGTAAACGTCCTACACGTACATAGCAAGTACACCTGTTCAACCCAACATGAGTAGATTAACAGCCCCTTCAAGAATACTCTTGTACATGGTTAGCACCATGGCGTAATCCACGTAGTAATAATCCCCCACCCCAACACTTATGGGCTGTAAGGACATCAATGTCTTGTTAATATCCGGGGCATTATGAGCCCTCCGCCTCCAACTTTCCAGCACACTCTTCGACCTGGCCCGGATTTTTGAGAAGATAATGAAAACAGTGAATAAGTAGTACATATTCAAGAAGGCCCCACCCATCATCGCATATCCGATTACCCCATCCATTCGGATAGCCCCGTAAATAAGGTAGGTTGCCATAACTATGTACGTCCACTCGTTAGAGGGCAGCACGATTGGACAGAAGATATGCATCGCCTTGGCATGAATCACTTGGAGCGCTCTGTAGTTTTGAATGAACTCGGCTGGAGAGCGAAGAACCTCCGTTGTGGTGTAGTCCTTCCCACTCACATCCCCAATTCTGGAATTAAATAGTTAATAACCTGCTTTTTGACAAAATATTAAAATTTAATACAAATAACAAATACCAAGCACATAATTATCCCTGTAAAAGAATTGTTGTCGCAATTCAAGTAATTACTTACTCCAGCTCTTTCAAGATGTATATTATCGAGAAGAGATACTCCAGTCCGGGAAATAAGTACACGCACTGATTGATGCAGAATGCAGCCAGAAAAATTGCAAGCACAATCGCTTGAATCCCAACTAATGGATAGTAAGCCCAATTGGGGATGTCCAAGGTCCCTGTGAGTAGCAAGGGGTGCTGGGGGTAAATGAACGTTATGACTGGAAAGGCACCGAATACAAAAAACTGTAAATAAAACAAGCTGGCAGCGTAAGCACCACTCATGTCATACTTCCTGGATCTTTGCCGTTCCAGCTCCTCCTGTAGTACATATTTTTCTGTAATATGACAATAATAAGAACCAAAATTCAGAGAAAGTTACAAATTATTGCTATACTTTTAATAAAAATGTCCTACCTTGAAACCGTTCGCCGTACTCAATGAAATCATACGTAAAGCTCGGCATCTCATCCCTGGCTCTGTAGTAGTTGAGGTACAAGCACAGAGGAAAAATGATACCACTGACAGATAGCATGGCAATAATGTAGAAAGTAAAATCCTCCTTCGTACTTTCAGGTGTTTGAGACAACTGCCAGGCTCGGATCGAAGACCATATAACACCTACCAAGTTATAAAACGTGTTTTCATAAAACCGAAAGAGCCTGAGCTTATTTTTGGTCGGTTGAATACGTTTTTTTTCTTTGGAATCCCACTCAAAAGGGATTATGTAGAACCAGATTCCCAATGCGTAACCCCGGAATAAATATTCTCTGGCTATTGGCCCCAACATATTTACTATTATGAGTTGTAGTATGCCTGTGCAGGTTGGTTTTTATTAGTGCTAATGTTCACAGGGCGTCATTGTCACAATGAATTCCCTGGATATAACCAGAGCTATTCTATAGTGAATTATTATCGTATTTTCAGACATTAGGGAGGGAATTATAAATAGTGGACGGAGTTCTAAAAGCAGCTTTACTTACCGCACTGTGGCAAAGTAAGGGGAGTACCGGTCACTATATGGACCTTAATAGCTGTAAATTGTGCTAAAGTGCTTGAGTAGTAAATTGTTAATGTGATTGAAGTCTTATGGTTCGTTAAGAAAATACCTGATACATGCACAAAAACAAGAACCTACTCGTGTAAGACGAAAATTTAAATCATTCATTGAGAGTTCATAATGTTTGTTTTTGTACCTCATATCGGGTTCTAAGTAGGGAAAACATTTTTACATGTCGTCCTTGACTTGAATAAATAATAACCCTGAAAATTAATGCTTGAAGGAGAACATTTCAAGACAGTGGGCTGAGCTATGGATCATAGGTAAAAGGAAATATAATTAATATTTATAAATAGTTTTAATGGCGCATGTTAAAGATGCTTTTTCATACCTTTACTTCAAATATCAAAGCATAAATCGCAACGCTGAGACAGTAGTTAATTAAGGAAGTCTCGAAGAAAGAATGAAATATTGAAGACACAGTCAAATTTCTGGACCATAGAAAACGTTGGCTATTCGGAAACACAAATTTCACTTGCTCAGGATACGAAGTTTGTGGATAGAGAGCCCACGGACAGAACACATGTTAAAAAATACAAGTATACGTCCGACAAAGACATGCACGTCATTCGGTGCGATCAGTTTAGTGTGATTGAGATGGGAAAGAAGCAGACGCTTGGATGTTGCATCCTAAAATACACTGGACTTATATTTCACGCCACCATTGTAACCCTTCGCGAAAGGAGTTTTGAAATTTTAATATTCATATGAAGCCAGTAAATGCTTCAAAGATTTGATCTTTTCCTGAAAAGTCTTGAATTTGTCCCACCTATTTGAATGCTATATCCAGAGGTTTTTTAGCTACAACGATGAAATATTTGTCTAAATTTGGAAAAACTTGCTTCAAAATTGCGAGGTCGCTTATTTTACGTTCCCGTCTATTACAGGGGACAGAAAGGACATGAAGCACTCTGTACACTTATGTACTGGATGAAGCAAATTATTTCCCATTAGCGATTAGAAGGGGCGGGGGAAGCTAATGAAAAGAATATGGTGCAAGAAAATCTATTGGTTCTCTAAGGGTTTCTCTAACTAATTGTAAGTTACTCCTGTTCCTGCGGGGCAATAGAAAGAATTACGGAGTCACGGATTACAATAATCAGTAGACGGCAGACGGTGCTGTATTTATTACAACTTTAACTTACGTTGTAGTATTCCATTTACAAAGCAATTTAAAACTTATTACAGCTGATTAAAAATCAGTGCAATGTTTCCAGAATTTTAAAAAAATATTTCGAAAATTCTATAAACTATTTCGAAAATTTCATAAAATATTTCAAAAGTTCTGTAAAATATTTGCAGAATCTATAAACTATTTCCAAAATTCTATAAACTATGTCCAAAATTTTATAAAATATTTCCAAAAGTCTATAAAATATTTTCAAAATTCCATAAAATTATTGAAGAATTGCAGCAATAACTCAATCTTTATAGAATTATAAGTAAAGCAGAGACGTTCATAATTCACAGATACTTGCAAATTTCAGTAGGTTTACTACTAATTTGTTTCGAAAAGCGGGTAGAGTAAACACAAAATAAAACTATCAGTAAAACCTTTTTGAATTTTCGCCCTGAATTTTAGACGAGCATTGAATATTTGTGAAACCGTGGCTACAAACATATTATGGAAGCCAGTGGTTGTACCCCTTGGGTGTTGTAGTTGTGCTCTACACGGTAAATCAATGTCAACCCTCATTTCGAATGGTCAAAATTTAATTTCTGTGTGTATTTAATTTCACCCATTATTGTACCGGAATTGTGACTTTTTAAGATGATATCATTAATACTTATAATTACTCTCAGGGTAAATTGTCGCAAGATGAGTTTTCCAAATAAATTAGAAAATGTCAATATGTGTCAACCAGTGTTTAAACCTTGAAATGTTCGAAAACAACAAAATTCAATTTGCACTAAGTGTTTACTGATAATTATCTAAGACCAGGAGTGTGAATGTCACTAGTACAGCACCTTTAATGCTAAAACGCCATGATACCCTTTCCAGTCTGAACTAAGTACATCTGGAACCTTCTCAGTTTTGTGTTCATACCCTGGTAAATTAATTTAAATTTTAAGAATCATTGAAGCGTGATTACATCCTCCCAAGCACCAAAAATGGCAAAAATGGCTTTTTCTCATATAACATGTGTATAATTGTTACTACTTGTGCTGTACAAAATAATTAATTATTCTTTGGCAAATCCGCTTCTAGATGATATACATCAAAAAATGGAAAATAGGAAGTTTGACATTGCCAAAATATATAAACACCAGTTGAGATGAATTTAAATGTTTTAAATTAATTTTGGAAAATTCATCTTCGTTGCAACGGAGTGGCAACTTTCCTTCCCAACCCAATTAACATAACCCTGAATGTTCTAAACTTCTGTCAGTATTACAAAAGGCTGTCATATCCTGAGCATTTTCCTCATTATCCCTTTTACAAATATGCACAAGAGAGAAAAATCCTTTTTCTCTAAAGTAATCTACTTTGTCAAATCTGGTAACACGATGAAATTGAAAATGCTCCTACTAAATCACATTTCAAATTTACATTTTCTAAAAAAGCTGCCTGGGCTTTCGCAAAACAGTCATTCGAATCCCCACGGTATGGTTCCTGACAGTAAACAAACTTCAAATGGTACACTTCAAATACCGTTTGTCTGCAGAACTGCACGTTGCATTGCATGTCAAGCTACAGTAAATGTTAAAACCGTTTTGTATTTATGCATGGGTAATCGGTGTGTTGCTTTTGGAATTCTTGAACGACCTAATGTTCGTGTGTATTCAGGGCTGGGTCAAATGCTACATAAAGTCATACACAATTACTGAAAATTGCCGGATATAGTAATACTAATCCGTAAGCCCTTCGGATAAATTTTACAAACGTAATGCCTGGCAGTAATACCAAGTCCAATATTTTTCAAAATAATGTGTAATCCCTACTCCCAACTCTGATAATAATTATTAAATTGATCTGCAATCCGCTCTACCAAACTAAATATACGTATTTTTTATCATAATAATCACCTTAAAATTTTAATTAGCAGTAGTAGATTTCAGCAGTTGGTGGATTTCTCCTTACAGCCGGAGTACATTTAGCATTTATCTCTCTTCCGGCTTAATTCACCAACTGCTATCTATACCATCAAATTTAAATTTGACATTAATTGTACTGATAAGGCTGATAATGTAAGATTATTTCTCAAGGTATAAGTGATGCTATGATATTTAGTCATCGTCACTGAAATGGAAATATCAACCGTAACATTTTCATGTGCTAAAGATTGCAAAAACATATGCCGTCAACTTGCTGCTATGAACATTGGAGAATATTCCAGCGGTGCAATCGTGTCGTCATTTAATTGACCTGCGATCCCGCTGCAAAAATGGTCGAAAAGTAATCCGTTTTCACCTAAAGGCATATTTAAAATGCTATCGTGTAATCACAATCAAAACATTGTAACATGTCCAACATTTCTTATGTGTAATCTACCCAGCCCTGTGCACAGTAGTAGTTAGTTGGAGTGTCGTGTCAGAACAAATAATCCGATCGGTGTAAATCCTGTAATGCAAACCCAGCGACATGGACATAGCTCATGCAAAATTGTCGGTAGTCACAAATGACTGCTATTTCTGAAACGTTTTACAAAGAATTTAAATTTAATTTGTTGACGGAAGTCTGCATTTCTCTTTTTTCACACAACATGAAAAAAATCGTTTTTGCGCGACTTGTTTTCTTGATCATAAATGTTTGCATTTATCATGTTAATTCATCTAAATATGAGGACATTTTTGTTTCCCATTTCTTTGTGTCACTAGAAACTTGTGAAACTGTTTTGATATTCCAAGAGAATGGAAACAGTGAGAAAAGTCAAAATCGATGGTTTTTTATCATAATTTTAGCTAACAAAATCCTTCATCCAGTTAAATTGATAACCAATGAGAAATTCTTACATTTCACAGTTGACAAAAAACTGGGCAAATATAACTGTAAGTTGTATTTATCAGTGAAGGAGCTCAACATGACCAAAGAAAACGGCAACGCCCTTCATGTTCAGCCCAGTGCAAGTAAAATTGCTAGAGTATCGAGACCTGAGAGGGATTACGTTATCCTACTTTACCCTACGAACAGGAAATTCGATATCATGGAACTAAAAATCTTCAAAAGGAAAGTTCGTCTGAAATTCTCACCATATAGAGTTGCATTTCCCGAAAATATGCTATTTGTTGAATGCGATCCAGTTTCAACACGGATCAAAAAAATCTTCATTCTTCATGTTTACTGCACTCGTACACAGGTTTTGTGTCTAAAACGCACGCTATTGACTAATTTCTTACAGAAGTCCGACAAAATGAATTTACGATTGCATTTCGATACGCAATACACAAGGTCTTTCCTGCGACGTTACAACTACAATCGCCATAAAATTTCGCTGGGTACATCTGCATCGTACAAGAAATCCCCAGGCGTTAAATGGTACCAAATTATTGAGAGCTTGGCATTCAGGAATTACGGGAGGACAAATAAGGTATTACTGGTAAATGATGCTGCTCCAATTTACTTTTCAATAATCAGGTTTTTAAATGCAACCGGTGTCCTAACAGAATATTTAGGGGACGATGTAATGGGGGGAATGTCTGGAAGTATCTTATACGCAAAATCACATTCGTTACTATACCAGATGTATTTTACTGAAATCTATGAATATTACAACTTTTACTATTTCCTGAATAACACTCAAAGTGCAAGAATAAACCCATTAGCATTCTTTAAGCCAATTGATGGACCAACGTGGATTTGTCTTACAATTTCAGCATTGGTATTGGCGCTAATATTAAAATTTTCAATTACTTTGGTCAAGCAGCCAATTTTCACAGTTGTGGCTGCTCTTGTTTCTCAACCCAGAACATCATCTAAATTGGGTTCATTGATGTTATGGAATTTTGTTGCATTTATACTGAGTAACGTGTACTCCGGGTCTATTGAGAGTCTTCTGGTTTCACCATCAATGCCAAAAAGAATAATTGATTTTAAGGATCTATTTGAAAAGGGATACACGCCACATTTACCTTTATCACATCAAAATGTACACTTGGTAAGTGACAGATACGTATCCGGTGTTGTGCCATATATTGATGGCCTGCGAAATCGGACCCAAATCCTCACTCAATTTCCAAACATGTTCGACAAGAAGTACTTGGATTTCTTAATGACAGCGAGAAAAACATGTGGTTTTGCAAACAATTTTGAAGTGCATTTTCTGGAGGAGCTTCTCTCGTTGCTAAAACCGAATTTATACTGTTTTGGAGGGATGAAACCTTTTAACTTGGTTCCAATAATTTGGAAATTCTATAATCCCAATGCAGCTATATTGTACGCGATTACGCATCAGCTTCTTGCTACTGGAATCATTCAATTATTTGAGAATTTTGACAGTGCTGCTACATTTTTGATATTCCAAAGTGAAATGTTAAAACATTTTAAAGATGAAGTCGCACAAAGATCTTTGCGTGCATCACACCACCTAATGGAATCGCTGTCATTGACTCAAACCAGCATTATGTTTTTGATGATTCTGCCAATATTCGTCATTTCTGGATTTTGCCATTTGTGGAGGATGTGGTACAAATAAAATATGCAAGTGGTTTCATATAATTAATCATTCATTGTTGCAATTATTGTTCAAATCTAGCTTCTTTATTGTTAATGTATTGTATAGTGGTTACTATCCTCTCTTCTAATTTGAAGGAGTGGATAGTGATAGTGAAAGTGGTGGTAAGAATCAAATATTCGCGCGCTCTAGACACATCGACGACCATATGCGCTGCGCTGCGCACAGCGCTGCGCAGCTAGCTATTGCATGTAACCATTTACTGCCATCCCAAATTACATTTGCCTTGCTGAGCCAGCAATTGCTGGCTGTGCAGTGCTCGTTAAATATAATTCCCTTTGAATTGGCGTTAGGAGTGGGACTGGCGCTGGTTCTTTGGGTTTGAAACTTCCGTTTATGCCAAAAACCAATCACATCATTGAAGTAAAACGAAATGCAATCGTTTTAACATCCCATAAAAATAAATTCAATCTTTTGGATTTTCTACGTTTTAAATTTGTATTTAGCATTTTGTAGTTTGTATTTTCTACGTTTCAAGTTTGTATTTAGCATTTTGTAGTTTGTATTTTCTACGTTTCAGGTTTGTATTTAGTATTTTCTACGTTTCAGGTTTGTATTTAGTATTTTCTACGTTTCAGGTTTGTATTTAGTATTTTGTAATTTCTATTTTCTACGTTTCAAGTATGTATTTAGTATTTTGGATTTTCTACGTTTCAAGTATATATTTAGTATTTTGGATTTTCTACGTTTCAAGTATGTATTTAGTATTTTGCAGTTTGTATTTTCTACGTTTTAAGTATGTATTTTGTAGTTTGTATTTTCTACGTTTTAAGTATGTATTTGGTAGTTTGTATTTTCTACGCTTTACGTATGAGTTTTGTAGTTTGTATTTTCTACGTTTTAAGTATGTATTTGGTAGTTTGTATTTTCTACACTTTACGTATGAGTTTTGTAGTTTGTATTTTCTACGTTTTAAGTATGGATTTTGTAGTTTGTATTTTCTACGTTTTAAGTATGGATTTTGTAGTTTGTATTTTCTACGTTTCAAGTATGTATTTAGTATTTTGGATTTTCTACGTTTCAAGTATGTATTTAGTATTTTGCAGTTTGTATTTTCTACGTTTTAAGTATGTATTTTGTAGTTTGTATTTTCTACGTTTTAAGTATGTATTTGGTAGTTTGTATTTTCTACGCTTTACGTATGAGTTTTGTAGTTTGTATTTTCTACGTTTTAAGTATGTATTTGGTAGTTTGTATTTTCTACACTTTACGTATGAGTTTTGTAGTTTGTATTTTCTACGTTTTAAGTATGGATTTTGTAGTTTGTATTTTCTACGTTTTAAGTATGGATTTTGTAGTTTGTATTTTCTACGTTTTAAGTATGGATTTTGTAGTTTGTATTTTCTACATTTTAAGTATGGATTTTGTAGTTTGTATTTTCTACGTTTTAAGTATGGATTTTGTAGTTTGTATTTTCGTCGCCTGAAGAATGTATTTTCTGTGTTTTGAGTATGTACTTTGTATTTTCTGTGTTTTGAGTATGTACTTTGTATTTTCTGTGTTTTGAGTATGTACTTTGTATTTTCTGTGTTTTGAGTATGTACTTTGTATTTTTTGTGTTTTGAGTATGTACTTTGTATTTTCTGTGTTTTGAGTATGTACTTTGTATTTTCTGTGTTTTGAGTATGTACTTTGTATTTTCTGTGTTTTGAGTATGTACTTTGTATTTTCTGTGTTTTGAGTATGTACTTTGTATTTTGTAGTTTGTATTTTCGACGACTGAGAAATGTATTTTGTCTTTTGTTGTTTGTATTTTCGACGCCTACATAATGTATTTACAGTAAAACCTGTATATAGTGGTTTTCCTAGGGACGCCAAAATTTGTCCACTATAGACAGGGACCACTATATAAATATATAGTGGTCAGGGGTCACTATATAAATACATACACATATACGTATACCAGCACGAACCAACCAAAGTTTTACTTTTACACGGTATTGAAAATCAGTTATTCTACTTTTTTTAAATAACCACTAATTTTATTATTAATAACAAATTATTTAGATACAATGGACATAATAAATAAGCATTTGATTTAGTACAGATACATACAATATGAAACCTCTGAAAATAAAAACGTAGTCCAAATGCCTGTAATTGAGTTAAATTCAAGCACCCGTGTTATTGGTGCGGGTTCGCGCGAGTTGTATTCCTTCGTTCTGACTGGGTGACCACTATATACAAGTACTTCAAGCTGCATTTTTAACTCAAGGGGTGTGATTATTAGTTCACTATAAGCAGGTTTCCACTATATAGAAAACCACTATATAGAGGGAGTTTCCTATGTTAAAGGATAGGAGGTGGGACCGGGATGTAAAATGTATCCACTATAAACAGGAATCCACTATATGAACGGCCACTATATACAGGTTTTACTGTAGTATTTTGTAATTTGTATCTGGGGAGCATGTATTTTGGACAGCTCTGAGAATTTGTTTGTTTTTGTACAAATCCGGATCTTTGATAGGTAATTCTTATGATCTGATGTGTATGGGCTTTCTCGTAAACATACAGCTGTCGTGAGTGACAGTCGCATGCAATTTTGCTCTTGAAGACCTTGAGAAAATGTGTGTGTTGAGAGTGGTGAGTGGACAATGATTGATTGTTCCATACTAAATAGACATTGCTGATTTTGAATTTCACATTAAAATTTTGTTTCTCAATGGTCCTCATGTAAAATTTTAAATCTATAAATATTACATTGAAGTGGACACAAAGAGTTGTAATAAGTTTAAAATCATTTTTTTGAAAAATGATAAATTGACTGAAAAATAACAATAAAATTGGGAAAATAAAAAGTGGCCGAGAGAAATATATGGCCGACTCAATCAAGACTTTAATTCAAAACACAAGAGATAGTTACAGTGCGAACAATCCAGATGACTCTAGATGGCCTTGTCCTTTCTGTGAACAATTATGTAAAAGTAAAGGAGGGTGTAGATAACACATTACCAGATCCCATAAAAATATTGACCGTGGAGCTATTGCAAATGATCTTACGGCTGAACAAAAAACTATTACACCTTCAACCAACAACGTACTCAAAAATGAATTAGATGCAATTCTAAACAAATTAAATGAATTGACAACTGATGATGTACCAAATCATGATACATTTGAAGTTATTATTTCTGAATACCAACAATGCTTACATAAATGTGAAAAGGAACTGTCTGGCCCAGAACACCCAGCCAAAAATTTATAGATTACGAAAATCAGGAGGATTTCAAAATATTGATGGTAATTATCAGACCTCCACCAATCCACAACGTGCGACTAAAAGAAACAGAAATAAGAGAAGAGCTAAATATCAAAGAGAGAAAACACAATGGCTTTACTTTAATCAAAGAAAAAAAGCAACGAATGTTATAATCAAAGATGTGAAAGATCAAGGTTGTACAATAGAATTAAATGAATTATACAAAGAATTCTCAAACCGATGGGAGACACCTAATAATAAAACACGTCCTGCACTGAATCCAGTTACTAAAGAAGAACAGAAACTTTTAGATGCATCATTTGATATTAATATATCACCAAAAGATACAGCAGGACAAATATACAGATTAAACTCACAATCAAGTGCAGGAGAAGACGGCATTCTTCCAAGATGGTTGAAAGCTACAAATTCTGAATCTTCAAAAATATTGGCTGTAATGATCACGTACATGCTTAAACACAATTTTGTTCCTAAATTTATGCGTGAAGCCCGAACAATACTGATATCAAAGGGAGGAGACGAGAGTGATCCCAAAAATTTCAGACCAATTACAGTATGTTCTGTTTTAAGAAGAGCAGTGGAAAAGGTCCTTGATTCTAGAATGAGATTCTATGTTCCGTTTTGTGATCAACAGCGTGGTTTTACTAACAAACATGGTACTCTTATAAATACGACTTTATTACAAGAATGTCTTCAAAAGGCTAAAATTGAAAAATTGGACTACACTAATACATTCTTTGATGTTACTCAAGCTTTTGATAAGATAGGCCACTTACATGCTTCACATAGGATTCAAGCTAGAAGAGCACCAACAGCACTAAAAAACCTTACCATTAATTTCATGATTGAGAACTACACACGGATCAATACAATTAAAGGAAAATCTCAAAAAATATTTTTCAAATGTGGAGTAATGCAGGGGGCACCACAATCTCCATGGATTTATAACAACGCAGTTGATGATGAGATTATGGAATTAAATGAACCATCTGTAAAAAGTATGTATGGCTTCCAGCTTCACCCTGATTTCCCAAATGAAACTCTCCAAAATTTCGCTGATGATTCAGACATTTCTGCGAACTCTCGTACATCTTCCATCATTCTCAACCAAACATTTATTGGACTTTATAATGAATTAGGACTTCAAATTAATTCCAGAAAATCCCAATGTATTAGTCTGGTAAAAGGAGAATTATGTACAGATGATCTGATTCTCAATGAAAATACTCGGATCAAGTGCATTGGAACTAATGAAATGGTGAAGTATCTTGGTATGAATTTTAACGATGAAATAGTATGTCATGAAGAAAAATTGCTCCATAAATTTCGAGGCCAAATTGAAAGAATAGTTGCAACTCCATTCCTTAATCCAGACCAAAAATTGAATATCATTAATGAATTTATCTGACCGATTTTAATTTTCCCTCTACAACATATTCCGTTAAATAAAATTTCGCCTTCATTCTTTGATAAAGTGGATAAAATCCTTAAAAGTGCAGTTAAAGAAATTTTGCAAATACCAACATCAACCCCTGACGCTATGATTTATTCTAGTAGAAAGGTAAAAGGATTGGGAATTATTAAAACATCATGGGAAGCAAACATTCAAAATTATAATGCATGTGACAATCTACAAAATAGTGGTATTGAAGTTCTGAATATAATAAGAAATTTTGACAATGAAAAAAATAAATGCTTGGATAATCTAAACATGACCGAAGAATTCAAATCATCCCTTGTAGACATATATCAAGATGAAGATACTTCAGAAAGTAATAGAGAAGAATCAATGAATAACACCGACAAGCAACAACCAAAAAAGAAGTTAAAGAAATGTAAACTTATTAGGAATGAATTGCAAAAGATAGAATATGAAAAATGGAGTAAGCTTCCAAGTAAAGGACAAGGTGTCGCACAATTTTCCGAATGTCCCACTGCTAACAAATGGATAACTAATAAATTTGGATTATCAACATCCGAATGGATAAATGCAATCAAAATGAACGGAAACGTATTGCCTAATAAGTCAAATCCGGGTTACAGCCAAGGTAATAGCCATTGTCGATATTGCAATGAGTTTGAAACCTTAGGACCAGAGGTGAATTATTACGTAATAATCGTCATCACAGCATTCGCTCATTGTTAGCTACAAAATTTAAAGAAAATAAATATATAGTTCAAGAAGAAGTATATTGTGAAGATAAAAATGGGACAAGTAGAAGAGTTGACATTCTTGCTATTGAACCAAACTCTAAAAAAGGATACATTTTAGATCCAACAATAAGAATGGAACAAGATATTCACCAGCCTGAAAAAGTGAATCAAGAAAATAAATCAATTTATGATCCATGCATCCCCTACTTTCAATCAAAATTCAATCTAAAAGAAGTGGAAACAATTGGACTGTACATTGGGGCACGAGGAACAATTTCAAATTTTTTTGTATCATTCCTAAAACGATTTAGGTCATAAATTATACTAATTAGTTACTTAATTGAAAATTGTTAATAGTATACTGAGTCCATAAGGGCTACTTCTATTGAGAAGCAGTGTCAATAAAGTCTTTCTCTCATATATGCACGTATACGTGCAAAAAGCTTGCAATCTTGCAATTTGACGCTGTCTTTTTGAAAACAATTTGAGTACACCTGCTTCAGGAACGGCCTTGATAATCCTCCAGAATGGTATACATACTGGTAAGTACAGTCGACTCTCTTTATAACGGCATCAAAAAGTGACGTTATAAGGGAACGACGTTATAGAGTCACATAAAATAAATAGCGGTTTAATTGCAAATTATTCGTTTTTAGTTAAATTGGACTTATGTCTCGTTTCATTGCAGACATATATATAGCACATACATGTCTGTGCAGAATGATAATAAAAATAGTTAATATTAATAAATAAATAATCGTATTTTTCAAAGTTTGCCAAGACACAAACACCGTCAACAACAAAGGTCAGGATTGAATAAAGTATTTTCTGAATCTCAATGGGACACTTGTCAGATCATTTACAAAAGTGTTCAAACAGTGAAAAATGTAATTCCGTTAAAACTGAATATCAGTTCCTTACTGGATGAGAAAATAAATCTAAAAGCTTGGAAATGTGGATTTTCCTGGATGGGATTTAGTCAATGTCGTTAACCACGCATGCACATATGTATATTTACAATAATACGTTCCTTCCAGTCTTTTATAACGTCACTTTATAATAAGCCAATGCAATTTTAATGAAATTGAAGCGTAAAAAAGCTTTAAAATGACAGCACCAGTATGTTGTTTATCTAGGTTTGACGCTTTGTAACGTCAACATGACGTTATAAGGGTACGTTTTTCACCTTACGGCTACAAAAAAGCGACTTTATAAAGGAACTGGCGTTATAACGAGTGACGCTATAAAGGTAGAAATTATCATATATTGTAGCTTGGGAGGAACCCAGGATGACTTTATATGGAGAGAGACGCTATAAGGAGAGTCGACAGTATTTCGTCATATGTCCTGTACTGTAAAGTTTGTCGTCCTAAATCGCTGTAATAAATAATTTGATTCAGTGGTTGTAAATATGTTTATTTCCAAAGACGCTGTCTCAAAGCAGGAAACAAATTTCCTGCTTAAATTGATACATATCTGGCTAAGCCTGACGAAGTCTTGTACTTTAACAACGTGCCCATTAAGTTACTGTTTCGTGTTGCGGAAGGAATTACATAGTCAAAGATTACAATAATTGTTAGACGGCAGACAGTTTTATGATTAATATAAATTTGTAACATGCTTCGCACTATTTTATTTTCAAAGTAGTTTAAAACTTAATGCAGCTAATTCAAAATCAGAGTAGTATTTCCAAAGAGTAGTAATTGATGCCCAATGACCCTGTAAATATATTGCTTCAATTAATTATTCATGGGAGGTCTCAAAACAAATTTTTGTTGCACGGTAAAGGTACACATTTTGAAATATACTGGGGTAAATCGTCGGCTAAACTTGCTATCCCGCTATAATTTAAAATGCTTAGAACGAAGACCGGCTATAAAGCGCTGTCGCTCAAAACACAAATGTGAAAACCGGCCATAATTCCCCGCTTCCCCTACTCGTAGTGCTGCAATTTATTGTTAGTGTTGTTATTGCGGTGAGCGAACTCTTCACAAAACGAGTTTAGTTTGCTATTATTTTGTCGCACTTGGATTTTGTTGTTATTTTGTTGAACATACATTTAAACTTGTATGAAAATCCAAACGTGAAGCTCATTCAAATTTGATACCAGATCCAAACTTTAATTAATGCCCAAACCGGAACTGATGATGAGGTCTAACAGTAAACTGTATTTAGTTAAGTTGTTGTTTTGATTTGCAGTGCTGTTATGTTGCTGGATAAAAATAAATTAGTTGTGGTTTTGTTACTATTTTTGCAACAAAATACCACAAAATCAGCAACAAAACTGGATCTATATTACAACACTAGGTCCGCGGATTGTATGTATGAAAAGAGAATTATGGCCGGTTTTGACTTCAAGAGTTTTGTAGCGGGTTTCGCAATAGCCGGTCTTCGTTCTCGGCATTTTAAATTATAGCAATAGTTAGCAAGTTTAGCCAACGAAATGCTTGTTGGAAATCGGGGGATCAATATTATTTTTTCTTCATACGAGCCTCGGGAAAAGGTGGTATCCGTAACACCGCATATAATGTACTTCATCTTTACCCAAATGTTGCGATATGATCAAAACCAAAATTATTGAGCCAAATCGCATTAAAAATTTAGATTTTCTGGTAAAACTAGATTAAAACCTGCCCGGAATGTTACAAAACCTTCAAGCAAATCCCAAGAGCACGGCTATTTACTTACAGTAAACAAGTTCCAGATAGGAAACACCAAAAATCACTGGTCTACAGAAATGAACGTGGCATTGCATGACAAAAATGTTAAAATCGCGTAGAAAATTTGCATTTGCTTAATCATTGTTTATTCTGAATTCCCTACTAAATCAATGTTCGTGCGAGTTCAAGAATAACGTGTTATTTCCAGAGATTATATTCAAAT
Organism: Allacma fusca; assembly: GCA_947179485.1. Taxonomy (NCBI): domain Eukaryota; kingdom Metazoa; phylum Arthropoda; class Collembola; order Symphypleona; family Sminthuridae; genus Allacma; species Allacma fusca. The sequence goes on along the minus strand of OX359246.1, from coordinate 2,045,131 downwards.
AAAAACGATTCCGGCAAAGTTTTTTTATACATGATATCAAAGGATTAATACTAATCTCGCATTACTCCAAGCATTTAAATTTGATTGGTTGGAGCGACTTCATTAACTTCGAAAGGAAAGCATATTTGGATCTACTACTGACTTTCCTAATCGTAATTTATTTTATTTACAATGTAAGTTCGTCCAAATCTCACAACGCTTTTACTTCCGATATGCTTGTGCCCTTAGAAACTTGTGAAACTATTTTGCTTTCCTACGACATTGTATTAAGCACTAGAAATCAACATGATCAGGCTTTTTCCATCTTAGTATTGGCCTACAGAATCCTTCATCCGATTAAATTGATAACCAATGAGAAATTCCTACCACTCACCGTGGACGAACAATTGGGTAAATATAACTGTTGTATTTATTACTAAAGGAGCTTATCATGACTAACGAAAAAGGCAGAGCCCTTCAAGTCCAGCCCAGTGCAAGTAAAATTGCAAGAGTTGTCAAACCTGAGCGAGACTACGTTACCTTACTTTACCCTAAGAACAGGGAATTCAACGTCATGGAACTTAAAATCTTTAAAAAGAAAGTACGTCTGAAATTCTCACCATACAGAGTTGCATTTCCCGAAAATACACTATTTGTTCAATGGGATCCAGATTCCATACGGATTGAAAATATTTTCATTCTTCATATTTATTGCACGTGTACACAGGTTTTGTGTCTAAAGCGGAAACTGCTGACCGACTTGCTGGCCGATGACAACACCGTGAATTTGCAACTACATTTCGATACAAATTTTAAGCGCTCGTCCCGGCGACGTTATAATTACAATCGGCATAAAATCGCGCTAGACGCATCAGATCTCAGAAGCAACGAAAAAGTTAATTTGTTCGATAGACTCCATTCTTTGGCTTACGTGGCTAACTTTATTAAACAAGCTAAATTATATGCAAGCTTTCGACATCTAACAGACTGTCATCTTCAGGCACTTACAAGCGAGTGAGAAATAATTTTCACAATTGAGAAAAAATACAATTTTTTAAAAAATAAATTTTCGAGGAATGGATATTTCCTTAAATAGAAGTTATAATTTGTAGAATCAAAGGCTTCCATGCAACGTCTAATAAAAAACCGTCATTGACGTTCATCAGACTCTTGTCGGATTGTTGGAATATTAAGGCTTCCTTAATCTTCCTTAATAAATGATTTGGTTCTTTCAGAACTGATTTGGCGTTATCCCAGTCGATGGAATGTTTTCTGTTGTTACAAATATGTCGAGCAACTGCTGATTTTTCACGGTTTTTCAATCGAACATGGTCCATGTGTTCTTTCAGTCGTGTGTGTAAAGGACGATAAGTCTCACCATAATATATTTTGTCACATGAATTGCATGGAATCCTATATATGACATGGGTTTCGTTTTCTTCTTTGTCCTTAATTCGATTAAGCATACTTTTAATTTTCTTACCGGGTAAGAAAGTAATTTTCCATTGAAATTTTCTTCTTAATAATCCGGCAATTTTATTGGATTAATGACCTAGGAATGGAATGGGGACCCACTTGGTGTCTTCTTCAGGTTCTTCGTTCCCATTTTCGATTTTAATTTCAAGTTGAGAGTCAGTTATTTCTTGAGGCTGATCCTTTCTTGGGGATAAATTAGATTGGTTGATTGGATTGGATGTGCTATGTTGATTAGATGTGTTAATTTTTATGTGCATTCTTTTTATTCTTCTCAAAATGAGGCTTGATAGATATCCATTTTGTTGTAGAATATTCTTTACATGTAGAATTTCAACATTTAAGTAATCTTTATGGCAAACGGTAAAAGCTCTGAATAATAAAATATCAATAACGGAGATTTTGTTTGATTGATGATGATACGATTGGTAATGTAAATATCTGTCCGTACGTGTCGTTTTTCGATATAGTTTTGTTTTAATCGAATTATCCTCTTTTTTCTATAATTTGTTCGAATATATTGAGCACCTGACATTCCGAGAATCTTGGAAATCCTCCCAGCCATGGTCAACACACAATGCTGCTCGTATTTACATTTTAATTATCGGGTTTTTAAATGCAACCGGGGTCCACACTCAATATTTAGGGGACGACTCTTTGGGGGAATGTCACGGAGTGTGTACTTTCCAAAAGGCAATACGGTAAAGTATGAAATGGTATTTTTGGAAGAGTATGAGTACTCCAACTTTTATTATTTCCAAAATGACACTCGCAGTTCAAAAATAAATCCGTTAGCATTCTTTAGCCCCATTGACGGTCCAACATGGGCATGTATTTCTATTTCAACATGTATATTGATACTTTTAATAAAACATCTAATTCCTGTGGACAAGCAGCCAATTTTCACAGTTGTGGCTGCTCTTGTCTCTCAGTCAACAACTTCATCTAAATTGGGCTTGTTGATGTTATGGAATTTCGTTGCATTTATCCTGACTAACGTATACTCTGGATCTATTGATAGTCTTCTGGTTTCACCATCAATCCCAAAAAGAATATCTGATTTTAAGGAACTTTTTGAAAAAGACTACACGTTTACCATTATCATTGGATGGGACTCACTTTTTGAACAAGAAACTCGTGACCGGTGCTCTGCCGTATATCGATGGCTTGAGGAACAGGACAAAAATCCTCTCGCAATTTAAAACTATGCTGGAGAACAAGTACTGGGAATTCTTAATGACGGCGGAGAAAACATGTGGGTTGGATGAGGAAATTGCGGAGCGATTTCTGGAGGAGCAGTTTTCTTTGCTAAAACCGAATCTGTACTGTTTCCGAGGGAGGAAGCCTATGAACTTGGCCCCGACGGTTTGGATATTTTATAATCCTAATGCAGCTCTGTTGTATTCTAGTACGCATCAGTTACTTGCTACTGGAGTGATCTGTGTAGAAAAGATACATGTTTTCCGTTACACTTCATCCTCCCCAACACCTGCTCATTCCTGTCCTAACGAGAATGAACCTGTTCATTCCTGTCTGAACCTGCTTCCACTGGAACTATCCCGTTCCTACCTAAACCTTCTGCAGCCGTTACCTTTGCCAGGCTGAGACACACTCTCGTGCCCGTATACAGGTAGCACACACATATTTTTTACACTTTCAGACAACATTTAAAGTCGTCACTGATGACGTATGGGCCAAACCGCTAATTGTAAATTAGAGCGGCATTTATGGGCTTCACATTGAGCTTATGCGACCGTCCGTGATAGTTAACGCCATTAATTTATATACGTTTTTAGTTTTTTGCATTCCTTAAGAACGTTTTCCGTTTCACGATAATTGGTGTCTGTACTCAAGTTTATCTAAGCATAAAATTTAGGGCCCAAATCGTTGTTTAGAGGGACGACAAGAGATCTGGAACAATATAGCGAGAGGCATGGATTTCACTATTTACCATAATGTCGAGAGAACTCTCATTTTTGCTGGGGGAATCAGCATTTTGGAAGAGTTGTTTCGGTAATTAGGAAGAATTTAAGATACAATAATAGGCTAGAAACCCCAGGGTCTGTGAGACTATTTGGTAGCATGTATGTAATTTGTCGTGTATCTAATAATGTCGTTTTAGTTATTTTTAGATGTTTTAGTGTCAATTTCATCAAGAGCTAAGCATTTTAGAACTTAGAAGAAATTCTATACGTACATTAATGCTTTTTAACTCCATACAACCTGTACAAATGTTAATACTTTTGAATATGTACAATGTTGGCCATTTGAAATGGAATTTTTGACATTTTCATTTGGGTTGGCATAAAACCCAGGGCATTTTCATTTTAAGACAATGTATGACACACAATGTAATTTTAAATATAGGACTATTTTTTCTGTCTCGATAAATAGAAACTGATATCTCAAGGATGGCGCGACAGTAGCAACATCATTTAGACCTACAATGCAATAGATTTTTAATAACGGTTGCGCCTGCAATTATCTGTACATTCGTAGGAATATTGGATTGTAGCTCAAAAATAAATACACAGCAATCTGACGGGACAGTTTCGGGACAAAATGTTTGTCTCCATTTTATTTCAGGACGGAATCGGGTCAAACCTTTTTGTCCCGAGGATTTTGGGACTGGACGGAATTATCTGCGGGACAAAAAAACTGTCCACAGTACAAGTCCCTATAAAACATGAACCATTATTATGGATCAACAGATATGAATATTTAATTACATTAATTAAGCCATGGGGTAGAAAATGGATATAAAACTTGAGACGCAAGAGCGTTAGTTATTCCAATTAAATGCTTTATTCAATGCCATCTCATTCATAAGCTTAGAACACAGCCATGCAGAGACTCCCAGTCAAATAACAATCTTCCACGTGAAAAAATCCAAGTTAATGGTCGGGATGCATACAAACAAACATATGTACTGGGGAATTTCTTCTTAGTGGATCTTCGGGCGTGCTTTTGAATTGCATCTATTTTTATAACGCTTACTATATTCTATCGACCCTGGAGCTGGTCATTTTCTTAAATTTCATAATTAACAAAAACTGATTAAGTTGATGCGTTTATTTTCCATTTTAATTTTTTGGCATAATTATTGTTTTAATGATTATTTAAATTCAGTGTTTGTGTATACAGTTAAATGGAACTTCTGAAGGGGATTTAAATTTCAATTAATTCGCCAGTACAGACCGATTCCCTTGAGTAAGGATGTTTGTAGAGGTAAAGTAATGGTAAAACTAGAATCGAAGCATAGTCCCAAGTATTTAAGCAATGGAGGACCAATTGCACATTCGGAATCACAGAATTGTCCTGCATTGTGGAAATCAAAAGGATGAATATTCTTATGGGAACACATCCCAGTGCAAAAATCGGACCAACGCTATAAGTCAGTTGCGTAAGTTTTCGATCCGTTTTGGCCTCCCATGTGATTTGCAACGGGATTTCAGTTCCTTCCTCCTGGCAATTCAAAGTGAAGAAAATCCAGGAGCAAAGAATTCCGACCACGAGTAGCACTATCACTTGAAACGACCTTTGGATTACTGGTATAACGTGCCCATGAGATATCGGCCAATTTACAAAGCAAAGAGGATAATGCCAGGACGTTATATACTCGATATGAATAACGTACGGCAGCCCACCAATGAGAGTCAAAATCCAAATAAGTAGAATAGCTAAACGACAGGAACTAGTCTTCATAGATGTCGCTGGACGTCGCAGTAATAAACACCGTTCGATGGTCAGGCACAAAAGCGTCAGAGCTGGGACGTTCCCGAAAATTATATCAGCAAATTCGGTGACATAGCAAAATCCCTTATTGTTCATCCACGTCAATGCCGAAATTTGAACCGGGAACCAAAAGGCCATGCTAGTTGGAATTGTCAAAGAGTAGAGTATATTTACTGCCGCAAGATTTGCAAGGAAGAAATTCACCCCAGTCCATTTTGATACTTTCTGGAACAAATGAACCAAAACCCCAACATTGCCGATCAGTCCGGTTATACAAATCGCAGCATTTAAAATGCCAAAGACTGTCCAGTCATAATTAATCTCCGCGTTTTCCTCTTCCAGTATATTGTAATCCGAAAGATCACTAGTGTTTTCGTAATCATAGTCAAGGTCCATGTTTTCCGGCACACTTTATTTCAGCGGAAATATTTATATATTGATTTCAATGTACAAACCGTTCCCTTGATTTTGCTTGCGCCAAGAATGAGGAAAGCAGACCCTCATGATTCTAAAGCCTTGATGGAAATATTATCGTAGAATAAATTATCTCGTATTTGACTCAGACAAAGTTACGTTAAGATTTTAATTAGAAGTATGATGCTAAGAATTATTTCTAAAGCAGTCAACAGGAAGATACAAGTGTGAAAACGTACGCGACCTTCCTAAAGGTTAAAGAGAAGTGTTTTCTATGTTTAGCTTACGGGCAAATTTGTAAATGAATCTGCTTCTCTGTTTTGAAGGAAATGGGGTCTTATGAATATATTGCTGACGAAACCTTAAACTTGCGGTATATGATGATGGATAAGGATAAATATTTGATTTATGCTGTTTTTTATAAAGTTCTTTACTTGTCTTTGGATCCTAAATGTAAATATGTAGGAGTGCTGAGATTAGAGACAGATTTGAATGACTTGATTTATATTGAGTTTTTGACATCTCAAAATATTTTTTGACAATTTTATATCCTTACGCTGCATACTTACAATGACCAAGCACAGGGTCAAATATTTTGCAGTGGGAATTGGCGTCTGATTCATAAAACGGACTCTGATTTTGCATTTTGTCCTTTGATTAATGGCATGTGCAAACAATATACCTCTGGACACTTGAAATTGGATTGTGATTTTGAAATTACTTCCGTCCTTTATGGCATGCGCAATCTAAAATTACTTGAACTTGACCATGAAATCTCGAGTTCATGGTCAAGTTTTTTTTTCCATTACTTGACCCTGAACTTGACTTGAGTTTCAAGTAAATTTCTCTTACTTGTACTTGAACCCGACTTGTATTACTTGAACTTATCCGCAGCACTGGATTAGAATGAGGGATTGATGGGGAAAATATCATTTACATTTTCTACTGACTTTTAAAGTGTTGACAAAACAATATGTATTATTGTAGTATACGTATTCCTTAGTAAATAACTTGAAGGAGCTGGAGTAAGTACTTTAATTTGCGTCAAGAATGATTCTGCAGGGATATGTGTGTCTGGTATTTATTTTTAGCATTGAATTTTAAAATTTTGCCAGAAAACCATGTATTTTTAGGCTATTAATTATTTAATTCCAGAATTGCTGATGGAAGTGGGGGAGACTACACCACTACGGAGGTCCTTAAAAGATTAGTCTTTGATGTTTTCACAAATAAGTACATGCGGAGCTACTAAGGAGAACGTTGGCTAAACGTTTCCTGATTTTTCAAAATGTGTTACATCCTATTCCGAATTCTTGTTTGCTACAGATAGAAAGATAGAGAGATTCGCCTTTTCAGCATGCTTTGAAATTAAAATGTAAATTAAATCGTAAATCATTTCTAGATATCTAGCTTAAAGATAGTCACAGTACAGTTGTTGATGGAAAGTTTACAATGCATAATAAAGAGTGAGTTCTACTAAAAGTAAAATTTAGAAATACAATTTCGTAAATAGATATAAAAAACAATTTACAGAAATTGCAAACGTTAGGAAAATTTAAGGGAAACACATTTATAAAATGATCAATGGAAATTAACATTTCGTTAGTTCGGCATAACAGAGGGCACCCCCAACGGGTAAGCCATAGTGAACTTGGAAAATATTAATAAAACATGAGATTTAAAAACAATAGACAGCATATCTGAAGGCATTAAGCGTTTGATTTGTCAGTTGATCAGTTGTGAAAATTTAAAAGAAGTGTTATGTACTGAATTGACATGCACAGTAAAATTTAGGTTTGTGTCAAGTAATATTCCCAAGTAAGTGTTTGAAACTGTCCGTTGTATCAACAGTATTGTCATAACTGTATATCGTCACTCAAGAGGGAAAAGGGTCAACATGGTAAATGGTAACACTATACAATTTTAAAGTATCCTTTATATGGGTTCAGGAACAGGTACAGGATTTTTGCACCCATTAGGGGCACTACTATTAAGGTATTACTTTAATCAGAATCCTTTCATCAAATGATTAAACAAGTTTACATGAGAAAACAAAAACGCATATGCCATAAACGACCAATGTACACATAGCAAGTACTCCTGTTCAACCCAACATGAGTAGATCAACAGCCCCTTCAAAAATACTCTTGTACATGGTTAGCACCATGGCGTAATCCACGTAGTAATACTCCCCCACCCCAATACTTATGGGCTGTAAGGACATCAAGGTCTTGTTGAAATCCGGGGCATTATGAGCCCTCCGCCTCCAACTTTCCAGCACACTCTTCGACCTGGCCCGGATTTTCGAGAAGACAATGAAAATAGTGAATAAGTAGTACATGTTCAAGAATGCCCCACCCATCATCGCAAATCCAATTATCCCATCCATTCGGATAGCCCCGTAAATAAAGTAGGTTGTCATAACTACGTACGTCCACTCGTTAGAGGGCAGCACGATTGGAGAGAAGATATACATCGCCTTGGCATGAATCACTTGGAGCGCTCTGTAGTTTTGAATGAATTCGCTTGGAGAGCGAAGTACCTCCTTTGTGGTGTAGTCCTTCCCACTCATATCCGCAATTCTGGAATTAAATAATAAATACCGTACTTTTCGACAAAATATTAAAATTCAATGCAAATAAGAAATACCAGACAAATATCCCTGCAGAAGCACTCTTGTCGATATTAAAATACTTACTCCAGCTCCTTCAAGATGTACATTATCGAGAAGAGATACTCCAGTCCAGGAAATAAGTACACGCACTGATTGATGCTGAATGCAGTCATAAAAATTGCAAACACAATCGATTGAATCCCAGCTAATGGATAGTAAGCCCAATTAGGGAAGTCAAAGGTCCCTGTGAGTAGCACAGGGAGCTGGGGGTAAATCAACGTTATGACTGGAATGGTACTGAATACAAAAAACTGTAAATAAAACAAACTCGCAGCGTAAGCACCACTCATGTCATACTTCCTCGATTGTTGCCGTTCCAGCTCCTTACGTAGTACATATTTTTCTGTAATAAGACAATATATAATAGGAACCAAATTGAGAAAATGAGTCACGAATTATTGCTACTTTTAATAAAAATGTCCTACCTTGAAACTGTTCACCGTACTCAATGAAATCATACGTAAAGCTCGGCATCTCATCCCTGGCTCTGTAGTAGTTGAGGTACAAGCACACAGGAAAAATAATACCAATTACAGAAAGAATGGTAATGACGTAGAAAGCAAAATCCTCCTTCGTACTTTCAGGCGTCTGAGACAACTGCCAGGCTCGGACAGAACACCATACAAGACCTACCACGTTATAAAACGTGTTTTCATAAAACCGAAATAGCCTGAGCTTATTTTTGGTCGGTTGAATACGTTTTTTTTCTTTGGAGTCCCACTCAAAAGGGATTATGTAGAACCAGATTCCCAATGCGTAACCCCGGAATAAATATTCTCTCGCTATTGGCCCCAACATATTTACTACTATGAGTTGTGGTATATGCCTATGCAGGTTATTCTTTATTAGTGTTAATGCTCACAGGGGGTCATTGTCGCAGTGAATTTTTTTGAAAATGTTTTCCCTATTTAGCACCCGATATGAAGCACATTAACAAACATTATAAACTCACAATGAATGATATGAATTTTCATCTTAAACTCTTGACACGAGTAGGTCCTTGTTTTTCTGCATGCACCAGGTATTTCACTAACGAACCATAAGACGTCACTCACATTAACAATTTACTGCTCAAGCGCTTTAGCACAATGCACAGCTATGTATGCAGTTGTATCCATGTATCGACCGGTGCTCCTCTTATTTTATCACAGTGGTAAAGCTGCTTTTAGGACTCCGTCCACTCTTTCTAATTCCCTCCCTAATGCCTGAAAATACAATAATTCACTATAAAATCTGCTAGTTCTTGTTATGGTCAGGGAATTCACTGCGATAATGACACCCAGTGAACATTAGCACTAATAAAAACAAACCTGCATAGGCATACCACAACTCATAATAGCAAATATGTTGGGGCCAATAGCGAGAGAATATTTATTCCGGGGTTACGCATTGGGAATCTGGTTCTACATAATTCCTTTTGAGTGGGATTCCAAAGAAAAAAACGTATTCAACCGACCAAGAATAAGCTCAGGCTATTTCGGTCTTATGAAAACACGTTTTATAACGTGGTTGGTGTTGCATGGTGTGGTATCCGAGCCTTTCTACATTCTTGCCATGCTGTTTTAACTACTACAGAGACACGGAAGAAACGCGAACTTTACGTATGATTTCATTGAGTACTGTGAGTATTTTCAGGATAGAAAATTTTTATTAAAATTAGCAATAGTTTCTGACCCATTTTCTGATATTTGGCTCGTATTATTGTCTTTTGTCTTGGTACTAGAGCATCTCGGGCGGTTAAAATTTGCGGGTAAGCCCGTAAAAAGCCCGGCCCGCCCGGGCTTCGGGCGGGTACGGGTAAAATTTATTACACTTGACGGGTTACGGGCGGGTACGGTCTTTTCAATACGGTTAAAAAAGACCGTGAAAGCCCGTAAAAGCCCGTGAAAAAATTCATGTGTGGCGCATGCTGAATCAGGGGTTGTAAAAGTACATTAACTTGAATACATGGAACGATTTTCAAACGTTTTCAATTTTACCTTTAAAACAAAGTCTTGGTATTCAATGTCAACGAATTAAATTACAGGAATTGTTGGAAGATTGCAAGTCTGGAAAACATTTAAGCAGATACTAGTTGAACATAGGTGTCTATAAATTATGTGAAGTGCCATGAGTGCAAAGATATTTCAGCAGGCAATCGCGCCAAGGAGGGACATCAACACTGGTCAAACCAAAGGTGTCCTCCTATCCTACATATAGGCCTATTTGTAGGCTATTTATAGGGTGCGAGGATTCTATTAAAGAGGCTTGTAGGCAAAATAGGGTGTAAGAGTTTACGCTAAAAGCCTAGCCTACAAAATAGGTAGGCTAAGGCATCGTCGAATTATAAGCATATATGTAGGCTATTGATACATGTCATTTTCATTTAATGGTATATGGAACGGCCAAATGAAAATTAAAGAATAATCCGCGACTGGTACTTGCAGATTGTATGTTTCATGGTGCGGTTCAAGCATGAAAAGTTCGTGCTAGCTCGCCTTAATCTAGAACTTCACCAAAATTAAAACTTCAAAATACTTGGTAAAGTGGAAACTGTATAAACTCGACCACTGAAACGAAAAAATGCGCTTGAACACAATTCAAATTTCAAACAGGATTTACTGAGATATGTTGGTGTAGAATTAGAGTAGAACGCCCTTAAATAGTCTGTCAGTAACGAAAAGCATATAAAATGTAGGAAGGGTGTAGAATTGGTTGATCTAATTTGCTAATGAAATGTAGGCTAACATGTAGGCTTGGTGCTCCCCATATAGGAAGGATGTAGGATAGGCTGACCTATTCGGCGGTTAAAATGTAGGCATGTATGTAGGCTCGGCTCAAATTTTATAAATAGGAAGGATATAGGATAGGCTGAGCCATTTGGACACCTTTGGGTCAAACATAATTGTAAGAATTCTGCAGTGGAAGCAACCCCAGCTCTTACCAATTTCATTTAAAAAAAAGGCAAAAACCAAAAATTGAATAAGAAAATTGTTCTGGGTGTATAGCTAGGGATTTACAAGCTGGACTAGTATTAGCGGGCGGGCTACGGGCTTTTTTAAATTTTACGGGCCGGGCCGGGCTTTATTGTTGAACTTTAATTTCGGGCCGGGCGGGTACGGGTAAACATTTACGGGCCGCGGGCGGGTACGAGCCCAAAATATCCCACGGGGTGATGCTCTACTTGGTACAGAAAAATATGTACTACGGGAGGAGCTCGAACAACAAAGATCTACGAAGTATGACATGAGTGTTGCTTACGCTTAAAGTTTGTTTTATTTGCAAGTTTTTATAATCAGTACGTTCCAGCCATAACGTTGATATATACCCAGATCCCCGTGCTACTCACTGGGACCATTGACCTACCCAATTGGGTTTACTACCCATTGGCTCTGATTCAAGCGATTGTGATTGCATTGTTTTTGACAGCGGTCGTCGTCAACCACTGCGTGTTTCCAGGACTGGAATTTCTCTTTTCCTTAATGTAGATATATCTTGAAGGAGCTGGAGTAAGTACTTTAATTGCGACAAGAATATACTTCTGCAGGGATATTTTTTATTCGTAGTGAATTTTAATATTTTGTCAAAAAGCGCGTATTTATAGGCAATTAATTATTTAATTCCAGAATTACGGATGTGAATGAGAAGGATTACACCACAACGGAGGTACTTCGCACTTCGAGTTCTTTCAAAACTATAGAGTGCTCCAAGTGATTCATGCCAAGGCGATGGATATCTACAGTCCAATCGGGCTGCCCTCTAACGAATGGACGTACGTAGTTATGGCTAGCTACTGTATGTACGGGGCTATCCGAATGGATGGGGTAATCGGATTTGCGATGATGGGTGGGGCATTCTTGAACATGTACTACTTATTCACTATTTTCATTGTCTTCTCGAAAATCCGGGCCAGGTCGAAGAGTGTGCTGGAAAGTTGGAGGCGGTGGGCTCATAATGCCCGGGATTTCAACAAGACCTTGATGTCCTTACAGCCCATAAGTGTTGGGATCGGGGAGTATTATTACATTGATTACGCCATGGTGCTAACCATGTACAAGAGTATTTTTGAAAGGGCTGTTGATCTTCTCATGTTGGGTTGAGCAGGAAAGCTCTAGTTAGAATTGTCAATGTCACCATGTCACACTGTGTTTGTTCTTGAACATTCGGGTCCTTCGCTCCATTAGGGCTTTCGTTCATACATAGAACGTTTACACGTGGAACATATGAAATACTTTTCTGTGCTCATGTGTTTCTGAAAATACAAAGTAAGTACAGAGTGGCAAAAACGTTTTTAAATCCCAAGCCCTTACAAAAGGCAGTAGTAAAAATATTCGATTCCATTATTTGCGGCCACAGCGTTTTCTAAATGTTAAACATTTATTCCATCCTCCTGGAAAATTTAGTTCGCTGCAGATAGAGAGATTCGCTATTTCATCATATTTTAAATTTAAAAAATAAATTGAAGGATAAAACATTTCTGGATAGCTTAAAGATAGTCATAGTTGTTGATGTAAAGTTTGCGATGCATAATAAAGCGTGAGTTCCGCTGAAATTAACAGTTAAACATGAAACCAAATTTCACCGGTGGATTGAAAGTACTTAAAAAACTACAGAAATTGTAAAAGGTTTTGAAGTTTTTCTCGGATTTGAAATCTTCAATAACTGAAGCTAGTTTGGAGCAATTTAAAGAACTTTCTGGCACAGCATGTGAGCCCTGGGTTAAGAATGGTGAGCGTGACCCGGAAAGTTGGAGCTAAAGGTTGAAGGAGCTCAGCTTGAAGAAGTGCGAAAGCCACGGAAAAGCATCATGATCGATTCCGCATGTTACCAGTTTATTTTCAGCATATTTTCATATATTGCAATATATTTATATATACGTATATGTATATAACGTGTTTCAGAACCCTATATGCTATATGGTAACAACTTAAAGTGAAGACTTAGTAACAAGTTTTGCTACAAACGAGGGAATTAAATTCTGTTTGTGCCACTCACTTATGCGGGCTAGAGTCGGGGTGACAAACGTTATGTCACCACGGTTGCAAAATTGAAAATGTCAGGAAATTTTTGACACTTTATGCAATTTAGGCCATTTGGTTTCCTAGGGCACTTTAGGCAGTTTGGGCATACTCAGTGTAGGGCAGGGCTGTGTTTCTTTGTTAAGAAATCAAACAATCGCGTTTTTATGTTTAAACAAGGTTTTTTCGTTTACACAAATTTGCAATCTACAACATTCATTATTATTCTAACCATCGGCCAATGAATAATATGAGGGACTCCTAGCTGCCGTCGATTCACTCTTGGAAACTATAGATGGGAAAATGACCATCATTGGCAACCTGATTTGTTGAAGATATTGACCCATCTCTGTATCTTTGAGTAATACTTTGCTATGTGTGACTTTGTTTACAAGATAAACTTATTGTCGCTGCGTCGGCACATTTCTATGTATGAGTACATTTATGAGTATATGACAGTGTTACTGTGTACGCGTCAAGTTTATTACCATGTGTATTTGTGTAGGAATTGGATCATGCGACATATCTTTAGGTTAGCAAATCTTCAGTTACTCTTATTTCTTTATCCTTGTTTAGGTATTTTGTCACACCCAAATGTGAAGGCTACAGTTGAAGCCACAACTTTAGGCTACAAAATATTGTCATATTTTGGTTCAAAGTTGACCCTAACGGAATTCTTCCAAGCATATATAAACGCTTAACATTTGTGAATAAATCATCAGTCGGTTTCAGACTTACAAACTATAAACTTGTAAACTAGGACTTACATTTCAATATGATTGGTCTATCAAAATCCAAAACAGCTAACATGCCGATTTTATTACTCGTAGACATGAGTACTTTCGCGGATCAATTTTCAAGAATATTAGGAAGCTCTAAGACGCTCCCGACTGCATCAGCGATAATTGTTCAGCATTCGGAAAGCTTAGAAGGTAGCAATACATACAGTAACGTAAGAATAAAAGGGATGCCAACAACAAGGTAACACTCAATCGAGAAGTATAATGTACCGTTCACATTGCCACGTTTGCAAGCAAAACGTCGCCTCTGCAAAGTATTTACTTGCAGCGCTAGAAGATAGGTAAACACGATTATAATGCTACTTTTCCCCTCTGGCAACCTTTGTGGCTATAATCTAAAATATAGTACTCTGAACTATAGGCTCAGAACCGGTTGTAGATGCTACAAATGGCGGCATCTTACGGATAAATTATGTACTCCGTACTGCACATAAGAAACTATGGCTCCAAGTTTCAAATTAACTATTATTAACCTCAAACTCAAAATGTTAAATTAAAACGTCCAGTTTAAATATAGCATCTTTCAAACGTTCGACTTGAGTCTGTGTATATTAATAATTACACATTTACACACCGCATATACGAAGAGGTAAGATTAGCGTAACGAAATTACAGCAGCGATGGAGGGTCGTCGGGAAGGGGTCGTGTGCAGTTCACAGCTGCAAAGGTAAGCCCTCGTAATTTGTTACAATTTTTCCTTTTCATAACCTAAACGTAATAATTATGTGCAGGTAATTTCTTAAACACACTGTTAGCGTTCCTTCTGGTTTTTTACCCGAGTTGTCAACACGTTTAGTTTTTTGTTCTCGACTAGATTATTTTTTCCGTTAAATAGTTCGAGTTTTCTTTATTCTTTTGTCTATTTGCTTGTTTATAGATAGCAAAATGAATAATTGTAAGTCTATAGGTGTGCATTAATTTAGGTATTATTATTAATTTTGTCCGTGTCGTGCATTTATGTTGATTTAATTTTTCTATTTTTAATTTTAGTGTGCTCGCTATTGAGCTCCTGTCGGGATTGTGTCCTCAACCCAGATTGTAATTGGGGGATTTTGTTCCAACGAGCAGGACAATGTGTGCAGGACATTGCACAACTGGGAGAGGAAGTTCTTGGCGTTGCAAGAACTACGGTGGATTGTAGTGACCCACGCTGTGCCACAACACTTGTTCGGACGGTTGCAACCATCGATTGGTCCGTCACAGGTAAAATCATTTCAAATTATAATATTTGTTTTTGTTGAAATTTATTCAGAGCTAATTATCCGTGCTAATATTTAATGCTCTCAAATATTTGTTGAGCATTCTCGAGCATGCTCTCAAATTATTGTTGAGCATTCTTGAGCATGCTCTCAAATTATTGTTGAGCATTCTTGAGCATGCTCTCAAATTATTGTTGAGCATTCTTGAGCATGCTCTCAAATTATTGTTGAGCATTCTTGAGCATGCTCTCAAATTATTGTTGAGCATTGTTGAGCATGCCCTCAAATCATTGATGAGCATTCTTGAGCATGCTTCTAAATTAGTGTTGAGCATTCTTGAGCATGCTCCTTAATTAGTGTTGAGCCTTTATCATTTACGCCAATGATTGTAATTGTTATAGTTAATATTCCAGGCTTGCTGAGCGTTGTCGGTTCTGTGTTCCTCGGAGCAATTGGGTACGCAGCGTTTTGGAGCCTTCAACGACGCTACAGGCCAAACCAGCCACTACCCAATGAACCGGAAGTTTTTGTTCCTCCAGTCGTGAGGTATGGTCGTCGTCGTGTCGTCGAGGCTTGGTTGGACGAACTCATGCGTCAGGAAGGAGACGCTGAGGATGTCGCTCTGGGCCAAGCAGGTAATATTATTGTTATAGTTTAATAATAATTTTGATTGATTTGAATACACGAATGTAAAAATAATTCAAGTAATTTAAGTAATTGGTTCAATATCATATCTGTTTTCCAGCCCTCATCCAACTTCGGGCTGGAGGTGAAGCTGCCATTGAAGCAAATGAAGCACTAGTCCAGCTTCATGACGTCAATGTCATCAAACATTTGCCACCCCAGCCCAACCAAGTGCCAGTTATTCCAAACCCTCTACTACACGCAGGAAATAATTTTGATCCCTTGGACCATGACGAGCAACCCGCTATATTGAACTTGGAAGAGCATGTTGGGGAAGGGAATGAGGAGGTAGCCGTCCAAATAGAGATGGACTTGGTGGGGAAGACTTCGGTCCAGTCATTGGCGTAGGTGGCGAACCAGCTCCACCCCCAGTTGTTCGTCATAACCTTAGACAAAATGCTAAGGATGCTGCAATTGTTCGGTTGAGGCAGTTCTGTGGGCGTTAATGTTTTGTTTATTTATTTGTTGAATTGTTTCTTCAATGAACTGTGCCTTTAACTCCGTGTGCTTTAATATTTTTTCGTTGTCTCAGTAATCTGTTTGCATTTTATTAATTACTGGCTAATGTATTGGTGCTACAGTAAATATTTTGTTGCATTTACAAAATTGTTGTTAAATAAAAGTGTTTAAAAACGACAAAACCCAATCAACACACATTATTTAAAAAAAGTAACATCTTTAACTACCAGTCGTGTAAAGTAGTTGGAGCAAAGTAGCTGCTGTGTGTGTTTGGTTCCATTTATTTCACATAAGACAGTAAAAAACTAAAATGAAAGTTAAGGAACTACAGTGTCATTCATGCCGTTTCGGTTACCTATACAGAGTTAAGTCTACCAGTACGATTGAACTACAAGTTCACGATTCCAAAAGGTTTTGCAAAAGTTGTGCAGTTATTTACTTGACGAGAAAGACTATTTTTAAAATTGAAAGCTCTGGTAATTTGAATAACAGTAGTAGTCAGAACACGGCGACCACTACGGAGAGTAATGCGTTGTCAAAATTAGAAAAGATCTTTGACCGAGGGTTGTGGATAAAAACATATACTTCATTTTGGAATTACAAGTGTGAATTTTGCAAATCTGACAGTTTGGAAGAAGAAATTGTGGAGAGGCAG
This sequence comes from Allacma fusca, assembly GCA_947179485.1. Lineage (NCBI taxonomy): Eukaryota > Metazoa > Arthropoda > Collembola > Symphypleona > Sminthuridae > Allacma > Allacma fusca. Next base: position 2,028,062 of record OX359246.1, on the reverse strand, counting down.
TTTCACCTCGACACATTTAGCGACTACAAGGAATTGTGTAAAGGAATTCCAATATACGAGTTTGCACTGTTGGACAGGATTAGACTTTGCGACATTTGCTTTTCTACCTTTGTACTCCTGCCAAATATCCCAGAGATTGCGAGTTCATTTAAAAGGGTGATGCTGTCATCACATCTAGTAGTGACATGAACCCGGGTGAAATTAGACGAAGCTATGTGAACCAGCGCTTGTCAGGATCATTTTCAGGCTTGAATGGATTTTTGACCCAGCGTAAAAAGTGGACTGATAAACAAGCCGTGGAACATGAATTACAAAAAATCGAAAGTTATTCTTTACACAAGCCAATACGGCGGAAATTCCAGAGAAGTAAAGTTCAAGTTGGGCTTCCTAATTCAACGTGGTGTGCCGATCTGAAAATTCTGTCAGACAAGTGGGTCCCCTATAACAATTGTAACACTTGCGTTCTAGTTTGCATTGATTTCTTGAGTAAATATGCATATGCACGGATGTTAAAATCAAAAAGCTCCGAGCATATGACACGAGCCTTCAAGTCAATTCTGAAGGAGGCTAGTCCTGTGAAGCCTGACTATCTCTGGACGGATGAAGGTATGTAATGATAACATTTGTCGCTTTAAAACAATTTAGTATTTAACCTTCAAAAATCGTGATTTGTCAAATACGCAAAAATTATACTTATTATCATATTTAATGTGCAGGAACGGAATTCCGGTCACGTACCTTTCAAACGATCCTTGACGAAAACGAGATTGTATGGTATGCCACATCCAGTCCCATCAAGTCCAGCCCCGTGGAACGCTTTATAAGGACACTTTTTACCCGTATTCAAAGGTATTTAACACACCACAACACGCTTAAGTTTGATGACAAACTGAAAGAATTTGTCACTACGTATAACAACACTGTGCATAGCAGCATTGATCGTACACCTGCCTCCGTCTCCCCAGAAAATAGCTTTGAAGTTTGGTGGCACGTCTATAGAAAATATATACAGGAGAAGGCTCTACCTAGAAAGCCTCCAGCACTTCAGTTGGGGGACTTGGTTCGAATTGGAAAGCACAAGATTCGTTTTGAAAAGGGTAAGATTATTATAATTATTACAGTAATTTTTGAAAATTCGTAAAACGATTTAGCTACGACAAATAATAAATCCAAAGTATTTAATGAGGAATGTTTTATTCGTTCTAGGCTATTCAGAGAATTTTTCCCGTGAGGTGTTTCGAGTGAGTGCAGTGTACGAGACAGTTCCATATACATTTACGCTCACAACGCTGGAGAACGGAGAGCCGGTGGAGGGGAAATTTTATTTTGAAGAATTATCACTGGTGGAGAGTCCCGAAAGAAAGAGGGGACTTGTTGAACATACAGAGACTAATACCACAGGAACTCCATCGTCAAGTCAAAATGTCAATACATCAGAGCCCCTTTCAGCAGCAGCAGCAGGAACCCAAACCCATATGGGTAAGCCTGAGCAGCAAAATGAATGACAGTTCGACGCCAAATAATTTGGTGGCATCATTTGGCACGAGTCCAATACTTTGCCCGCATACTGCCTACGAAGTCGGTCTTGTGAGTTTGCGGTACACTGTAAAGGACCCAAACAAAGAAGTGCCTCTCGTCCCGGACAAACCGGATCCTTCGCCAACACACCCCCTTCCAAATCCCATCTTCCCACACATCAAAGTGCCAACTGTGAAGAAATTCACCCATAAAAACACGTCTGACGACGTACTCGTTTTTCTTGGACGTTTTAACAAAGCTCTGGAAGATAAAAACTTTGATGTGCGGTTCACTACTACCATAATTGAGATTAAGCCGGACACTGAATTGCTAATTGAAGTTTATGTGGGTGAATTGGCTCCGGACCAGCATTTGACACTTTCGCAGCAATTGGCCAAACTGTTTGGGTTTCAGCGAAGGCATTTTTATTTGGGAGCCACGACAGCTAGGCAGACTTGCAAAGAAAGTACATTCAAAGCATTAGTTCCAAACGGATCGACTGTAGACCTGGAACTTGTGACATTTCCAAGGGGTGAGGGCTCTCAAGAAAATATTATTTTTGTTGACAATATTTATGAATCTCTCTATGCGTACATTTATAAACCCAAAGAGAATTTGGATGTTTTCGTATCCCACATAAATACTAAATTAGAGAAGAATGGACATGACTTGAAGTTCCTGTTACGGGACGATGGTAAAACTTTGATGGATTTTAAATCGTATGCAAAAAAAACTGGCGAATCAGTAACACTAGCTGCCGAAGTTGCTGAAATATTTGGATTTGACGAGACGAAATTCGCTGTGGGCATTCATACAAGTGATCGTGTAGCAAGCGAAGATGTCATGAAAAAACTAAAGCACGGCAAAAAATGTTATTTCTACTTTGGTCTCTACAGTCGTCTGGTGTTTTTGATGTACGAACCGGCTAGTCGTGACGCAGATGTTGTAATCGAAGGAATTAATTCAACTTTTAAGACCCAGAAATTCAATGAATTTGACATTACATTCAAGATTGAGGGGGGTGAGTTATTTGTGCGGCAACTTCCACCTCACGTTACGATTTTCCTCCCTCCTACCCTAAACAAGTTTTTTGGTATCCCCGAAAAAGCAAGATTTCAAGATGACACCCGTTTTACATTATCTAGTGAAATAGTTGCGGAGGAGATTGAAGAGAATATCAAGGATTATACTAATGGTTTTTACTTCCCCATGCATAATGCGGGGATTGCAAAACGCCTGCTTATATTAGCTGATTGTGTGGAGAACCAATATTTTAGTAACTTCCGGTTGCCATTGCTCCGTGACGTAGACTTGGAGTCGGAAAACCATATTAAACCAACAACAATAACATTCGAGCCAGTAGTTTATCTTGGGCTGACCAGTGACATGCTGTCGAAATTGCGTGTAAAATTTGTGGACGAATTTCTGCGTGATAGTGAATTTAGTGCAGATTCGGAAACAGTTGTCTGTCTCCATTTCAGGCCAAAGTACTGAGAGAAATGAGGGAAGTTATTTGCAAAGACGGTCAAGAAGCGTGTACATTGTCACCTCCCAGTAGCAGCAGCAGCATCACAAACAACAGTTCCAATAATATTGGTAGTGAGCATAATTTTCAAGTCGGCGGGAGATATACGGATACTGCCTTGATTGGAATGCCATCTTCGATGGGTGGTGGTGGTGGTGGGACGGGACTCTCCACCGAATCCACTTCATATTTAGTTCCTTTGACTCAGTCACGGAACCGGCAATCGACAGCAAGCCATCGACGCCGAAAGACCAACCAGACTGGAGGTAGAGTACGAAAGAGGAAATCAACAGCAGTGTCTGCCGGAAGACGAAAACGAAGGCGTGCAGGAAGTCGGAAGCAAGCGTCAGTGCAAATTGGTGGCAGACGAAAGAGGCGCTCAAAGGGAGTAGTTGGTAGAAGGTGTGCTGCAAAAAAATAAATTTAACCAAAGCCAAACGACCAATACATACGGCAGCGATGGAGAGCACAATTTTTGACGATTCGCCCACAGTGTACAGCGGTTCAACGGAATCCGTGCGTAGTGAGCTACTACCTTTTCAAAATTATCCTACGGACGTTAGCACAATTAACAGCACTGATTATGTACCTTATTACCCAGTGGAATCGTACTCTGACAATTATCAACCCCTTCAGTTTGTAATAAACGGAGATGGGCAAAGCTATTTTGATTTGGCAGACAGTTTTTTAAAAATAAAAGCGAGGATTGTGAGGAGTGATGGAGGTGTGTGTGACACAACTAATTCAGTGTGTCCCAGCAATCTCTTCTTTGACAGCCTCTTTTCAAACGTGCAAATCTTTGTAAACAATGTACAAGTTTTTGACGCATTTAATAATTACCCTTTTCTTGCCTACTTCCACAAAGTTTTGTCTACGAGTCCAGAGGAGAAAAATGGAAAACTTCAAGATTCGTTTTTTTATCCGGACGACAAGTTTAATGACTACACAAGCTCCAACAGTGGTTACACGACAAGATACAATATTGTCAAAAATTCGCAACAGTTTGTTATTAGCGGGAATGTCGCTGCTAATCTGTTTATGCAAAATAGATACTTGCCTGCTGGGTGCGAATTAAAAATAGTTCTGCGTAGGTCAAACCCAGAATTTTGCCTAGACTCCAAGGCTGACTCCAAGACTGGGGTCTCGGGTTGCCCATATGCAGTTGTCCTGAACGAGGCTACATTTTACATGAGTCGCAAGGTAGTTTCCAAGGGAGTACTGGAGATGCACAGGAGATTGTTGAACGAGGGGAAAACAATGAAATTCCCTGTACCAAGCACCGACCTTAAATGCATAAACATTGCGGCCGGACTGTCGTCCTACATCTCAGACTCTTTGATTCTCCCGCGAATTCCCAAATGTATTATTTTGGCATTTGTCTCGGCATCAGCCTACCTGGGAAAGTTATCAGCCAGTCCATTCAACTATGAGCACAATAACATTGCGTCAATCTCATTCCAATGGAATAATGACACCCTTGAATCCAGGGAAATCGGCTTTGAGTTTCAAAAGGAAGAACAGGGATGTACAGATATTACATTTGCTTTGCGATCATTGAGGAGACTAGCTGCGTCTCCGATCGTTGGGAACGGCATTAAGTTGCAAAATTGGAGTAAAGGTAAACAGTTTTTAAGCTGTGTGACACTAAACCTAGTCGGGTGTACGCATTGAATTATATTTTGGATTTATTTTTGTTGTTATAAATTTGCTCTAATCATTGAATTGCAATTATTTTTTAAAGGTTATGCATTCACCTGTATTGAATTACTACCTCTGTCATCGAATTCCCTCTCTGTAAATAAAAGTGGGCAGTGCAAGATTTCGCTGAGATTCTCACAGGCATTGGCTCAAAATACGACCGTCTTAATGTATTTACTTGGCCAATCTTGCATTGAAGTGGACAAGAACAAAAACGTCACTCTTGACTAGTGATAATTACAACAAGATGAATACATCAAGTATAGAACGCGTGCTCAAGTCCCTGTTCGATTCCCGAAACCTGGACATTCCCATTTATGTATGTGCAGCTGATAAAGTAAACGAAACATTGGAACTTGAGAATACGCCCTTGTACTTTCCAAAGGCCTTGGTTATAAATACGTCAAGGCATTACGAGACAGGTGCGAAGAATAATTTCAGTTAATTGGACATACACACAAATATTTGATTGCACCACAAAGTAAGTCAATTTATTGGGTGTACGTTTTTATATTGCTTATAGGCGAGCACTGGATAGCTCTGTATATTTTGTCGTTTGAAAAATGCTACTACCTGGATTCTTTTGGACAGCCAATGGATACGTATAAATATGTGCAGCTTCCCTCCCATATAAGAATTATTAAGGAAAATTGTAGAGTGTTACAAAGTGGACCTAGTAATGCATGTGGGTATTATTGTGTGAAATTTCTCTATTGTATGGGTATAGGGCAATCGTTTGAGCAATACCTCGACGGCTTGAGTGCCAATAAGAGACACAATGATTACAAAGTTAAACATTTTGTTAAAACTGTCCCGGTTTTCAACTCTTGGCGTAATATAAGAGACTATAAGCACAGCAGCATGAGCAGCAGGTGCTGGGGAAAATATAATCAAGGAAACAAGCCGAAGTGTCTGTGTAAATTTGGTAATAGCTACTCTTGTATACAATAATATGACGTATGGCGAAATTAATATTTTAATCGTAGATTACGGGCCAAACTAGTACACTTGGAAGTAATGGGGAGCATGCTCATAATTTAAGGACCATGCTCCTAATTTGAGGAGCATTAAGGAGCATGCTCTTAATTTAAGGAGCATTAAGGAGCATGCTCTTAATTTAAGGAGCATTAAGGAGCATGCTCTTAATTTAAGGAGCATTGGGGAGCATGTTCATAATTTAAGGAGCATTGGGGAGCATGCTCATAATTTAAGGAGCATTAAGGAGCATGCTCATAATTTAAGGAGCATTAAGGAGCATTTTAATAATTTGTTTTATTGTAATTATGTTATCCAAAAATAATAAATAAATCGCCCATTTTTCCTATTTAAATCCGACTGGTTTTTTAAATGACAATTAGTTTGTTTGTGTACGCATACAGGTAAACATTAAGGCAGTAAATCATTTCCCCCGAATGGATTTTGAAAATTTAATCCCGTTCTGCATCCCAGTTCCATCAACTATTCAAATTCTTGGCCAAAGTTTTACGGGAAAGAGTCATACGATATTGGAATTAATTCGACGTCGAAACGAAATATTTACGGAGCGAATTGAAAAGGTTATATATTTGTGTGATTACATTCAAGAGGAATTTACGGATTTTCAGCTGAACGACCCGGACGTATCGTTTGTGACAACTCTATCTGAGTCTCAGATTGTTGAAAAATCGTTTGTCGTGATTGATGACCAGCTGTCTGCCTTGAAGAAACGCTGTGAACTTACCGAATTGATTAACAATCTGTTTACAAAAATAAGTCACCACATGAAAGTTTGTGTTGCTATCATTTTGCAGCAGCCATTTGTACCGACTATACGAGAAGCAGTGCTCAATACGCAAATACTTTTATTGTTCCCATTTAACAGGGATAAACGTATAATCAGGTATATAGCGAATCAAGTGTGTCCTGATAACAGTGCATTCATTAAGGCCGCATATGAGAGAGCGTTGAGCTCGAGAGATTTTGGATATTTGGTCTTAAATTTCCACCCTTTGCATAGACGTTATAAACTTTTCGCTCGCAACAGTATATTTCTTGCAGATAATACAGAAGTGTATGGATTAAAATAAGTAGTTTGATTTCTTCAATTGTCATGACCTTACAGACGAGATTAGAGTCAGAGTGCGAAAATTTATACACTCTGTTGCAATCCCGCAGCAAAGAGTACAAGAACTTAATTCAACGATCATCTATTGAATCATTACTCGCGCTGTGCGAATCATTTTGCAATCTGCATTTGTTTTATTGTACTAAACACATTACAGTTATTACCAAAAAAGGGGCCAAAGCGGTTTCCAGAAAACTTTGCAAACAATTACATTTACTCTGCAGTTGTAACGGTAGTGTTGGTAGTGGCGGTCTGTGCAAAGAAAACGGACCAGGCCACATACGTCTCAAGAGAATTTTTAAAGCCGAAGAGCAACTAGTTAAATCTGTCCTGGCTGTCGTATTTCACTGCATAATACACACCGAGTGCTTGCTACATTTTCCTTGAACAATGGAAGTAAACAAGTCACTGGCTCTAAACATGTACAAAGTAATGCCACCTGAACTTTATTATAAGCTTATGGATTGCTACAACAAGGATCAAGTAAAAAGGAGGGCTAAAGCGTCATCGGCTGTGGGTGAAAAGGGTAAGCAAGATCAATTGTTGTTGGACGCTAACGACGGACAAGAGGAAGAACATGTGCCTGTGGATAGCGGGCACACATCTGTCGTAGTGCCAGACAACATTGAGCAAGACGGTGGTCGCAGTGGTATTATTGGTGGCGGTGGGAAAGTTGGCTCCTCAACGGGAACACAAACACAAGATAAGTACACAAAGTGTGTGCAGGAACTGGCACTTCAACAGGAACACTCTCTCTCCCATCACTCTCCTGCACACGCTGTAGCTGGAAGCAGTCCAAACTCTCTGGGAGATAGAAACACATCTGTAGGGCGCTCAAGAGCACAGTGGAAACCTATAGAAGAGTCGTCACTCACTCAAAACATAAAGAGAAAATCTCATCCAAGGAAAAGAAAACAACAACGACAATTACGCAAACCTATTGTTGCAAAGATTGCCAAAAACTTGCCACGTGGTAAAATCAATCGTGCTCGTAGCAATTCCATTAAGAATAAAAGGACAAAATGGTAGTGTGGTTAGACTATCACGCCAGTATGACTTTTTACCTCGACCCAAGCAATCCTCAAGAACCATTAAATTTTATTTTGAAATGTTCCAGCTAAAACTTGTTTGTGCCTCTGTTCTCGCCCTGTGTCAACCCGCATTGGGTTCTGTCATTATTCCCCCTGTTTCTCTCGATCAAAATTCTGATATCCTTCTCGCAAACAACTGGTCTGGTTCAGTGAATATTTCAGCCCAAGAACTACTATTGAAAAATGTGTTTACCAAGGCTGCTTCTATGGCAGTTAACAAAGCAATTTTTGAAATTATCGATGTTGAAATGTCGCTTGGAAAACTTTTAAATGTGTGGCATTCTGGTTTTAAAAAACAAACACCACCACCAACACCTCATCATTATCATCCCCATTTTCTGATAAATTAAATTTTACATTTCTTAAAGACATTTTTGCTGCTCAAAAAAGTGATTCATCCGATGGAATGTATTCAAACCCGCCAGATATTACCGCCGATTTCAATGGTTTAGACGAATGTATTAGACTGACAAACAAAGGTACGTGTATTTGTCTTGCTGGCATAAATGAGGTTACGCTCGGTGGTCTGTAAAACACTGTATGATAAGTTTTATAGCTAATAATCCAATTCTTGCAGTTTTATACGTGTTGTGTGGCCTACTCTCAACCTAAGTAATTTTTAAGTTGGCAAAATATTTGAAAGAGAGACTGCTTTGCAAACGAAACATTTTGCGGACTGTTGCAACTGCTGCTGAAGGTGGAGTTTAATCTCAGAGCGGCAACTATAACACAGGTGGACAGTCTTATTGGTTTCCCATATTATTTATAATGGAGGGTGAACCATCAGGTACATCATCAACAGATTCCAGAACTCCTTCCCCAAGACCTTCGTCTTCAACCGCTACTGTCGTCGCTGACAATGTTCCCGACGCTGCAGTTTACCCAACACGAAAATATACAAATGCTTACAAGTCCGAGGGAAATTTTGTAAGTATATAACTATATAAAAATAGTTTAATCATACTGTAGAGTAACCAATGCAATACCGAATATGATAATTTTATTGTATGAATAATTTATTTGAAAGTTTAAGATGTTACGTTGCTGCGTCCCTGGCTGCCCTTTCCGCACGAGTCGGTACGAACCATATGATGCGCACGTCCACGCTCGCCATTATTGTGCACCATGCGAACTATATTTTATCAACATTGATGAGCATCAGTGCCCACATACAAATAACCAGGTTGGGGGAGCTGAAAGAGCAGCCAACTTGGACCTGTCCGTATTTAGCGAGTTTTCCCGAAGCCATCTAGGAGCCATCACAGCGTATGTTTATCATTTTAAAAATGAGGTTATACAGGTTGATGAGGCATTTAGCTTTCTCTACGAGAGTATTAAAAAGCTTTTGGAACAAATTTTTGTGTTACGGGGCAATTTAAGGGTTTCAATGAAGCTAGGTGTGGAGCTTGAACAGTTGATAATACAGGAGGGAGAAGTTGTGTGAGCCAAGATTATTTTGTTTTTCTTTCAAAGTGACCACCACCTTTTGTCTAGTTTACAAACTATTGGAACACTTGTCACGGGTTGCGCCGAGGACATTGAATCTAAAAAGGCGTTATTCATTACCAACGGGAGTAATTTCCGTGTGAAGTCTTTGAAATCTTTAGAGATAAAACTCGCCGAATATCGACCCTTTCAATCTGCTCGTATACGAGAGTATTTAAAAATGCCAATAATTTCACGAGGTATAATTAATTTTAAGACAAAGACGGAGTGTTTCAAAGTATGCGTTACTGCTGGAATATTTTGGGAAGATGCATTGCGCGCTAATTCAATTTTGCCAAAGGGCAAGCGTTTGAATTTAAAAAATTGTAATGCTTGGAGACGATATTACTCCCGGCTAGATTTTACAGGTGTGACAACATTGGAGTGTTCAGATATTATAGGCATATCGGAAAGTATTGACCGCTTTGAGAGTAACAACAACGTGTGTGTCCACGTGTTATCTCATCAAGAAAATCGCATGTATGTTGCACGCAAGAGTTCCGCAGTTTATTCATCAAGTGTGAATCTTTTTTTAATCCGTCAAGAGGCCACGCAAAACCATAGCAGCGGCAGCAGTAGTAGGTATTATTTTGTTTTAACCCAATAAACATAATGCTTTAGTGTGTAAGAGATGCTTAAGGTACTTTTCTACTCAGAAGCCCTATCTGGCTCACACGAGTCAATGTGAAAGCAATTCAAAGGCCCATTTACAGTTGGGCGTGTTAGGCGGTGGCTTTGTTAACACACGACTTTTGATAGATAAACCAATAGAGATAACCCCACCTGTGGGGGCGACGATAAAATTTAATCGTCTTGACCTGACCCTGCATTTCCCGTTCATTATTTATACTTCATTTGTAAATAAACGTGAGCCTTTGCATATCAGTACCGTAGATAAGTCAAAGAAAGTTTTATATCATAACTCAATTAAACATGAGCATACTATCAAAGGATATTCGTTTGTTATTTTGCGCAGAGACAGTATGGAGAAATGCACATCATTAAAAAATACCAAAGTAATTGCCATGGAAAAATACAATATTGAGGACGCTTCAAGGACCGGTGAGGGAGTAGTTGAGCATTATTTTAGACGCATATTCTTCTGGGCCAGAGAGTTACTAACAGCAATTAGAAACACAAATAATTTTAAGCAGCCTACACTTGAGGAGCTAGTAAAGTATGAGAATATAACTCACTGTCAGTTTTGCCAGGCCGAGTTTACAGATAGTAATAAAGCAAATGTTAACTCAGAGCACGATCAGTCCAGTAGACTCAGCGTGCCAACAGCAAACACATTCATAACTACATCTTCAGGTGTCTCCCTCCCCTCTTGGAGTTTTGAAGCCTGGGATGACGAGCATAATTTGACAAACATCAAGACAGAGATAGAAGATGAAGCAAATGAAAGAGAAGAGGAGCATACAGCCTTCCACCCTGATTTTGGTAGAAGCGTCGCCAAACCGGTTTTGAAAACAATGCATCACAACCACTTTTGTGGTGGTGGCAAAGTTGAGAAAATAATTTGTCAGTATTGTAACTTAAAGATTTTGTCCAAGGTATATGTACCTATTATTTTTCATTCAAAAAAAGGTTTGAGTTTTCGCTTTCTCGTCGACGGACTTAGTTCAGAGCGTTACGTGACTTCAGATATTAGGGTTTTAGCTAAATCACCATCAGAAATAATTCAGGTAGAAATTGCCTCCTCAAACACACTTGTACCAAAGTTTGGTCCAGATAATGAAAGACCCAAAAAGGGATCGCGGATGACACGAATTAGATTTACAAATGCTACTAATTTTATTGACGAGCCTCTCGAAAAAATTATTCAACTCCTGGAACCATGCAGTAAATATTTCAAAATTATAGAAATGATTATTCAAGATTTTTTTCCGCACATCCACTGTAGTTTCTTTGAAAATATTTGTGATCTTGTTACCATTATTGGTCAACTACCTTCAATTCAAACACTAAACCAGTGGTGTAGTTACATCGAAAAGAGCCATTCAAGCTTATATATACAGGAGAATGACAACAGTGTTAAACGATTTGCTACTGCCGAAATAGTGGGGTTTAATAAGATTTGTAAAAGTTTTAAGTTGGATAGCATGCCATCCTTTGAACAATTTTATGGCTGTGTTAAGTCGGCATTTCTGACTGCTTTTTTTGAGTCCTACCGCGAGAATGCATATAAATGTTTTGGATTAGACCCAGCTGGCGTACCCACAAATTCCGCTTATACGTTTCACGCGTTTCTATTTTACAGCAAAAAAGAAATTGAAATTCCCAGAGACCCGTCGATGATAGAGTTAATCAGATCTAATTTACGCGGTGGCATTTGTTATAGTGGGACACAAATTACCAGAGCCAACAATTTATGGAACGTCCATCATGGCTCTTATGACCCTAGCTCCAGGCGCTCTTTCATAGCTCATTTTGACATAAATTCAATGTACCCGTACACCATGCAGTATTTCTCGTTTCCCACAAGTAATTTTTTGTGGATGACCAGGCAAGAATTAGATTCATTAACGTTCCCGTCCAAGAGAAATTGGAGGGAAATAACGATGGAAGAGGAACAAAGGGACACTGATTACATTCTCGAGGTAGACTTGTCATACAACAAGGAGCTGCATAATGACACATCAGACCTTCCTCTAGCATTTGAACATTTATTTGTATCATACCTGGAGTCGGGAACCAATGACTACAAACCTGTTTGGCAGTCATCAGAGAAGAAGCTATTGGGAACCTGTTACGATAAGACCAGGTATTTGGTACACGGCAGACTTTTACGTTATTTCATTTCGTTTGGCATGCGAATTATGAAAATACATAGGGGTATAAAATTTACACAGACCAATTTATTCAAAACATACATTGATTTTGTGCTAGAGCAAAGAAGGACAGCGACCAGCTCAATTGCCAGCAACCAGGCAAAAAGCTTTGGAAACAATCTTTCGGGCAAGCTTATCTCTGCCAATAATTTTAATAATAAAATTGCATTTTGCTGTAGCAGGGCCCATTGTCACAGGTTAGTTGCTTCTTCGCACTGCAAAGATTACGAGACAATCTCTCCGTTCTGTAGTATATTCACAACTGGTGGAAAAAAGGTAACAGGTAACCAAGTCCAAATCGTAGGATTATCAATATTAGAACTTAGCAAACTAGTTCTCTATCACTCATACTATCAACACATGAAAAACATTTGTGATTGCCGTCTCAAATATATTGACACCGATGGCTATTACTTAGAAATATTTTGCAATTCGGAATTTTCCTTTCTAGAGACAATTGCAAAACATCATCACTTATTTGATTTGTCCAAGTTGCCCGAGAGTCACTTGCTATTCAAGTTATTCGCAGACCGGTACCCCGACTTGCGAAATGGTAGGAAACGGATTGGTGGCAAGCTAAAAATTGAAAGCCTTTGCATCGGTGAATTAATTGCAATCAGAGCTAAGGAGATTTCGGTGTCCACATTCACTGGTCAGCACAAGTTGTTGCAGTGCAAATCTGTGTCAAAGGAAATATCCTCTCAGTTTACTCACGAAACTTACAAAGACGCAATCTTAAAAATACGTGGTGGCAGTTTCAAGCTGGACCAAGTCCGTTGTGTAAATAAAAAGTTAAGCATTGTTCTTGAGGAAGGAGTTGTTTTTAACAATCGTGTAAATTTGGCTAGAGTCTTTCCAGCTGCAAACGATTTAAACTATAGTGTTCCATATGGCTACGGGCAACCGCAATAACAATCGGCCGACAGAAATTCTATGATTGTATACACATGTATTTATTTCAAGTTTACATAACCATTAACAAGTATTTGTAGTAGTCTAAATAATAGCATTAATTTTAATAAATAAATACGAACTGTAGTTTAATCATTGACATACTTCTGTAAAATCAAAGTCTAAAAAGTATTAAAATGCATTGTGTTTTTGCCACAACTTTCTCAAACGAATCATTTCAAACTTTTGTCGTTCAGTCGCATTAATAATTTCTTTGGATTTTGTTGTAAATCGATCGTCGGCAATACATTTATCAGTTATCATAATCTGATTGAGTTGATTTACTCGAGAAAAGCATAGATAATCCAGCTTTGCCCAAACCTCTTTTTCACCCAAATGCACGGCCAGTTTGTCCAGAGTGAGCCCCTGTATTTTATGCTTGGTGATTCCATAGCAAAGTTGAATCGGGAACACGTTCACGCCCACATAATCATTAGTGTCGTGACAAAACACGCTCTCTGCATATCGGAATATGGGAAATTTAGATCCACGATCAGTCATCCATTTCCTACCCAAATAATGCGGGATGTCGGCTATTACACATTTCACCTTACGTGGGTAAACTCCGGGTTGATCTTCAGCTGTGAATATTACATCTTTCACGTAACCCCTAGAACCGTTGGTGATTCCCAACTCTGTTGCTAAATTTTTTGTGATAACAATTGGAGCAGAAATTGCAATGCACAGTGGCTGAGTCCCGTTTGATATATGAATTATTTCATCCTCTTTGAATTGCTTGCTGAGCATCTTTCTACAGAATTATCAAAAATAAACGTTTGCAAGCATGCACCTGAAAATAATCCCGCTGTTACATTTTTTTACTAGTTTTGAAACGTATTACCTATTATGTGCTCGAACTTCTCGTTTCCAAGTGAAGACGTGCAAAGCGTTATCAAACATCCCCCGTTCGTCCTCGGTGAGATTGTTTTTCAGTCGAGCACGCACGTAGTCAACGTCCTCTCGCACAGTGCAATTATACCTCAATCTTAGCAGAAAGTTGCGAAACATTTTGTGATCTTCACTGTCCCCGGATTGACGCAATGATTTCGTTAGTCGGAAGACCCTGTCAATTTCCATGTATGCCTGTGACGTCTCATAAAACGGACTCTTTGCCTCCTGGGAGATTTTTTGGAACATTGGAAAATCAGCCACGGTTAGGGGCTGAAATTGTTGATCAAAGTCAATTTAGCTGGTATGTAGTGGACCTTGTAAGCGTTGACAACCCAAACTGGCCTAGTCTAGAAACTACCCAGAACAATGATATAACTAATGGAAAATGAATATAATAAACTTGCCTGTAAAGGGTCTCCGCAAAGAATGAGTGATCGAGAAGCGAAAGGCACATGACCAAATTCCGGGTCCGCAGATCGCATAATTAAATCAACTGTGTGAAACAGTCGAAGCGACACTAGGCTAATTTCATCAAATACAATCCATTGAACTTTTTTAAGTTCAGCAGCCATTTTCTCTGTCAGAGCCTGGCCGTTCTTGATTTTTTTGAAATAGTCGTCTTTAAACTTGGGAGGGATTTTAAAGGCACTGTGCACGGTAGAGATTCGAAGGTGAAAGGCACAAGTTCCAGTAATGACGACAAGCCTGTAATCAAATCCCGGGTCTTTCCTTTTCTTCAGCTCCATTAAATATTTGATGTGGCTCAATACCGTTGACTTCCCACTTCCAGCCTGGGAAACTAGAATTGCACGAAAGGGCTCGTTTAACATTTCTCCAATTGATTTCGCAAGTTGTCTCTCAACCAACTTCACCACTTGTCTTTGTTGTGCAGTGAAATCTTCAAAATTAATATCGGGCTTCTTAATTTTTCTCCGCGCTGAACTTTCAAAAAATTGTTGTCTGCATTTTTCGAAACAGTCTTTGCTTAATGGGTCGGTTGAGCTTTGGGCCATTGTTGAGAATAACCTCGATGATTGTACACACAAAAGCGACAGTGGTTACGGTGGACTTTACTGAATGGTTAGTGCAATGTTACGGCAAGCTGGAAATGCATTTTAATCAAGTAAAATTATTAAAGGTTTAAGGGGACCGGGTTGAAGCAGACACTGGGAGGAAATCCCTGTTGTCGTCGCAATAACAACAAGCACTGCTTGGATATAAGACATGCTTTGGTTCAAAATTTGACGACACTTTCCAATTTACGGAGCATCACAGTGGTAATCACAATTTCCTATCATACACGTTGAAAGCATACCAGGTGAAAAATTCGGTTGGAAACTGCTGCGTCCGAAACCATACACGAAAATAATGAGCGAATCTAAGAAAAGGCCAAGTGGTAGCAGCCAAGACAGCGGTATGGCCGAAAACTCCAAGAAAGGTCTGGACATCTTTATTTAATTATATTTTGTACCTGATTTGTTTTTGAATTAATAGTGGTGATATAGGTAAAAATGATATGAAATAAATTTAATAACGCGATTTGTTTTATTTTTTAAATTTAAAGCTGCGTGGGGAAGTTTATCCCCGGACCATGGATCAACTCCAAAGCATATTCGCAAAGTGAAGCTCAGGAAATTCGATCCATTGGCCACTCCAAAACCACCTAAGGTGACCACGAGCAAGAAGCTTTCTCCAAATGACGATGACTTTTGGACTGCCACCGACGTTTTTGTCGTAAGTCTATATCATTACGTGACAATGTTTTACGCACCATTTGTTTCCAAAATGCTCTTGATGATAAATGAGCATTACTAAGGGTCATATGAAATTAGGGAGCATTAATGAGCATGTTCTTAAATTAAGGAGAATTACTGAGCATGCTCTAAAATAAGGAGCATTATTGAGCATGCTCAAAAATTAAAGAGCATTAATGAGCATTATTAATAATAAGAGACATTAATGAACATGCTCTAAATTTAGGAAGCTACAAACAATGACCGAGTAGATATTATTAATAAAATGCTTTTCTTGTTCACTTTGGCGTAGCTTGACGAGGATGAGCAGTACTTTGGCAGAAAGGTCTACAATGAAGGAGGCAGATGTTTGTATCTGCATATTGGCAAAAAGACTGCAAAATCCATGCAGCGGATTAAATTCTCCGACTACGAAGCAAAGCAAATATCCGAGTTTGCTGAGAAAATGCTTATCCAAATTGATCAGCACAAGCGATGCGGGAAGAAGGATTCCGACCCCTTACCGTATTTTGCGGATGATGAAGCCAGAGTAAGAGCATTCGACCCGAAAAACGTCCGAGAGTTCTGGGCGGCCGAGCCGGATTTGGAGACGTGTAGCGTGAGGCTGCGACTTCAGTTCAACCCAAGAAACGGGAACTTTGAGTTTGGCCTGTTGAACCCCGTCCCAGACGACATTTGTGAACGCTTCAACAACTGGGCCGTAAGTTTAGCTCTTGTTTGCATTCAATGCATAGTAACACCATGATTATTTAATTTAGTGTATATGGCTGCATTCCAGAGCTTCTGCCGGGGACGGGGACGGGACGTCGGGACACTCGACGGACCGGGACGGGACGTCCCCGGGGACAAAATAATTGTCCCCATGTCGTATTCGGGACGGGACGGGGACAAAAAAAAATGTCCCCATTATATCAGGGACGGGACGGGGACAAAACAAATTGTCCCCACTATATTCGGGACGGGACGGGGACAAAAACAATTGTCCCCAATATATTCGGGACGGGACATGCTTTTTGGTCGTGTATATAACGGGACGGGACGAGCAAGCATAGCAGAACAAGGATAACGTTTCAGCTTTAATGTTCATGAGTAAACTATTCTGTGAACACTATTTCACCGAATGTAAGACATTCGATTTTAGGTTGTAGAAAATGAGGCTTGTTGCTCAAAAAGTTAAGGATGAATCTTTTAGCCACGATTCTATAAATGTGTTTTTCATGTTTTTGGTACAAATATTTTTTGTACGAAATTTTCCTCATGTTCCGATTTTCGGTAGGAGAATGTTGACGACTGTTTTCAGTAATTATCGGGACGGTACAGGAATTTTGTTCACATGCCACAATTTTCGGGACCGGGGACAATATTTTTTTTAATTTTGGGGACGGGAACGGGGACAACGTTTTTTAAAAATTTTAGGGACGGGACCGGGGACAACGTTTTTTAAAAATTTTGGGGACGGGACGGGGACAAGATTTTTGTCCCCATGTCCCGACTTTCGGGACGGGACCGGGGACAACATTTTTATAATTTTTTGGGGACGGGACGGGGACATGGTTTTTGTCACCGTGTCCCGATTGTCGGGACGGGACTGGGGACAAAGGTTTTGAAAAAATATCGGGACGGGACGGGACGGGGACGGGACAAGAATTTTGTCCCCAACAGAAGCTCTGCTGCATTCGTGTTGTGTTTAAAAATCAGTTGCTCTTGATTGCAACCTCATTAAATAATGTTTGCGTTTCTAGGGTCCGTGCATGTGGTTTGACACGGAGCTGATGACTGCTGTTCTTTCGTTCATAAACGAGGACCCCGAAAGCCAGGAATGAAGCACGGTCATATCACTGATGACCATTTGTACAAAGGCAGATGATTTGCAAACGTTGGTTGCATATTTTACCCATAATTTTTTATAGTGCATGATTAATTAATTTTGGTGAAGGGATTTGATGTGAAATAAAATTTGGTGTTTACAATTATACATATTGTGTTTTAACCCACCACCATAATTTATTATACCAAAAACTATTTCATTCATGAAAACCCCGTAATTACTTAAATCTGCAATTCAAAACTTGAAAATAACTATCCCCCAATAATAATAATAATTCATCCTCTACAGCAAACATATTAAATCAAAATTCAATTTACAACAACAAGATATTCTCGCTCATTCAATCATACGTAATGTCGGAGGAAACGCTTTCGTTGTCAGGGTCTGGGTGCGTTGGATTTCCGTTTTGCTGAAATACGCAGTTCATATTGACGTCCTGAGTATCCAATGCGTCCTCCAATATGAAATTGTAGTCCCCGTCATCCTCCACCTCCCCATCGTTTGAATTGTCTACAAAATAATTTTCCCCGCGGAGCTGCTGTAATAGCGAAGGAGATTCTCGGTTCCCGTACGAACATCCCGGCAGATTATTTTCTTCGTCGGGAAGATTGAACCCTGACTGTGTAATTGCCATTACAACTTTACCCTCGGTTTGGTCTTTAGCCATCAGCTTAAGTTGTTCTTGTTGCAGAATACTGGCCACCTCTGATTGTCGTTTTTGCGAACTGTCCAGTTCGTTTCCAGTCAATGGGAATGAATCCAGGTTGTTGTCCAGGGACGAATTCGCTCCAACTATTGCTAAAATTAAAAATACAGTCACCTATTCAGCTCAAAGGAAAGTAAAAATGATTTACAGACAAAATGACACAGAGACACACAGCGAGAGAGAGAGAGAGAGTGGGAATCCATATATTACCCAATTTTTCTTGTTTTGCCCTGTGACCAGCACACATCTTCTTTAACATGAGGTAAACATCTGGATATCGGTCTGGCTTTTTGATGGCACTGCCTGAGTTGCCCGTTGATGGGAATGTGGTGGATAGTTTTGATTTTTTCCCTTTTTTATGGGTTGTTGGTGCTGGGTCTGCTTCGGTTTTTCGCTGTTTTGCGAGTTTCCGGTATTCTGCAACTTCCGAAGTTTGCCTCTGGCGAGCGTCACAGCCCCAGCCAAATGAATCGGTAATCGAATTTTTCGGTACATCCCCACTACACCAGTGCTGATCAGTATCAAAGTCTTCCAATTTTATGAAGCGAAGATTTTGCACATACCGAAATTGTCTCCGGCAAAATACTCCACCGGTGAACCCAGGGCAGAATAACTGAATACTTTCGTCACTGTACTCCTGCGCTTGGAACAGTTGCTGCCAGAATTTTTGTGCGTAAGAAAACAAGCACGGAACGTGAAAAAAATGAGCACAATTTGTGTAAGCTGTCGCGTCTGGTTCCAGTGTAACGACATATCCACCAATCAAAAAACGCTTGAGATTCCTAGACTTAAAGTCGTCCAAAAGCACGTCGGAACCGTAACGAGTCGTGTATCGTGTTGCAACGAGCTCCTCGTCAATCTCAAACTCAGCATCAGAGTTTTGAAAAAGATCGAAACGACAAATTGTGCACAAAAGTACGTGGGTTAATGTAGACATTTTGCAAAACGGATTTTATGAAACGAATAGTTGAGAATTTCAAATGCGAATGTAGTCACTTGGATGCTACTTGGATACTCTTTGCCAAACATGGATTTAAAACCTACTTTCCGAAGAAAATGAAAGCTTTGAGCGTGGTGACAACAGGCTGTGGTGACAACAAAGAACTCTTTAAACTTGTTTACTTTATTTCCTCCTAAACATCGCTTGAAAACCAATGATCGCATTAAAAAACCAATAAAAATTTACTTTTTCCAGCGCTTACGCCAAGATAAAATCCAAGCATAGAATAACTAATCTACCTGGACTTGCCTCATGAATATTATTTCAATTTACAATCCCCAAGACCTTACAAACCATTACGCAGGAATTTAAATTTTACGGATTTAAAGATAAAAGTATAAAAGGGTTCGAAAATAATGAGCTAATCTACAAAAACTCCGTCATGGATTCCCACATACAGGGATAGTTGGGCTCGTTAAGATTTTCGGACAAGCGGATTTGTAAACAACTTTTAAACTCATCGCGTTTTTCAATTGTCCCTTCTTCTTCTTGTTCTTCTCTCTGTGGGTAACAATCATTGCCAGTGTTCTCATCAGCATGCCCATTAAAAACCCAGGACAACCCATCATTTGCTGTTGCTTGGGTAAAGGTGAAACAATTATCCCTGTCACTGTGCTTCTGATCAAATAATCGTACATGATTAATCGATGCGCCTGCAACCTTTTCCAGTACAGCGGGGCTACACGCTAGCGTGGGAATTTCTTGTCTGGCCGCACAATCATCGTACAAAGGGTTGAAAATTATCCGACCTTCTTCCTCAGCACTTCTCGTACACTTGAGTGTGCCCCCACGGGTCGTTATTATACTTGTATCCAAGTTTCCATCAAATTCCATCAGTCTCGTTGTGGCGATCAGCTCTGGGTTTCTATTGCCCGTTGCTTGAATTTCAGTAGTTGTGGCAAAGAGAGTGGGAACCAGTGATACCAGTTCCATTTCCCGGTATCTAGACAAACCATCAATTTCAATCGCCGTCCTAATGCGCTGTCTCCTGGTAGTCATCTTCCAGGTGTACCATCCCAAAATGAGCAACAAGCCAACAATAATAGGTCCTGTATTTAAAAATCAAACTAACAGACGATTTGTGGGGATGGTAAAAACTATTAATACCCTTGAAACTCCTAATAGTTTCCTTCCAGGTAAAAGTACAATAAAAATTCCGGTAACTTCAACATAATAAATTATGTGTACGCAAAGAAACACTAAACTGGATTGAAATAATTACCGAGAGCAAATGAAAATATTCGGAACTTGTCAAGATAATTGACTTCCGGACTATTTGTCTGAGTTTCCCACGACGTTGGGCCACATTCAGTGACATTTCCCAGAACATATATGATTCCCCCGTCCACGTCTCGTATGTCTGGAGCGCAGCAGTAAGAATTATTGTACAAAAGGAAAAAATCTCCGCCACCATTAAAGCAAGACGAGCAAAGTTTCTCAACCAAATGTTGCGAGTAACAAGCTAAGGACAAAGGAAATAAAGTAACAAGGTTACAGTACAAAGCCGTCTCTGGAACACCTGCAAAATACGTTTGATGGCACAACGAACGCGTAATTCCTAAACAAATGCTTTAATTTGCTAATAAAAATTATAAATTTAAGGGACACTTACAGTAGATGAGAATATCTGACATTATGCTTAATCAATCCTTAAAAATGACTAAAGATATCCAGAGGAAGTTACAATGAGTGAATCAAACTCTAGTAAAGCTCCCTGCCCAGCAATAGATAGAATGAAAAGCAAGCCTCTGTTATGATGTTCTCATGATTGACGTTTGTGCAACGTAACGCATTAATATCCTACACGCTGTCCTTTTGTTGATTTTTACAGTAATCAGCGAAACTTGATCCACACCTCAAGGATATTTCTCCTGCTTGCATCAACTGCGTGTACAGCACGCATAGCTTGCACACCCAATATCATATTTTACCGAGTAAGCAAATTCGGTTATCATTGCTACAAAACAATGCCCTTCCAAAGATGTTCGATTTAAATATTTTCAAATGTCTACAAAATGTATAAGCCGTGTATTGTACACACTGAAATCCCAAATGTTGGAAAAATATATTGAGACCAAAAATAAAACGATTCTCAACCGAGTATTTCTACGCTGAGCATTTAGGAGCATGCTCACTAATTTTTAGAGAATTTGGGAGCATGCTCACTAATTTTTAGAGCATTTAGGAGCATGCTCTCTAATTAAGGAGCATTGAGGAGCATGCTCTCTAATTAAGGAGCATTGAGGAGCATGCTCTCTAATTAAGGAGCATTGATGAGCATGCTCACTAATTAAGGAGCATTGAGGAGCATGCTCTCTAATTAAGGAGCATGGAGGAGCATTCTCTCTAATTAAGGAGCATTGAGGAGCATGCTCTCTAATTAAGGAGCATTGAGGAGCATGCTCTCTAAGTTTCCAGCATCGAAGGGCTTGCTCCTTATTGCACAGTCGCAATAGTCAGCCTCAAACATTCCAACTATTAAACAACACACAAGTGCGTGATACCACCTCGTCCTATAAGATGTATACCACAAATTACGTCGCGCTTTTATTCACTCTGTCATGTTGTAAACATTTGTTTTAATACGAATTACTCACTCGGCATTTTATTCATATCAGAGTCTTACTAATTGTAAATTGCTATTCAAAGTGTTATGTGGGATAATGATCTTTAACTACAAAAATAATTAATACCGCCATGTGCGCCAACTTAATTCTTTAATAATATTACAGTAAGTGATATATTTGTGTAATAGTTTATATTTTACGCAGTATGGTACTCATTTCTATGCATTTACATTTATTTTGAACTTAATTACCAAGAAACGGTAACTTCGGGCTACAAAAATAAAAATAAATTACGCAAAGGAGGGGAATTCTAAATTACATTACAAATTTATGCGTGGAAATATACATATGCACAATTATTTAAATCGTGTCAAAATATCAGTCACTTTTGTTTTACATAGTGAATAATCTTGCCTTCAGTCAGACGTTTGTCACAATAACAATTTGTTACATTTTTGGATAACACAATTTGTGGCACTTCCCTAAACAAGTGTGTTCCATATGTTCACCAAATTCAAAATATCTGAAGCGTCCCTTTTACTCTTACACACGCACCTTTTCACCTACCTCATAATATTCCGACAGTGTTAGTCTTTTTTCAGTACTACTTTTTAATAATCAGACTAAAAATATCACGGAATTTTATTTATTGAACTGTATTCCCCATCATTTTTTGGAGAAGTCCGGAATTGTAATCTCAAATACTACGGCGAGTGGATTTACCTATTGGAAGAATACGAGGTATGTATCTATACATGTGCTGGTTACTTATTTGTTTTTTCTTAATAAAAAATATGTGCAGACATGAATGGTTGATCATTTTTATAATATTTAGGGTTATTAAATGTTTTTGTTTCTTGCAGGGACAAAATGTATCAACTTCACGAGCATTGTTTTGTGCAGAACAAAATTGTGAAAAAAACACAGTTTTGTTCGGTGGTCATTCCACACAAGTTTACGACGGAAGATTTTCACCAGGTAATAAATCAGCGGCGCCCATTTCATATTCAGAGTATGAACACTGAAACAGTCGCCGTTTTCAGTTTTCCACAAGAACTGGAATTGTGGGAGAAGCGGGGATTTGATCGAAGCAGAATAGGAGGCCGGTTAATTAAATAAATTGATTTCTGTGCATACACACAATTGTCGGAAGGTTTATACCAGAAAAATGACGTTGAGCCTCCCCAACACCAGAAGAAATACGTCTCCTATCAACAGCCTGGGGGATTCAAAGGATTTGAAATTAAAGCTGAGACGTTCCCTGCTTCGAAAGACTTTGCCGCGACCCTGACCAAATATATTAAAGCCATTGGGAACCATTCAATTCCAAATATAACAAATTTTGAGTTCTGGAGGGAGTCGGAGAGGAATTGGTTCCATCCGTTTGAATTTGCCAATTTTGAATGTCCAATTGCGTCGTATAAATCCCTTCCAACGAATCTTGGAATTACCGAGCCCAAAGCTCAATATTCGCGCCAAGGAGAGTAAGTTTTTAAAATTATTTTAACATTAAATTATTATAATTTGACAGTGGTGGTCAGGTCTAGGCGAATAAATAGTTTTTACTAATTAATTTATAATTTGATTTTATTGTAGCCACGTTCCGTCTGGAGGAGTTTTCGTTGTCAATGGCCGACTATCACATTGCCGGGTTTACTAAAGTGTGGATTATAATTGATCGTAGAGACAAGCCCTTGATTGAGGATAAATTCATGGAACATGGATTAGTTGCCGAAACTCCCATTCCCTGCGACCGGAAGATTTCGGCGGAAAAACTATTTTTAACTCCCCATAAACTGGAGGAGATGAAAATTGGTTATGTGCTGGTCTTCCAAAATCCGGGGGATTATGTCATGCTGTCAGGTAATTGCTACTATGAGACCTTTAGCCTTGGTGACAGTGTGACAAGATCCATGAACTTTTGTGATCAACGGTACCTGGATTTGTTGATCAACCCGTGTAAATGCCCAAACGCACATGAAGTGGATAATCCCATTGATAGAAGGGTCATGGATCGGGAATGGAGGAGCGATTTCCCAAATAGAATGAGTAAGTTTTAATTATCATTGTTTTCCATATTGAAAATAAAATGAGATGCAATTTGGTTATATTTTATTAAGTAACAAGTTCATAAGTTGACTTGATTATTAATTTAGATTGGGCGGAGAGAATGAAAATTGAGATAAACGATCGGGTTATGTGTGCACGCCAAGCCCAGCAACAGGTGGTAGTTGCAAACACCAGCACGGTCGTGACCACAGTTGGAAGTTGTGATCTCATTGTTACCCTTCCATTGCCACTTGCATCCACTGATCCTGCTCCAATATCACCACCTGCGCCTCATACTCCCAGTCCAGCATCAATACAATCCCCGGGTCACGTAAACTTGTTAGAACATGGAGCTGGCAAGCGTCAGCAGACAAAACGAAAAAGGTCATCTCCAGACAAGCCCACTGTGAGGGTCAAGCTATGGGAATGCACCGAAAAGGACTGCAAACTGAAATTTAATTTTCAGTCAACAATGAAAAAGCATGTCGGAGAAAAACACAACAAGAGTTTGCAAGGTACGTCGAATTTTTTAAAGTTTATTATTTTATTTTGTTAATACTTTTATAGAATTCCGAGGTTCGTAGATAGTATGAGAGAAAAAATAAAATGTCAAAGTCCAGAGTTACATAGTAATGAAGACAATAAAAATGTATTTTCCAATAGCAATAGCATTATTAGCAATACATAGCAAGTAATAAAAAAGAAATAGTCTAATAAAATACAATGGTAAGTCAAATAGCAGCCGTAATATTTCTGTATGCTTAGACATACAGAACAAGGTAGGTCTAGTTGTGGTAGGCTTGCATTAACAGCAATTTCCTATGTCGAGTCTTAGCAAGGATAGCGAAAAGTGTCCGATCAGCCCATCTTCGGCTGTCGAACGTACGCTAACTTACACAATTTTTTCCAGTACGTATGTACCTAGCGGAGCGCCATTTGATTACATGGCGTTCCGTGCGTAGCTGAATTAGCCGATAAGTGCTGTGTATGGCGTATAGGTTAGCGTCGACGCCGTAAATCACTGGCCGATTTACAGTATACGTACAGTCATATATTTCTTAGTACATAAAATATACAGGTAATTCATTTCTATAATATTATTTAATTAAAATATTTGTATTTTCAGTGGCCTGTAAAATATGTGGCAGGTCGTATTTTAACAAGTCGACGCTTAATCGACACAGCAAGAATTGTCGCAAGCCAGTCAGGAACGCTAATGAGGGTTGCAGCCAAGATGACGGGGATAATAATGAGGAGGAGGATGACATTGATAATGCCAGTGACACAACCACGGAGAGTTTGGAATAGTTCCATGTTTAATTCCTTTTTTTCTATAATATTTGCTCAATGATTTGAGACTGAAAGGTGCCTTTTGCATAATGTATTTTATAAACTTTACTTTGAGACTGATATTTATGTACAACTAATCTTATACGTGAAATTAATTAATATAATTGGCCAATCATTATAATTAGTAGCAGAACCCATGATAATTAATTAAAAATAAGGCTTTGACATACTTACATCTAAATTCAGGGTTTATTTATGGGGATTCATTATTTGTTGTTGACATTCGTAGCACGTAGCTCGGAAAACCGGTTCTGAGCCTATAGCCCAGAGTACTATATTTTAGATTATAGCCACAAAGGTTGCCAGGGGGAAAAGTAGCTTTATAATCGGGTTTACCTATCTTCTAGCGCTGCAAGTTCTGTTCACAATGATTGCCTCTGCAAGTAATATAATTGCAGAAGCTCCGACTTGCTTGCAGAAGCCAAGTAAAAAATGATTCTACTTTTATCTGCAATTTTATCTGTAATTCTATGACTGCCATCATTCAATGGTACAAAATCTTTAAGAATCCTTGCGCGCTTCAAAATTAATATATAATATTTATCAAAGAATAAAACAATAAAAACAAAGTTTATTAAATAACTTGAACTCAGATTGGCCAATATTTGTCACAATTGGACATTCAAATTTTGATCCACGCTGGTCAATATAAAGTCAAAACACTAATTGTTACCAATATTCACCAATTTAAGGCCAAAAGCTAATGTTGCCCAATATTGGTCAATCTAAGGTCAAGAAGGTAGCTGTGGCAAATATGGATCAACCTGAAGTCAAGAAACAGCATTGATCAACATGGATTAACCTGAGGCCAAGTGAGATTGGTTGCCAATAGTGGTCAGTATTTGAACTAGAACCACGTAAGATGAATGAATGCCATAAATGTGTCATTCATATAAAATAACATCGACTTTCTAAAATGAAAATTTCTTATTGGACTTAACATCGGCTAAATTTATTAAAATATTAATTAAATATTTAAAATTTAGGTTGAACAGGGGAAGCCTTTGATTACAATTTATAATTTAAAACTTCTGCGCGATTTCGCGCGCAAACGTTTGGTCTTGCTGGGACAATGGGCCTGGTACCTAAGCTCCATCAAAATTTCTTCCGATCTCGAGTGGGCATGGGGCGATGGTTACTTGCTAGTATCCTTGCAAGCTTTTAAAAGTTATAAACGACTTATTATCTTATTGTCGGACCAATGTTTTTACTCCTTTAATTTGTGCTTGAATTAGTTTTCTTTAATATTGTTGCACAGAGTACAGGCTCGATAACATTCAAATCTTCGTGATTTTAACTATTAAGATAGTATTTGAAAGCAAATGATATTAAAGCTTACGAATAGTCAGCGTTCTCTATAGGAACTTTATAGCCGCCCTCTGCAATGTGACTATCAAGAATCTTGACCAGAGCTGCTTTCAAGTTCAAGTATAACTTGAACAGTTCAAGTGAGTATCCAGTTCAAGTCAAGTCA
This sequence comes from Allacma fusca, assembly GCA_947179485.1. Classification (NCBI taxonomy): domain Eukaryota; kingdom Metazoa; phylum Arthropoda; class Collembola; order Symphypleona; family Sminthuridae; genus Allacma; species Allacma fusca. The sequence goes on along the minus strand of OX359246.1, from coordinate 2,001,237 downwards.
AGTACACACAATTTCATAACTTGAAACTTGAGCATCAAGTTCAAGTAAAATTATAACTTTCACTTGAATTTTCAAGTACAAGTTCGATCAAGTTCAAGTTAATAATGTATTACTTGATTGCAAAATCAAGTCAAGTTCAAGTACACTGAACGGAAGTACTTGAATAAAACTTGAGTATAACTTGAGTTTTTTTTCACTGAATAGCAATGTAAGCATTGCTTAATTACTGGCATCATTGCATCCCACTAAAAATAATATTGGGCGTCAATAATCATTGATCATAATAATGACATCTTTGTGTTTGTTTTTATTCTATCGATATTAAAGTCGCTTCCACAATGCCCAGTGGTCGAAGTCGAGAATAATTCATGTGTTCTGTTTCCATACATCGAATTATTAAAAGTTCCGACTTATTGGTTTATAAGGATGTTCTTGACACTCGGGTTTCTTGTTTTATTATAAAAATGAAATTATTGTTCAGTTCACCTGTTCAGAAGCTAAGAAGTTAAAAACAATTTATTATTCCCTGTAAGATTAATTATTGCAACACTAATGTGAACAGGCCAATAATATGGCTGCTAAACCTCTTAACTGTGGAAATTAGACTACAATGTTTACAGTTTTTTCATTCAGTATTTTAAACGTTTTAGCAATTTTAAAGTGAAAAATATCATCCGCTATGTCGTTTAGTCTATTCTAATTACGGCCTTACAATTATCACCTATAATAATTGTGGACGGAATTTCTAGTATTGTTTATTCTAATTCATTTACGAAAAAAGTACTTGAATAAACAAGTTCAAGTACAACTTCAAGTTCACGTTCAAGTCAAGTTATGTGTCCAACTTGAACGTCAAGTTCTGCAAAACGAACTTAAATATCGTGTAATTGAATACTCAAGTTGCTTGAGAAACTTGATTCATCAAGTGCAAGTGCGGATACCTGTTTTAGACATTTTTTCAAGTTCAAGTCAAGTTGTCTAAAATAACTTGACTTGAACGCAGCTCTGAACTTGACTGTCTTCATTTTTTTATTCTGTCTTCAAAATATTGTTGAAAAATTATCTTCAACATGTAGTCGTGTGTTTAAAACGAGCATTTATTTATAAATATTCATTATATTTGCTTCTACCTATGATCCACAGTACAGTCCACTTTCCTGCAATGTCCTCCGTTATACATTAATTTTCAGGGTTTTCATTTATTCAAGCTCAGGATGACACGTGTGTCCTACTTATCACCTGATTACCCGATATGAAACGCAGAAACTAACGTTAAAAGCTCACAATGAATGATTTTCATTTTCATTTTACACGCTTGACACAAGTAGGTCTTTGTTAATATTAAATTATATCAGATATTTCCTTAACGAACCATAAAACGTGTCTCACATTTGCAATTAACGATCCATAAAAAGTAACCTACCGTTACTTCTTACTACTCAAGAGCTTTAGTACAATGTACAGCTATGTGGGTAAATATTTATATAGCGATCGGTACTGCTCTTATTTTGCCACAGTGGTAAAGCTGCTTTCATAGAAGAACTAAATCAACTATTTCTAATTTCCTCCCTAATGTCTGAAGTTACGATAACTCAGTCTGAAATTGCTCGGGCTACGCTCAGGAGTTCCACTGCGACAGCGACGCCATCTGAAAATTAACACTAATAAAAACAAACCTTCTTAGACACACCAGAACCCATAATTGCAAATATGTTGGGGCCAATAGCCAGAGAATATTTATTCCGGGGTTACGCATTGGGAATCTGGTTCTACATAATCCCTTTTGAGTGGGACTCCAAAGAGAAACAAAGAATTCAACCAACAAAAAATAAGTTGAGGCTTTTTCGTTTTTATGAAAACACGTTTTATAACGTGGTAGGTGCTCTATGGTGTGGTATCCGAGCATGGCAGTTATCCCAAAAATCCGAGGGTTCCAAGGAGGATTTGACTTTCTACATTCTTGCCATGCTGTTTTTCGGCATTAGTATTTTTCCTCTGTGCTTATACCTCAACTACTACAGAGCCATGGAAGAAATGCCCAGCTTTACGTATGATTTCATTGAGTATTGTGAACAGTTTCTAGGTAGAACATTTTTATTACAATTAGCAATAGTTTCTGACCCATTTTCTGATATTTGGTTCTTATTATTGTCTTTGTCTTATAACAGAAAAATATGTACTAAAGGAGGAGCTGGAACGGCAACAATCGAGGAAGTATGACATGAGTGGTGCTTACGCTGCCAGTTTGTTTTATTTACAAATTTTTATAATCAGCACCGTTCCAGTCATAACGTTGATTTACCCCCAGATCCCCGTGCTACTCACTGGGACCTTTGACCTACCCAATTGGGTTTACTACCCATTGGCTCTGATTCAAGCGATTGTGATTGCATTGTTTTTGACAGCGGTCGTCGTCAACCACTGCGTGTACGCATTTCCAGGACTGGAATACCTCTTTTCCTTAATGTATATCTTGAAGGAGCTGGTGTAAGTACTTTAATTGCGACAAGAAAACTTCTGCAGGGATATTTGTTATTCGTAGTGAATTTTAATATTTTGTCAAAAAGCGCATATATTTATAGGTAATTTATTAATTATTTAATAATTACAGAATTACGGATGTGAATGAGAAGGATTACACCACAACGGAGGTACTTCGCTCTCCAGTTGAGTTCATTCAAAACTACCGAGCGCTCCATGTGATTCATGCCAAGGCGATGCATATCTACAGTCCAATCGTGCTGCCCTCTAACGAATGGACGTACGTTGTTCTGGCCACCTACTTTATTTACGGAGCTATCCGCATGGATGGGATTATAGGATATGCGATGATGGCTGGGGCATTCGGAAACATGTACTATTTATTCACTGTTTTCATTGTCTTCTCAAAACTCCGGGCCAGGTCGGAGAGTGTGCTGGAAAGTTGGAGGCGGAGGGCTCATAATTCCCCGGACCTCAACAAGACCTTGACGTCCTTACAGCCCATAAGTATTGGGGTCGGGGAGTATTACCACGTGGATTACGCCATGGTGCTAACCATGTACAAGAGTATTTTTGAAGGATCTGTTAATCTACTCATGTTGGGTTGAGCAAGAGTACTTTCTATATATGTAAGACCCCTATAGCATGTTTTTTGGATTTCTCAAATAAACTTGTGTAATTATCTGTCGAAATTAATTTGAATAAAGTAATAAGTACCTTTTGGATGTGCTCGTAAACGCTATTATCTCCTGCATCATTTAAGAAGTCATCAAAATAAATACGTACTGGTAACATGTAACAACATCCAATATTTGTAGCAAAAATAGGAAGGAATGAAACTACAGAGTCAACCGAGCCAACAGTAGAATCAAGGTGTAACGAAATAAGCGGTACTTCAGAAAAGATATTTTGTTTGAGGGATCTATAGCTTTACTCAATTATTTGTTTCCATCTTGATTGACATTTATGTCATTGGAGATACGCCTGTGAGTGTGTTTGTTATAATGTACAATGTATATTTGGGAGAAACCATGCCTTCACCAGTTCCAATCAATAGTTAAAATTTCTAGCCAGAATTTATTATCAGTGCCACCATGTCACACTGTGACTCTTCTCCAACATTTGGGTCCTTTTGCTCCATTTGGGCTTTCGTTCATACATAGAACGTTTACACGTGGACAGAGGTGTCAATTTGAAATCGCCTTCGTCCATCCTTCAGAAGGGTGACCGTTTCCAACTATCAGTTCCTTCATCGTTCCGTAAAATGAAACCTTCAGAATATTTACCCTTCATTCGCCCTTCCTTCATTCAAATCCTGCTATAATCCTTCCATCAACTTTCAAAAAATATCTAAATACCGTCCATGCGTTACTTTCCTTCCATGTTCATGTATTTATCCCAAATCTTTTAACACAAGTCGCGAAGTCAGAGCTTTAAACTTACAACTGCTTACCTTTGAAAAACTAATAATTAGTTTGCAATTAATAACAATTATTGTAGATTATCAGTATGTACATATGTACAGTGAAGGGAATAAAATGTTTACATGATTTGGGTATCATTCTGATGATGCCTAAAGTTATGTTCTGTGTTCTATGTTCTAATGTTCCTTCACATTTCATTATTTCTGCAAAGAGCAGAGGCCTTCGTTCATCCTTCGTTTCCTTTCCAGCCTTCCTTCACAAATGCCAAAGCTAACGCTTTATTCGCTCAAAGAAGCCTTCTTTGAAGGAAATCCTTCGAAGGATGGATGGACACCTCTGCACGTGGAACATGAAATACTCTTCTGTGCTCATGTGTTTCTGAAAATGTAACTATGCACCGCGTGGCAAAAACGTTTTTAAATCCCAAACCCTTTATTACAAAGGGAGGTAATAAAAGTACTCGATTCAATTCTTTCCTGTCAAAACGTGCCCTTGTTTTTCAACATTTATTCCATCCTCCCGGGAAATCTTGCCGAGAGACTCGCTTTTTCATCATGTTATAAAATTAGAAAATAAATTGAAGAGTAAACTATTTCTAGATACCTTGAAGATTAGCACAATTGTTGTTGTAAAGTTTGGGATGTGTAATAAAGCGGGAATTCCGCTGAAATTAACGGTTAAAATTGAATCCAAATTTCACAGGTGGATTGAAAGTACGTAAAAAAATACAGAAATTGTAAAAGGTTTTGAATTATTTCTCAAATTTGAAATCTTCAATACTGAAGCTAGTTTTGAACAATTTAAAGCACTTCTAACAGGCATAGTATGTGAGCCCTGATTGTGAGTTAAGAATGGTGAGCTTCATCGGTAAAATTAGAGCTCAAGGTTGAAGGAATACAGCTTGAGCCGCTTGAGGAGCGGAAGTGCGAAAGTTGCGGAAATCAATTCCTGATATGTCATTTGAAACATATTCATAGAGATATTTCAGAACGCTGTGCTTTAGGGTAATAACTTTCATGGGGATTGATTCAAATCTTAGGTCGCAAGTTTGTAAATGCAAGTTCAATTTCCCGTAAATTGCTTGCACATAATTTCTAGGATAACTTTATTGGAAATTTGCTGATATCACTCCTAATTATAATCTCTAAACAAATGCATGCTAATTAGGTCTCATTAGTTTTCTTTAGCAGTTTTTCATTTTATTAAACCAGCTCAGGCTCCTAGGAAGCATAATCATAGCTAACTAATTGTAAATGAATAAACATGAATTTATTTTTCAGTTCGGGTTTCGGGAGGGCCAGAAATTACAATTGACCCGACAATTCTACTAGAATATTGTTAGGTATACATACTTAGATGTAAGAAATCAAATAATTTTAAAGTGAATTGTAATGCTCAAGGAGCTTTCTGGGATGTAGATTCCTAAATTCTTTGCCAATGAATCATCAGTGATTAACGCAAGTAATAAGTATGCGGACAGGATGTTCCCAAGCTCCACTTTTAGGAAAAGTCCAGAGTAAGACTTTTACCAAGGACGAATTACGTTGTAAAGTAATTCGCTGTAAGTTAATTAGGGTTACATTACATTCATGTTATAAATGAATAAATGATCACTTATTTCTGCTTCCTTTCCTCGCAATAAATAAATTAGCCTTCGGGTTATTCTTCTTAATGTCCTGCTGTTGTGAATTTTGATAGCATAATTATTTAAAGCACGATCCTGACATTGATTTAGTTAAAAAGTTAGTTTTATTGTTTAGAAAAGGAAGTGACAACTAGTTAACGTAAAAGTAGAATTTAGGACAGAAAGGTACCATGTAGTGTTTCTTGTCAATTGCAAGTTAACCGCAATTACTAATTGAACTTGCAAGTTCGGTTCAATTCCGGTTATTTTACACCAGGGAATTTCAATTGTCGGTGCAAGTGCAATTTGTGTGTACTTAAATTGCAATTACAAAAGCATTAAGTACTTGCAATTACCGGTTAAGCACAACTGAAATTGCAAGAGATTCAATTGCAATTGCAAGTGTTTGCACTGCAAACAGTTGCAATTTTAAAAATATTTATCAAGTTAATTGCAACTTGCAACCCTTTCGAATTTGAGCGCAAAATTCCATAAAATGCCTCAATAAGTCATTTTGCTCTAGTAACTAATTATAATAATCTTGAGTATTGTCTCAACGAGTGCAGTTACTGTACTTCCTGTACAATTTCGTCGGTGAGGAAGCAAAATGATCTAAATTCATTTTCGTTTAAAATTAAAATGTTCCCATTTGCACAAAATTATATAAAAATAGGCCAAATATTTTAAGGATACGAAAGATATGCTGAACGATGAATTTTTACAATATTTCAGCCTTCGAGGCCTTGAAGGAAGGCAATTTCATTTTTGCATCTCTGTTTCAGTATGGATTGCATCTAGATTATTTTATTTAATACATTTTGTTCAATTTCGTGAAATAGCATGTATACCATCTTGCTACCAATCAAAAATGCACGGATCATTTTGTCTCTTCACCGACGATTTATACTGTATATATCAGTTAACTTAATTACAAATTGCAATTGCACTTGCAATTGTACTTATCGGTGCAATTACTTCCAAATGTTTTTGCAATTGCCTTACCAATTGCAAGTAACTTATAAACTAATTGCAAGTTCAACTTCGGTTATTTGCATGATTAAATTGCCACATTTTAGCAAGTACCAGTTATGGCATTACTAGTACTTGCATTATCAATTTAAATTGTAATTGCAAGTTCGGTTATTCCCAAAACTTGCACCGACAGAAACACTAGTACCATGCTTATTTGAGGTTGCGCAGAGTTCAAGCGTTCCTTTCATGTATGTACATATATTCATAATTCATACTAAACAATAGTTCATTATATTTAATGCATATACGCATGCTCTAACATTTTGAAACGTTCCCTTCCGCTAGATAGTTTATGTTCGAAAATTTTCATAGCTAATTATAAATTTTGCTACTTAAGTTCATATTTATTGGATGTGTCGAGTTGGGCTGGATATATGTATATTATATGCAAATACAGATATAATATAATATGTAAACAAAGTTTTCACAGCGGATTTGATTATTACTAAAAAGTCGGGTTTTAATCGGGTTTTGAACCATTTAAAGTTGGGGTTATTAGCGGGCTCGGGTCGTAAAAAAATTTGGAGACCGGGCTTTATAAAAATTAAGGTGCATAAAACTGACGGGGTGGATGTCAAGCATTTAGCCCGTTGGTGGTTCTGGTCTCCGGTTTTGTCGGGTTTCTGCAGCGTTCGGGCCCAAAGTCAAGCCCGAATCCAACCTGTAATTAATAGTCCCCGTTTGACACTAAAGTAATTATGTATATTTACGTACATCATAATCCAGTGTCCTGATTTTCCAATGACCGCATAATTATTTTTGTTGATTTAGTCAAGACCGCTAGTTTGTAAACATTTAATTCAGGGAACGTATAACTTTAATCAGACACAATAAAACACGCATTATCTATGGATAAATATAGATTTAATGCCAATATTAAAGTCATGGAGGAGAAAATGGATATAATACTCAATATTGTTATTGCACTCATGAACATTTATAATTAATCCAGCTAAATGTTTTATTCAATGCCTTCTCATTCACAGGTTTGAACCACAGCCAGGGATTCCCAGTCAGTCAAGAATCTTCCGTGTGAAAACATCCATGGTAATGGTCGGGGTGCATTCAAACAAACATGTATATGTAGTGATAGTGGATACCATATATGTGGTGTAGGTTGGCACGATGTGTAAATACAGGATAGAATATACAATAGAATGAACACCCCTAAAAGAAAAACGTCTGCTAAACTTCCTAACCGGCTATAATAATTATTTCCCCTAAACATGATCACCGGACATAATAGTAATTATGTGTCTACATATTTTCTTAATTTAAAAACCAGCTATAATTTTTAAAATAGACAGTTTCGAAATTTATTGTGATAAACATATATGGCCAAACACCAGTAAATTTGAAACAGATGTTTTGCAAATGAATAGGAATCGACAAATAATATTGGAAAACCTCCTAGGAATTGGTAAAATTAACATTGTTTTGTTAATAGGTAACTTTCGTTGCCTTTATATAAACAAGGAGCGTTTAAAACGTTTTCTCTTACCCTGTATGTATTATAAAATACAGACATGAGGAGTTGAGCTGAAAACATACAGCATGTTTACGAGTCAAAGATTCCACTGTTTGAACTTTCTTTGAACGGTAAGCTACATATATACGATTCTTGAACAATTATTGTCCCTGGGCAACTTTATTTTGTAAACATAAAAATCCGGAAGTTAATTTTTGCCACCCGTGTAAGCTATAGATATGTATGTATGTATATATGAGCATATACCCATATATGCAATAATCCTGGAGAATTAGAAAAGACCGGACAATCCTTAGCACTACTTGGTAGCAACGACCGATAAGCCATTGGCTGATTGTAAAAACGTTTTTGAATGTTACATATATTTACCAGTACATAATGGATCTCGAAAAATACTGATTACATCATTTCATTACGCAATGTCGTCTCATTTGCTCCTCCAACCTATCGTTTTGTAAATATATTGCCACAACTCAGTTTCCATAAAAACCTGCTACCCATGCTTTGAGCTATGTATGTACTTGTACATTTAAGCAACATTGAAAATGCATCAGTGTAAATTGTAAAATCGGTATTTGTAGAACATTCAAATGCAGATTTTTTATAATGTCCTTAATCCTCTGTCCATTCTGCTATCTAATCTGGTGCAGTGAATATTTATTTGGCTATTTATAAAATATTCTGACTGACAACAGGATTTCCACATTCTGCATATGTTCACGCTAAGAAACTAATTCTTAACAGATCTTACAGGTGTACAGGTCAGCTCTGTACGTTATGGTATGTTTGCTCATGACAATTAAAATAATATTGACAGCGGTCAGCAAAATAAAACGTAAGAATCATTCACCCTAACGGTTCACATGATGCCCCTATAAATACGGTAAAACTGTCAGATTTGTGAGATTGGGTAGTTCACATCGTCTGGCTTGTGCTTTGCTAAATTTATTGATATAGTTATATTTTACAACATGGACCCGGATATTTTATTGGAGAATCTTGGTATTACCAAACTCAAGAAGAGTTCCCAGTTTATCCACTGTGACACCGTCGGTGCGGCTAATTTGGAATTTTTAAAGAGAAAGAAACACTTTGATGTTACTTTTGAAGTTGGTCAGGAGAAAAAGAAAATATCATGTCATAATTCCTTCCTGATGTCTCGATCACCTGCTTTTGAAACTTTGTTTTCTGCAAAATTTGACAGCTCGAATCCGATTAGTTTGCCGAACGTAGAACCAGCAACGTTCGAGTTATTCCTTGGGGTAAGCTTATTACAAGCATTTATAATTTGGATTTTTGGATCCATTACTGTAGGATCATAGCAGCATAATTTATTAATAAGTTAATAAAGATAATATAATAAAAATAATAATAAAGAGTTAATAAATTGTATTACGTGAAGCTGCAATTTCTATGTATGTAGTTGGATTAATACAAAATTTAATTTTGATTTCTCATTACTTCAATCAGTTTGTTTATAGTGATGAATTCACTACCAACATTCCAATGGCCATCAAACTTTTGCAGTTGGGAGTTAAATATGACGTGAAGCCTCTTGTTCAGAAATGTGAGCAACTCATGAGCGAGGATATCCAATTGGATGACGCCATTGAAACTTTCACAATAGCCCGACGTTACTCCTTGCAGACACTGATGGATCAGGCCGGAGAGATATTGATTTGGTGGGTTTTGATTGTTTTAATTATGGACAATGTTGATATAAGGGCGAATAATTTACTACTACAAGGCCTGATATGCAGAATATTTTTGAATTGTAGCCACTTCGAGGCTCTTTCCAAAGGTTCAAACTTCCGGCACTTTGACGAACAGACTTTAATGTATCTGCTCAAGAGAGATGAATTACCTCTAGAGGAGCTGAAGTTATTCAATATTATATTAAGGTAATATAGATAATGCATACATGTATCAAAGAATTTTCTCATAAGGATAAATGTTGTTAGAGTGTAGCAAGTACATTAGAACAAACAGCGCATACAATAATTCAATTCTCACTTAAAATGTCAGATGGGCTAGTGACAACATGGGGGATAATTGAAGCTATTCAGAAGTTTTGAAAAATATCATACCCTTGATACGATTTCCCCTCATGACTGCTCAAGAATTTGCTACGTACGTGTTCCCAACGCAGATTCTCCCTCAAAAGGACGTCATAGATTTGTTTCTGTATTTCAATTCCGATTCAACAGTTAGGTGAGCCTGACATATGTACATCATCCATTGTAGTATTTACAATTGGTTGCTGAAATTAATGCTGGAGTAAGCATATAAGATCAACAAAATCTATAACTAACCTATGAATTGTAACTTATACCGTTACAAGTAAGCGTCGGCGTAATTCTGTATTTCCTTACCAGTCAAACGCGATTCTAATTAACACAGGTGAAGTAATAAAAATGCTGTTACCCTGTCACTGAGTATTAAGATCAATAGGTGGGCCCGTGGTTGCCGTTATATTTAATAACCGTATCGGAATTCACAGCCCTAACCCGAAAATTTAATACCAGTGCCGGGTCAGGGGTCCAATCCATAACTTCATCCCTGACAATTAATAATTCTCAATTTTCCGTACGTCTCCTCCCATGATTGTATCTTAATTTCTATTTTTATGTAATATATTTTGTCTATACTTTCAGGGAAGATGTTGCAAAACGCATTCAATTTTCTTCTGCCCGTCGAAAACAGCCAATAACATTCAAGTTATACAAACCTGAAACAAACGCGTCGTTTTTATACAACAACGGTTATGAATTCCTGGAATACCGTCAAGGCCATGAGGATAATTATCAGTAAAGATCTTATTCTGCAACCACCACCACGGTCAAACTCATTTTGTGATATCCATCTAATTCCTCTAAACTTTCAAAGGTGTTTATCTTTAAAAGATGAATCCGTTTTTCAGGAATGAAAGTATCTATATCCCGGAAACGTGTTTTTAAGCAAGTGTGGCAGATATCACATAAGGATGTTTGAGAGTGGGGGGTTTCTATAATAACATACTGTCTTCTCCAAAATGCAAGATTTCCAAATTTTAAACATTGTTTTAAGTGGAACGCATTACTTTATTTTAATAATTATTTATCAGATTATGGTACACAACTACTGAATCAACCGAAGCAACTAACTTCAAGACGGTGGAGCTAGATTCCTTGCTTTTAAAAGGATTTAATTACGACTATGTCTTACCACATTGGCCATCCATTAAACGCCCGGAGTTGGAGTATAACGTGTGTGTCACAGTTGAAAAATTAGGAACTTCTGGTGCGGGAACATGCGTTTTTATTGGTAACAGCCTCGTGAGGAAAGGAGAAACAACAAATTTGAAGGTTTGTCCCCGGATTAAATTGGTTCCTGGTGAGAAGCATCGTATCAAAGTGAAATACCAGGTACTTCTGAAAAGTTATTGAATAATAGTCCATCGGCTGGGTTGAAGTGATGTCATATTATAAATACTTACCAAAATAAAAATAATTTGTAATTTATGCGACACTTTAAACAGGGAAACGTTCTGGTGATCAAGCAAAATGGACAAAGGGATGTAGATTGGAATTTTGATATGCTAACCAACACAAAATTAACTCCAACTCTGTCTGACCCTAATTTGTTGGGAACGCTGGAAGTCGATATGGCTACTTGCAAGCCACCGTCGGAGCCAAATTCCTATAACAATGGAATTTACTGCGGTCCTCGACCATTGCATTTCTTAGTGGATTTGATTGTCATAAATTAACTTATAAATTGTTCTTAGAAATTACTGGTTATACTGTTGTTCAGTTCGGGTATGAATATTTCATTGCTTAGTGAAATTTATAACGTAAAATTTAAATTCACTGATATCACCTTGCTGCTTACAATATTTAACAAATATATTTTAAACCTTATGAACTTACATTTATTGTAACTGGTGATGTACAATGTAAGTTTGTTGCAATAAAAAGATACAATTTTATTGTTTGTCCCGCAAGATTTGCAAGGAAGAAATTGACCCCAGTCCATTTTGATACTTTGTGGGCACAAACGTATGTATGTATACCTATATGTACGTGCACCATAATTCTGTGTCCAGATTTCCCAATGACTCCATCATTTATGCTCAGGGTAGTAATTTATGTAGTCTGGAAATAGATATGAATATTTAATGCCAACAATTCAGCCATCTGGAGAGAATGGATATGAAACTCGATGCAAGAGCACGTTAACTATTTCAATTAAATGCTTTAGTCAATGCGTTTTCATTCACAAGTTTGGAACACAACCATGCAGAAGATAGTACAAAGGATGTTAGCAGAAGTAAAGTAATGGTAGCACTAGAATCGTTGGATAGTCCCAAGTATTGAAGTAAGGGTAAACCAAGGACTAGTGTTTCTATCGGTAACAAATAGTTGGGCTCGACTCGACTCGAAACAAAAACCCGGTGTAAATTCCACTTTTGGGCTCGAACTCGAACTCGGGTCATTCGAGTCGGGAAATTTTTTTGTACACGAAACCGAGACCGTTAAGAAATGTTATAATCGAAACCGACTCGAACTCGAACCGAACCCAGACACAAAATACAACATCACACAGTCCCGAAAAATGAGCATCAAACAACGCATTTTTTTGTAAAAGCAAAATAATGCAGCAATCACTGTGTCGTAATTTCAAAATTTCATTATAATTTGGTACAACCGGCCATCCCTCCGTAATGCTCTTCATTGTTGCTTCGATGAACTTGTTATATTCCAACTTTAACCACGATATTAACAGCGGTAGCTTCCATATGGTATCTCCTTGAGTAGCCAAACATTTCAGTGTTAAAATGTAGGAGCCAACGAAAAAGCACGCTAGATAGGAATGCCAGGAATACCCAAGAATTCCCGCGCCATCCTTGCCATATTAGGGTACTTAGCTTCGTGCGATAATAAAACTTAGGTATTGGTGTCTTATATGGTCATGTAATTACAAATACTTGCTGCCTACAGAGACTGTTTTGTTTTCTTTGAGGTTTTCCACAAAAACTGCATATTTTTTTTTAATCAGGGGTGGCAGGAAGACCAATTTTTATTGTTAAGGTAATATGAATCAACAATTCCAAAATAAGTTTTTACTTTCGAGTTTTGGTAGGGACCGGTAGATTTTGCAAACTCGACCCGATTTTTTCGGGTCGAAAACTTGATACCCGAAACCGACTCGAAAGCAAACGGTACCAAAAATATTAGGCTCGAACTCGACTCGAACCCGACTCGAACTCGAAACCTCGAGTTTCCCGAACTCGATCAGAAACACTACCAAGGACCAATCCGGAATGTCCTCCATTGTGACAATCAAAATGCCCAATATTTTTATGGGCGCACAGCACAGTAGAAAAATTAAACCGACGCAATAAGCCAGTTGCGTAATTTGTCGACCCATCTTGGTGTCAGGTGTGATTTGCAATGGGATTTCAGTTCCTTCCTCCGGACAATTCAAAGTGAAGAAAATTCTGCAGCAAAGAATTTCGACCACGAGTAGCACTACCAATTGAAAGGACTCGTGGATTACACATATGTTTAACTTCCCAATGAGACGTCGGCGAATCTATATCGCCAGAAGGATGATCCCAGGAAGCTCCATAAATGATCATGCAAAGATGATGATCATGGGAAGCCGCATCATTGATATGAAGAACTTCCGGCAGAAAACCAATGAGAGACAAAATCCAAATTAGTATAATAACTAAACGTCAGGTACTAGTCTTCATAGATTTCGCTGGACGCCGCAGTGATAGACACCGTTCAATGCTCAGACACAAAAGCGTCAGAGCTGGGACGTCCCTGACAATTATTTCAGCATAAAAGTAGAAATAGCAAAATCCCTTAGTTTTCATCCCAGGGTGCCCAGAAGTCCTGATTTGACATAGGGTCACCTGATGACCTGATGAGCTTGAATTTAGCCCTGATTTCAAAGTAGCTGACAAAATTATCTATTTGTAGCATTTTGGGGTAAAAACATTAAAAGTCGTCATTACTTTTCATAAAGTTCATCGTAATACTCATTGAAACTGTATACACATGAACCCTTATGTAAAAAGATGCCTGTAATTTAATTTTGAACGGTTGAATTTCGTAAAGTTCGACATTACAGTTCTGTAGGGTTGACTTCCAATTACCAATACAAGTTAATGATATCTAACAAGTACACGCGCCTATTTAAAGTTTAGTTAGAATGTTTTGTTTCGGGTTGTTGAGACCGGTAAAAATAATCATTATTGTATTTTTGAAATGCCTTTGAATAGTTCTTTACAGAGTGGAGTTGGAACCCAATCAACACCAGACGTAATTGTAACGCCTCAGTGCCGTTGCGCTGCAACGTCCTAAGATTTCAGTAACATTGCATAGTAACGAAACCGCGAGGTTAAAATGTCCGCGGTTTCATCATCAGAAGAAGCTAACACGCGACGATAAATAACGTTTCTGAAACGAAAACCTTTACGTTGCTGCAACGTTATTTATTCAATACCGCATGACGTTAATACTGGTATGCACTTCTAGAATCCCCAGATGATTACACTAAATAGATTTAGAATTTTTAAGATTATACAATGACGTAGCACGTTAGCAACGTTTTAAAGACTTTATTTTTCATTCTGGCTATGAAAAATGCTGAAAACGTTATAAATGAATAGCATAATACAAAAAGTAATGGTAGATAATTTTAGGTAAGTTTAAGGGTCGTCGTCAGAGTCTTCAACGGATTGCATCGTTGATTGTTTCTATATATATCTTTTAATATGTGATGGTACATTCTTCAACCAGGTCTTGATCGGATCCTCGATCTCACTCCGCTCAACTCGAGAATGTTGTTTCGTATTCTTCAATGAGTCTAAATACACAATTACTGTTCAACCTCAATCTAATTCCAAAATTAAAAACTAATAAAACTAAAGAATATGATAAAATAAAAACAAACCATGAATAAGTGCTACAAGTCGGGGTATTTTTAATGGCAAACTTTGGAATTTCTCCACGTTTTGTTCTTGCCCAGTTGTATTTCTCATCCACTGTATCAACCATAAGCTCTGTGAGTACATTTTCAGTAGCTTCTTTCACTGTACGGCCACCTACTTGAAAGCACAACAGCCTAAATAATCCACACAAATCATTCGTTAAAAGCTAGTATGCATATTTTCGATTTCATACAAATAAAATATTTGGCTGCACATGCTACATACAAGGTGCATTAAGGGCTGAATCTTTGCAGAACTCCTCACAAATCAACAACTCCTCAATTGTACGTGTGGGTAAACTAGTTTGTGGGGGACAGTTTTGTAGCTCATCTGTGCTGATTTGCGGACATGGTTTCAGTGCCTGAACGTGAGCATCTAGTTTGTCAATTTTTCGGGACAACGATTCGATTTTTTCCAAAATTAGACGGTCAACAGCTAAGAATTAAAATATAAAATTTACAGCACTGTTTGGGAGATCGGGTTATTAGTTGTAAAATTTAAACCTGTGATTGTCAACTTCTCACGAATTGTCTCCTGAACTAAGTCAAAAGTATGGCCACTTTGAGACTGCACTGTAGCAATCACATACAGCCCACGTTGCTCATCACGTGATTCTGGTTTTCCTTGCCCTTGTTGTTGAGATGAGTTACTTGAGGTCAGTGTAGATACAAAGGGTGGCGTTGGAAGCGAATCTGAATCTTCTTGAGTTCATTGTAGGAGACGGATGCTTTCGAACTCGCATTTTCGTGGGTTTTTTTTCGCGACGAGTCATCAGCTGATTCGAGATTTGAAGTATCCAAATACAGAGGTTGCTGCGAACGAACGAGATCCAAGTCATCTAAACAGCCATTCAGGTTTCATTATTACTGGACATAGCAAAATATTACCAGAATCACTCCAAAAAATTGAAACAATAATTTACCTTATGATAATTTGATTTTTATGGACGAATACTTCTGCCATTTCGATTCAGGTTTTAACAACTTTGCGAAAGCTGTCGTATAAGAGTATGTTCCGTTGGGCCACGAACAATATGTCCTATCATCCGAAATCCAAACTGAAGGAAAAACAGCGCAAGAAGCTGATCCATCCGTACCTTTATCACCTAAAACGATACTAAGGAATACACCTGTAAAATGTTAAAAAATAGTAAATCTAAAATTGTAGTTCGTTATCTCAACCTTCAATACATATTTTATTTACAACTGGAATAAGCAAGACTATATTGAGTGCACTAGTGGAATCAACAAAATAAATTCTTTGCAGTTATTTACAATATCAGTCTTTGGAATGAACAACGTTTCACAATCACTGCATTCTTTGCAAATAATAATGTTTAAAGTGCTGGATTTGAGGAGATAATTAAATAATTCCAAATTGCTTGGCTTAAACTGCTTACAACTAATGATTTGTTCAGCGGTTTTAATTGTGTTCAAATCCGATTGAATGTATTTATAAAATCCATTCTTTCCTTGAAAATAGCAATTTGGGTGTCTTCCAAACTGAATTTTTGACATTGAATTTTTGATTTTTGTCCTAAAGTTGGCCTTTCTTTTTCGTCATCAATTCTTAAAATTTGGAGGTAGGGTACTTCAGGCCTTTTCAGCCATTCTTCGATGTACTTGTTGTAAAGGATGATTGTTAGCTCTAATAATACGTTTGATGGAACCTAAATAATTTTCCATAGGAAAAGCACTAAATTTATCGAGGGCTCCATACAGTTTTGCATCTTCAGCTAGATGTATTAAATTATGAAAATTATATACTTGAGCCTCTGGTCCATAAAGCCTGTCGCAGTGTTTAACAAATGCTATTAAGAATTCCTTTGCGAGACTGTACTGCGTGTAATCTTGCTAAAGTAACATTCGTATTTCCACACTTAGTAATAAAAAATTATCATAAACAGACTTTTTGAGAATTTCCTTAAGTACAACTGGTCCAGTGTATAATAAAAATTGTCTTGCCTCCGTAGCTTTCCAACGCTCACAAATTCCGAGTTCTGTTAAAATCCGATGTAATATTTCTAACGCATCCTTTCAGATCGCAGGAAAGACGTGTCACGGTATTTGCCGGTAGTCTGGTCTTGAGTGGTCCCTTTAACCACAGCTAGATCAACTTGCGAACCACTCCAATTGGAGTGGTTCGGAAGTTGAACCAAACGGAGCCTTAAGGCATACCAAATACATGTAGTCCAACGGAAACTGCGTAACCATCCCAACTCCTACTCTTTCCAATGGGCTTGGTTGTGTCAAAAATGGGTGTATGTGGTGCTCCTCTTGTATGTATTTTAGGGGGTCCCACAACCAAAGTTATGGGACACTGCTCAGGCCATCAGTGGGCCCATTGCAGATTACCCTGTCGAACATGTTAATTTACGAATAGCATTGGAAGAGTGAGCATGGGATGTTCACTTTCCTGAATTTGCTTATCCGATTTCGTATCCCTAAGTTGCTATTTGGGCAACTGCTTCACTAAGATATGCAATCTACTCAAGTTATGTCAGGGGCTCCGGCTGCTATTCTACCAAGAGTAAAATGCAGGTAAGCCTCTGCACTTTATGCAGAACCTGAGGAATGTGCCAGATATTGGGACACTCACCCCCAAGTCAATACCACAAGGCAATGACGTGGATTCGTGGTGATCACTGCTAAATCAAAATGTCACAAAAGCCTATGGGTGCAAACTACCCGGGAATCAAGTGCTGATTCGGTGGTGACAAATCACTAACAGCACAAGGTAGTGTTATGGTGCAAGACGCTCGCCCGGTAGACACTTGACAGCAGGGATCACAACTCTCCAAGCAGAGAGACTCGGGTGGTGGAGACAAAAAAAAAGAATCATGTGTCTCAAAGTTTTTATGCAGATCTGCCAAAAGATAAGGGAGCTCAGATGAACACAACCTCACCTCTCGACAGTCCTGTAGCAACCTCTTGGTCTCTATGTTTAAAATTTGAGTTAGTTCGTAATGGTGCAGTTACTTCTGTAAAATGTAGCCGATGTGAAACATATTTGCCTTCCGTCATGCATTTTTCACATGAAAAATAGCCGGTGTGAGATTTAATTCCCTTGATGAAGGATCAAGCTGGGGCGCCCAAAATAAAAATACACTTATTGATAATAAATTGGTAGGTTGTGTTTTTAAACATAATGCCAAACTTCACTAGGTCATCTAACTCTTCGCAAAATTTAGAAAGGTATGCATTCAAGTCTTTTGGCTTTGAATTCCCAGCAAACACGGCAATCGGGAATGGGTTTTGGTGCTTGGATTCATTAAGTATGCCAATAAAAAGCCAAAAGCTTTGCGACGAATTTCTAAAGAGGGGCAGCCCATCTATGCTGAAACGGCAGGTGAGTTCTGGTTCGCTGGAATTAATTCCTAATTGTAATTGCTGCCAAATTCCAGTTTTTATTCCAAAATAATACATTTCTCCTCCAGGAATTTTCAGAATTTTGGAGCTTCGGACTGTTTCCAGTAAACTTCTTGCCGTTTTGGGAAGGCTGGGGCATATTTTTCTAATAATATTTAGGAGCTTATTAACTGCTTTGTGAGTAATATTTTCAGTTACTGCCCAAATACGCAACTCTTCTTGAATGAATCCTACAGATTTATTGGCTTCGAATTCTTCGAATTTAACAGTGTCCGTTTCGATATTGACCATATCTCTACTATTTGCTGGAATATGTGGATACAAATCATGCGAATTATTACCACTGCACTTTAAATTTGAGACCATTGTAACACCAGATATTTCAAAATGGATTGATAAATCTTGAGAAGTGGAGGTCCAGCAGCGGTTTGAGTTCAATTGAAAATGGATTTCACGTTGTTTTAGCCGTTTTAAATCTCGGTCAACGGCAGATTTAATTTGCCTTCAGAACTGACGCTTACAAACCTTTTTGTGCATTACTCATTGTAGTCATTTTTATCACAAAACCAATGATTATTGAAAACAAAATATTCACCTGTGCTTTCTGTATTAATAATCTTACCTTTAAAATTATCCAATCCTCACGTTAGCATTGATGTTATGAAGTCAAAATGAGTTGATTTTATACTTCCATTGTGCAGTATACGGAAATCAAAGCGGTGGAGTTTTGACTGGATTTAGACGTTACTGAAATGTCTTTAAGACTGGTCATTGAGCCGTCGGACCGTAACGTTGTCGTAACGTTATTTTTCCGTTAGTTTGCATGGTATCAAATCTTTAACGTCTTATAACGTTATGAACGAAACTTCGACGTTACTGTGACGATCTGTGTTCATTGGGAAAGTGTAGCAGCATAGGAGAAGTTATTGTGATGTAACATCTAGATTTGATACAAGCTGTTAGGTGGTCTCACGGATTTTAAACATCATATTTTGACAGAAAATCATAAAACAGATGCTAAGTGCGTGAGTCAAGCTTTGTGAGTTCTAAGCATTTAAAACACAGTGACGACAAAACTACAGCTTCCGAATTTGCCCTGGCGTGTCATGGATGAGGATCACCAATCTTGCGGAAGTTTGGAATGCATTTCTAGTTTAGTGAGACTAATATTTCCAGATTATAAAATAGGGGCTTCATTGATTTTAGGAAAAACCAAAGTTGCAGCTTTTGTTCAAAATGTTCTAGCTCCATTTTTACTCGAAGCGTTGATAAATGAAATAATATTTCAGAGTTCTCTAAAATCAGATGCAAGAAATGAACAAACGGAACTGTTTTCCACTTGCTGTCATATATTTTGTTAGATTCTTATGAAGATCCGCAAGAATCGGAGCAACTCTATTTTCTGACACGGAGGAGCTCATTCAAAGTTTTGAAATCAGAACAAGCTTTCTTAGGCATACGCAAGTCAAATGTAAATAGTTAAATTGCACTCAGACATCTGATCTTTATTTTTTTGAAAACGCACTTAAAAGTCCTGATTTGAGAATTGAATAATCTGGGCACCCTGTTTCATCCACGCCAATGCCAAAATTTGAACCCGAAACCAGAAGGCCAAAAATAAAAAAAATAAAAATAAATTGGAATTGACAAAGAGTAAAGTATGTTTACTCCAGCAAGATTTGCAAGGAAGAAATTGACCCCAGTCCATTTTGGTACTTTCTGGAACAAATGAGCCAAAACCCCAACAATGCCGATCAGTCCGGTTATACAAATCGTAGTAGTTAAAATACCGATGACTGTCCAGATATAATTATACTCAGCGTTTTCCGGTGACATTATTTCAGGCACACTTTATTTCAGCGGAAAGAATTATTACTTTCAATGTACAAGACGCTCCTTTATTTGTGTGTTAAATTCGTGATGAGAATTTGGAAAGCGGACCCCAGGATCCTAATGCACTTATATGACTGTCTGATGCACTTGTACGACCAAGTACTGACAATGAGAAGCCAGCAGCGATGCCGAATAAAAACAATCGGTTTCGTCTGAATTGTTTTTCCTTGGTAATGTCCGTGTCAGTATCAGACCCCATTTTATAAATAGGAGCAAATTGTTAAAGATTTGCTTCCATGTATACTTAATGTACTGTCAACTCAAAGGCAACATATACAGATGAAAACTTGCGGTATACGATGATAGATAAGGATACATATTTGATATATGCTGTTTTTGAATGAGTTCTTTACTTATCCTTGAAACCTATATGTAAATATATAGGAGTACTGAGATCACAGACAGATTTGAATGACTTGATTTATATTGCATTTTTGACCCTTCAAATTTTTTTTCAATAATCTTTTATCTTTACGCTACATACAATGACATGGCACAGGGACCAAAGTGTTGTTGTAGGCATTGGCATAAACTTGCATTCTGTTGCTTCAACAACTTTACATACAGATTTAAGTCGAGAGACTAGTGATGCCAATGGTCTGGTCTGATCCAGATTTTATGAAACTGGTCTGGTCCAAAGCTCAGACCAGACCATTGGTCTGGTCCAGTTTTTCGCACCAGACAATTAAATGTTCATATTTTATCTAGTGAAATTTTTATTTTATCACCAAAAACAACTTTTTTACTTTGTTTGCAGGGATTTTGTTACCTCATAATTTTTTATTTTGTATAGTTTTTGGACTATGGTTTTATGGTCTGGTCTGGTCTGGTCCTGGAGCTGGACCAATTGTATCTCGTCTGGTCCAAGTGTTGGATCAGACCGGACCAGACCAATAACGGACCATTATAAATGGTCCGGACCAGACCATTGGCATCCCTACGAGAGATCATCAGCAATAATTCATAGTTTACAGATATTTTCACAGGTTGGTGCAGTAACCACTTTGCAATCATTATCTATGACATTCCGTACGTAATAATTCTATAAACTTTAGCATATTTTTCATTTTTGCGACTTTTTTTTAACAAATTTCTTTCTTTTTCGAATTCGTATCCCCTTTTTAAAAGATCCGAGAAAAGAATTGTTAAGTCATGGGGACCGTTGTTGCCGATGCGAGTCAAGGGGTAGTAATTAATTTACTGTTTATTTTACTGCCTACAATTTTTAATTTTACCACTATAGCAAAACAAGCCATGATCGAAAACATGTCTGCTTATGCGAGCTAGCGCAAGAAAAATTACATATGTAAACCTGTATGTACATATACGTCATTACAAATGTCTGTAGCTACTGACAATGAGTGTGGGAAAATAAATTTTTTACTTTCCCAACTATTTTGGGCATTCCGGAGGGCCTGTCCTTTTGCACCTCCAGCATTACAGTCAAATCTTACAATAACAGAACATTTTTTTATTTCACCACACACACCATTTATTTTGGAAAACAATTTTGAGGCCACAAAGTGCTTTCAAAAAATTGTGCTTACTTTAGTTTTACTAGGCTCATCTCCGTCAATATGAGCTAGTTGGAAATGTAATTAATTGCTCTAAAGACTCAAGTACATAGAAATAATGGAAATTTTGAAATCCTAATGTAAATTCTGTCGGCATATTCAAATTTCGCTAATATTTTTTTGCCAAGAAGGAAGACCTTGCTCACCCCATTCAGGTTAAATTGTTTAGATAAAAATTTTGAATGAATTCAAATTCCCTCTCCTGGAATTGAAAATTTTGAAGACACCTTTCTTTGGGACGACGTGAGACTCTCGAAAAACTGTTGACATACATATATGCTGCATCCTCCACCCCGAGATATTATTTTATTTTCTCCTAATTACGACTCAACGATCAAAAATATCCTGATCCCCATAATTTAACACACCTGGTTGCAGAATTTGTATCAAAAATAGCAGCAAAATTCAGTGTTAAAAATTACGGTCGAAGTAAAAATGGTAATGGTCATGATGCATTCAGACAAACATGCCCTGTTAGTGAGTTTAATGGCTATTACTAATTTTAAAATGTGCAACATTTCAGAAGAGTTTCTTCGTAGTGTACTTTCGAGAGTGTTTTGCAATGGCACCCATTCTTACAATATTTACTATTTTCTGTCGACCCTTAAGCTGGCCATTTTCTAAATTATGAAATTTCATTAATTTAACAAAATTTAGATAAAGTGTTGCGACCAGTTTCCATTTAAATTTTTTTCAGCAATTTTTTAATGATTTTTTCAATTCAGTGTTTATGTAAGTATGCCTTTGGATGGAAATTCTGAAGGCGATTACAATTTTAATTTCTTCTTCAGTTTAGACCGGTCGGTCGAATTCCCTTCGGTAAGGATGTATGCAGAAGTAAAAGAATGGTAAAGCTAGAATCGAAACATAGTGCCAAGTAAGGAAGTAATTGTAAACCGAGAACATTTCCGGATTCCAAGAAATGTTCTCCTTTGCAAAATTCCAAATAAAAAATATTTTTACGGGAACACAGCACAGCGAAAAAATTGAACCGACCCAATAGGTCAGTTGTGTAAGTTTTCGACCGTTATCACTGGCAAAGTCCATATTATTTTTACACGAATTATCTCGTATTTGTCACAGAGAAAGTCAAGCCAAGCTTTCAATTAGGAATAAAATCTTAAGAATAATTTCTACAGCATTCAGAAGGAAGATACTGGATCAAAAATACTTTATGGAGTTATTTTCTCAGTAAATTTTTGTGTCAAAAGAAGTTTGAACCCATGTATGAAAACGAACGTGACCTTACTCTAGGTTAAAGAAAAGTGTGTACAATGTATAATATTTAGATTTCGGGTAAATGCGTCAATGAATGTGCTTTTTGGTTTGCAGAGAATGGGTTCATATCAACACTTTGCTGACTAACCTTCTAACTTGAGGTATATGATGATGGATTAGGATAAATATGATATAAATTTGATATAATTACATACGATGTTTTTTTTATGAGTCCTATATTTATCCTTGAAACCTAAATGTAGATACATATATGTATAGGAGGACTGATGTCACAGTCAGATTTGAATGATTTGATTTATATTGCGTTTTTGACCCCCATAAATAATTGTCTATCTTTAGTCTACATATATATATGTATGCGTACAATGACCGAGCACAGGGTCAAAGGTTTTGTAGTAGGCATTGGCATTTTCCTTGCAATCTGTTGCGTCAACAACTTTACTCACAGATTTAAGTCGAACACCCATCAGCAATAATTCATATTTTAAAGATATTCTCGCAGTTTGGTGCAGTAACCACTTCACAATCATTATTTACGACATTCCAACCATAATAATTCTGTATACTTTAAAGCATGCATGCAACAATTCATTCAATGAACTAAATCGTTAATTGAACTTACATATTTCAACATTTGAGTGAACTTGAGTGAACTCAAAATTTGTCAATTTATGAAACGAATGAGTTTGAATCGAACTGTTTGGCAAATGCAACGAACGTGAATGTCTAGGTACGATTACGAGATCTGAATTGAACTGAATGTGAGAATACGTATTACGGAACTCTGACTTAAAGTATATGTTCCTAATGCTTAAACTGATTCAAACCATCAAAGAACTAAATATTTTCGGCAGATATCCCTGGAATTTTCTAATTTTCAACTAAAAATAAGATTTAAGATTAAAATAGGAACTTTAAATTAAATATTCATAATTGAACTGAATGGATTCACGGGGCGGATAATATGAACGTGAATTGAACTTTTTATTTTAACGTTCAATTTGAGTGAACGTGACTGACCGCAAAAAGACATACTTGTGAATTGAACTGAGTGTGAGTGGTATAACCAATAACAATGAACTGAGTGTGAGTGAATGCTGCGCGAAAGAAAATAAAATCAACTGAACTTGAATTGAACTTTTCCCCAAAGTTGCATGCATGCTTTAACATACCTTTCATTTTGACGACTTTTTATTCTTTTATAATTTCCTTTGTTTGATGCAGACCTGGATAACGTTATGGTATAACGTTTTATAATAACATTATCACCCGAAAAATGACGATAACGGTTTTTAAAATCCAAACGAAAACCAAAAAGAACAAAATTATAATAAACAAAAACAAACAATAAATGTGTTTTAGTAAAAACCGAAACCGAAACGGAAAAAATATGGTTATTTTAGGTTTTTTCTCAACTGTAAATTTGACCAGTTCTCCACATTCCAACTGTCGATTGAACTCAATGTGAACGTATTTCGACTTGTGTATTGACAGTTTCACACAAACATACATCTGCTTTTGCTAGTTGTTTCCCATTTCAGCTTATTTCGGTTTCTGCTAATGGTGTTAATTGTTAGTTTGTTTATTTACAACTTTTGTGCCGAGGGTTTTGAAAACTTCTGACCACAAAAATGGGCAGACAAAAAATCAACGTAGTTTTTCAGCATTTTGAGTTCAGAAACGATGATCAAACATCTCGGTGTTTAGTGGAAGGTTGTAATTCGATTGTTCGGGCAAGCGTATAAATTCATAATAAATGTACAACCAATTACTAAACTAATTATTCTCATGACAAAATCTATAGTTTCAGGGTTTATCTTCTCTCTTTTAATATTATTTATAATATATTATGACAAGAACAAAGAACCTGCATATACGGCTTCTGTTTCCAGTAGAACCGTATTGTTGGAAGGTTTAGTCTTATATGCAAAAATCCAGCGTGAAAAAAGGTGTAAAATTTGAACTATTCGAATGGTGGGCCTGTAATTGTCCGATTTCATTGAGATATGTAGCTAGAGTAATTATTTACTCAAGTCAGTGTTGAACGCCTGTTTTCAGCCTTAGCATTTGTACTATCCGAAAGACAAAGCAGTAGGAAGGACCAGGTACTGAACGCCGTTTTGTTCCTTCGAACCAACGGATTTTGAATGGTATGTTATGATGTTCCATGGTTTTGAAATGTTTGAATAATACTTGTGTTATTCAAACATATTATACAGTCTAATCAAATAAATTTAAAAATAGATGAATAAAATATGTTAAATACCGTTATTAACCGTTTAACCGAATTCATTTTGATTGAAAACCGTTTTAACCGATAACGGTATTTTAAAATAACGAAAACGAAAAACAAAACGGAAAAAAATTACAATAACGTATGATGAACTAACGGAAACCTTATTTTTCGGTTATCCAGGTCTGGTTTGATGTTGGTTATACATGCTGTTTTTGTATAATATGAATTTTTTATTTATCCTTGAAACCTAGTAAATGTAAATAACAGGAGTGCTGAGATCACAGATAGATTTGAATGACTTGATTTATATTGCGTTTTTAACCCCTCAAAATTTTTGTTGATGGTTTTCTATCCTTACGCTACATACAATGACCAAGCACAGGGTCAAATGTTTTGCAGTGGGAATTGGCACTTAACTTTAATCTGTTGCGTCAACAACTTTACACACAGATTTATGTCGAGAAACCATCAGTAATAATTGATATTTTACAGATATTCTCACAGTTTGGTGCAGTAACCACTTTGCAATAATTATTTATTATTATTTATTTATTTTGTCATTCCGCCCATAATAATTAGGTATTACTTTAGCGTACTTTTCATTTTTTCTTCTTTTACAATTTCTTTTTTTACGAATTCTTTCGTCTTTTGACTGGTCCGGTCATTCATTATGATGTTTTCCACTATCTTGGACCAAGGACCATGTTCCGAAATGTTTCACTGGATTAAAATGAAGTTTATAATTTGGCCCGACCAAATTGTTCTGTTTGGTCCGAAATTTGGAACCACATATATTTTGATCCTGGATCAGACAATTTTAAATATTTTAAACTTTCGTCCAGGCCATAATTTTTGATTCCAAAAGAAACAACTCATTGCTGTGAGCTATCTACCACTTGTGTTAATTTATGAGGGGCCAAGGTGGGTTAAATTCCTTTATTATTTCAATTATTTTTATATTATGTTATTTCACCTCTTAAATTAAAGCAATTATAAAGAAGTTCTAAATTATTATCACTGGTGAAATTGTTTTCACTGGCCTCATCTATGTCGGGAAAGAGGGATTTCCCCTTTCCCGAAAACGTTGACCCCTCTGATCTTTCACCTCGATTTTTAATTGAGCTTCTCGTCATTTTGACAACCAGATTTTTTAAAAGTTATTCTCAACGTTCTAATTATTCCTAATGGCTTGAAACGGATGTCAATGAAGCTAAAGTTGAAAGGTCTACTCATTTGACTCCAGCACTCAATATTGGCACATTGGTTGATTCTTATTTCAGTTTCAAATAGAAGTCTCACAAGAATTGATTTTGGTTTCTAAAATTTTAAAAGACAATATTTGATGAGGCCGTCAAGACGGCTCTACGTGTTTGTACTTACTCATTGATAAAAATTCCCTTCAGGATATTTTGTTCTATAAAAAAAATCTGGATTCGTAATTCACTTATATCAAATTGTCTCCTGACATTAAAGGATGGATTTCAAAAATTCAGTAATTATTATACATAATAAATTATATAAAAAAGTAATCTGAAAATTAAATATACGAAACTAGAGGCTGGAAATGTGCCCTAAGCTAGGAAACTGCCCTTAAGCTCAAAGATTCCCAAATTACCGCAAGTGTTCTACTGTTGAAATAAAATTTGAAAAAAGTGTCTTTTCCAAGGAGGAAAAGTCATTTTGTCTAATAATTATTTATGGAATCGGTTTCTTAAAAAATAGGGGTGTCATTGAAATAAAAAAACACACTGGCTGAATATGGCTTAATCTGTCTGACAAAAGGATCGAATACGTATTAAATTGTGGGGCACAAATTATCTGCACTCGGTGTATCAGTTCTAAGAGTTGCGTCTTCTAAAGTACTAATCAATTCAAGCAGCTGTTATGGAGAAATAATGTGAAGATGAACTTCATAAAATGTACGATGAATTATGAACATAATTACTGAAACTGATTACGGATAATTATAGAAGTG
Organism: Allacma fusca; assembly: GCA_947179485.1. NCBI lineage: Eukaryota > Metazoa > Arthropoda > Collembola > Symphypleona > Sminthuridae > Allacma > Allacma fusca. The sequence goes on along the minus strand of OX359246.1, from coordinate 1,973,920 downwards.
GGATATCACCCTAAATTCGGAATCAATATACCAGAGCCCGTAGTTTGATTTCCTGGATTTAAAGAGAAACTTTAGCAACTGGAAAATATGACATTGTTGGAATAAATATAATTTTATTATAATTTTAAGATTGTGAAGCCCTTCAATATCCAAATAGTACTTTTTTGCAAATACATCTCCTTTACATTCATCTATTCATCATATTGCCAGGTTCGAAAATAATTTGAATAAATGAGCCAAACGCAAAATTCTGTTCCAATTCCAACTACAGCCAAATATTTACTTTAGTCTCAATTTGGAGATTGAAGGTCTTTGTCAACTTTCTATTAACAATTAACAATAATGGACTTGTTAAACCAATAGTGCACATTGTATGATAATTTAACATTGAGACTTGTCAATGTGTACCAGTACAGCAAAACCATCTGTTCTCTTCTCTTGTACATTTAATTATCTATACAGTGATTTATAGATATATAGGGTAGCTCCTGAAAAATCCAATTATACTCTGATACTGCCTTTGGTGTAGTAAAGGGGGAAATTAGCATTGCGTTAAACTGTTTTGTGCTCAATAATTTTTTTACATTCAATATAGAGAGGATGCGTTTAAAGAAATGGATCATTTGAAAAAAAAATTAGTATTGTCAAATAGCAGAACCATTTGATTTTTCTTCACACAAGGACGCTCCACCACGGTGCTCTAAAACATAAATCATTACAAATGGGAACTTCAAGAGGAATTTTTATCCTGATGTTGTGATTCACCCAATTCTGAGGACGGTCCTCAAAGGAAGCAAAATTTGAGTCTCATAGTGGCATATGTTCTCACAGTCATTTGGCTAAACATGTAAAATATTTTATTTCAAAAGGTGCTCCAATTAGCAAGAGTTTATTTCAGTTTTTTCTAATTATTTGACAATTTACTATTGGATGATATCACTGCGTGAAGGAATCTCAATTAGTTCCCATTTTTATCCTCATAATAATTGAGTCCTCATTGAAAGTTTTGTTATTGTTGAGTGTGTAATGTATCAGCCCGTAATTCATACTGTGTTCACCAAAAAGGTAAGATTTTTGTTTAGTAAAGAAAGAACTGCAGTCGGAATTCAGGAAGGGCAAATTAACTTTAGGCAAAGTAATATCTTTCAATTGAGTTTGTTCTTGTCAAGTTGCAATAATTATTATAGATCTATCTACTAGCATGTTGTAATACACGCGTCACACTATAAATTGACCCCTTAATGACAGCATTGTTTGTAAGGGGCAAAAATATTTGAACACAGTCTATTCCAGCTTAACAGTGCTAATTTCCTCTGTATAAGGTCACGTTTTTTGCCCTATTTGGACAACTATACTCATAAAGCGAGCGAGTTCTCAACACAATTTTTCTTACGGAATAAATTTGCATACATATATGAATCAAGTCATAGGAAACTCTTCTCATGGCCCCAGCTCTCTAGTACAAGTACGCAATGCATATGTTTCATGCCAGGATAAACTATATTTATATCTAACTATACAAATGAGCATTCATCTTTAAAATCAAAAATATCTGCAAATGTTGTCATTTGTATCAATGCTGAGTTTTCTGGAGAAAAACTGGTATTTTAAGAAGTATTTACAATGTCTGTGTATTGTAAGTACGGGGTGTACCGGATGTAGCGGGACCTCTGACAGTGGCTTTCAGGGTTGGCAAGTGGCAAGAAATGGCCTGGTCTAGTGTTTCGGTCGGTGCAAGTTTTGGGAATAACCGAACTTGCAATTACAATTAAATTGATAATGCAAGTACTAGTAATGCCGTAACTGGTACTTGCTAAAATGAGCCAATTTAATCATGCAAATAACCGAAGTTGAACTTGCAATTAGTTCATAAGTTACTTGCAGTTGGTAAGGCAATTGCAAAAACATTTGGAAGTAATTGCACCGATAAGTACAATTGCAAGTGCAATTGCAATTTGAAATTGCAAGTTGACATATATACAAGTTGATATATACAGTATAAATCGTCGGTGAAGAGACAAAATGATCCGTGCATTTTTGATTGGTAGCAAGATGGTATTTATACATGCTGTTTTACGAAATTGAACAAAGTGTATTAAATAAAATAATCTAGATGCAATGCATAATGAAACAGAGATGCAAAAATGAAATTGCCTTCCTTCAAGACCTCCAAGGCTGAAATATTGTAAAATTTCATCGTTCAACATATCTTTCGTATCCTTAAAATATTTGGCCTATTTTTTTTTTCATTTTGTGCTAATGGGAACATTTTAATACAAATTGAAAATGCATTCAGATCATTTTGCGTCCTTACCGACGAAATTGTACTGGAAGTACAGTAACTACACTCGTTGAGACAATACTCAAGATTGTTATAATTAGTTACTAGAGCGAAATGACTTATTGAGGCATTTTATCGAATTTTGCGCTCAAATTCGAAAGGGTTTCAAGTTGCAATTAAATTGATAAATATTTTTAAAATTGCAACTTTTTGCAGTGCAAGCACTTGCAATTGCAATTGAATCTCTTGCAATTTCAGTTGTGCTTAACCGGTAATTGCAGGTACTTAATGCTTTTGTAATTGCAATTTAAGTACACACAAATTGCACTTGTACCGACAATTGCAATTCCCTGGTGTAAAATAACCGAAATTGAACCGAACTTGCAAGATCAATTAGTAATTGCGGTTAACTTGCAATTGACAAGAAACACTAGCCTGGTCATTATTGGTTAAAATCCTGTTCTAACCGGCTTGGACCTGTTGTATAGGTTGGTATAAAATGGTCATAATTAATACTATCCAAATAATTCCACTGTCCAATAAAAACCGGTTTCTACAATTTCTAGCCACTGGCTTGGCTAATATTATGCATACATTGACAAAGGGTTGCCAAGTGGCAAGAAATGGCCTGGTCATTATTGGTTAAAATCCGGTTCTAACCGGCCTGGAGCTGTTGTATAGGTTGGTATAAAATGGCCATAATTAATACTATCCAAATAAATCCACTGTCCAATAAAAGCCGGTTGTTACCATTTCTTGCCACTGGTTTGGCCTTTATTGATAAAAGCCGGTTTTTTACCAACCCTGGTGGCTTTACACAGTAACAGTGATTATTAGTATGTGCGCAGCGTATTTGTATTTTAACCCACGAAGCAGTGCTCGGACTGGGTACAGAAACCGTGTACCCGTACCCATACTCGTACCCGAATATCGGGTACTATAAAATGCTGTACCTATACCCGTACCCATACCCGAGTACCCGGGTAAATTATTTCGGTACCCGTACCCGTACCTGAAAATACAATGTAGTACCTGTACCCACAATTTACCCGTACCCGTAATGTACCCAAAACCTGTACCCGTACCCGAGTATCTATTGTGTGTACCCGGGTATTACTCGGGTACTGGAAGTTTGGCCGATTTAAAATCCCCGAAGACATTATACTGCCCAGCTGAAAAATTTTAATTTGTCAATTTTTTGACCTCCACGTGCCCGGGATTTTGGGAATTTTCCCTAGGCGTTAAAGACATCCTATTTGAATTTTTTGAAAAAATTATTTAAGGCATTTTGTGTTTTTTTTAATAAACACTGACGAAATTCAAATCCTACTACCCCAAAATAATAACTTGCTGAATGAAATGAAATGTGTTCTCGCTAATTGGAATTGGGACGGATTCTTTAATACTAAACTCTCCATAACTTGCTTTTCAACTTGGAGAACAAGAAACCATTTTTTTTGGATAATCGAACTCTGTGTATAGAAAATGTTATACGGAAAAATTGAGTTGATCATAATTTTTCCAAGTCAAATATTGCGGTTTCAGGAAATAAATGTGGGAGGCAATATTGAATATTCATTTTATATTACAGCTTTATAAAACAAACATTCGTAAACTGTCTTTCACATTTATGAAGCCCGAGACGGAGATTTTCAAAAAATGCAGGCAAAATAGGACTAAAATGCAACCCCATGGAAGTTTTGAACGCCAAGTTCAGATGTCTGTCAAGTTCTTTTAACATCAAAATTATCAAGATTAATCAAAGGGACTGAAATATAAATATTGCGTGCAAGGAACGATATTTTTCATTCTAAAATGCTATAAATATTCACCTCAATAAATACTCAAAGTGTCATAAATACCCAGAATTGAAAATGCTCAAATTACCTGCATAAAATGCCTTGGCGTTTTCAAATGGGCAACCCTGGGTACTTGTAACGTTAAGAAATGGATCTGCTAATACATGTATATTTATTCCGATCTTATCTCGTAATACGTCTTCAAATAATTGTAATGTTACGCTCCCAATGAAGCTAATTAAATTGAATCCCAAGAACCTCCCTCTTGAAATTCTTCGTTGATGTGCTTCACTATTTAAGTCGATAAACAGATGATTTCACTGACTCTACGCTCTATTTCTTTATTAGATTCCTTGGATAAGTTATTAGAAGCGTTAGATTGCAACTACCACGTAATCATAAATGAGACGAAGCCACTTGGCTCTGTCACTAACGCAAGTATCTGTATACTACGAAATAAGCAACTCCACGGTTGGTAGGTCTCATTGCTAGCCATAGCCAACCATTCCATCAGCAATCCTTGAAGTACCCAAAAATACTCGGGTACAGCACCCACGGGTACAGGCATTTTACACAGTGATACCCGTACCCATTGGGTACTACCCGATTGCCACTGAGTGAGTACCCATACCCATACCCTTGCCTGTACCCACTTTATTGCCTAAAATCAAGAGTACCCGGGTAGTACCCGCGTACTTGCGAGTACGCAACTTCTGTACCCGGGTAGTACCCACACCTGTACCCGTACCCATTTACCCGAGTATTACCCGTACCCAGTCCGAGCACTGCCACGAAGGCATACAATGCTCTGCAGAAGTCCTTTGACAATATCCAGAGGGCGCTTCATAATCTTAAAATGAACATTCCACACAAGGTATCTAAAAATATGCGAAATGGTAATAATTATTACCCAAATACTCAATTGGTATAGTTGTTTAATATTTCTGTAAATACTTATTTCAAAATATGTCAACCCCAGTATTTATACACAGATACGCACGTATACTTCCACTCTATAACGGATCCTCTGGTATAAAGAATGCCGCCGTCCATTCATATAATTATATCGTTGACAAAATTTTAACAAGTACCATTTTCATTTGCGAACCCATTTAAAATATCACTAAATTTAACATTTAACTTAAATTCAACAACAGCGTTTCTCATCATGGGCGGATGCATTCATCTTATGCCTCACACTCAGCCTCTCATTCAATGTACTCATTGTCACATTGAGTGCGAGTGTGAGCTCGGATTTGGAATTCCTGTGCTCACAGAAAATCACAGAATAAAAATCTTGAATCCGAATTTTGTTAAATATTTCGGTTTGGAATATTTGGAAAAATAATTTTCCACTAATGGGTCCCAAATGTATATGTATACTGTACACTAGAGTTACGCTGTGTTTGACATAAATCTCGTAATTAATTCAAGTCAACATCTTATGCCTCAGGACCTAAAAATGTGAGGAATCACATTACATGGCAAATCAAAGACTGACATGAATCCCAATAAAATTGGTCAAAAATTTAGCAATCCGATTTTTTTATGGACTACAGTCTGTCCGTGAAACATATCTCCCTTCTAGTTTATAAATTCCGCCCTGTCCCCATCTTTCTCACAAAGTTGCTCTTGAAACTGAATTTTCCCAAATTAGCTCTCCGTTCTTACGAGTCATGTCCACAGTTCTGAACGTATAGGGGCCTACAGTATACCTTTCTCAGTAGCCCAAAATTTCTTTCTAAGTAGCGTCAAAAGATATCTGAGGCAAATATTATTGAAATAAATAATTACTGAATTCAACATTTCCTGAAGGGATTTCTCTTCATGACCCTTCTGACCGCAATTCATCACCAGGTCAAGGAAACATATTTTAGAAATTCTAGAAATTACCACAAACTGCGGAATCAAGAAATTTATGTGTTACTCCCTTGTATTAGCTACCAGGAAAAAAAACGTGAGACACCCAGTACATTGAGTGGTTGAGTACAAGAGACTACACAAACAGACAGGGAGACTATTTTAAAAGACAGGAGTTCAGATGCCGGGGGAAAAATTTATGAGTCCGAGCGCGAGGAAAGTTCTCAAATCCACCTTTGAAACTGAGTGCAGTGTGAGTGCGAGGACGTAACGCACGTCCAGCTGTGAACCATAGATGTAGGTTTTTTTCCCACTCGCACTCACACTCGCACTTCCATGAAGAAAAATTCACCACTCCTACTCGTGCCCACTCATAGTCTGTCTGAGAATGTAAAACTCCTACTCCTACTCTCAGCGCTAACTTCAAATCTCACCACTCCTACTCACCACTCGTGAGTTACTCAATGTTTTCATCGAAATATTTGCAAATATTAAGACAAGTTTTCCTTATCGTTAAAAAAGCGAATATTAAGCAAAAAATGCATGACTTGTACATACATAAGTCGGCATTCCATACGAGTTTGTATGAAATTAGGAAATATTTGGCAATAACCGCCAATCTTTTAATCGTGGCAGTGCTAGCTTTATGCGGTTAATACAATGGTACGAGAAATAGCGAGTAGCAAAGCATGCTACTCCTACTCCTACTCTTTTTCTATGCTACGATTTATACCACTCCAACTCACGACTTTTTTGGCGCCCTCACTCCTACTCTTTACCTTGCTACTCTCCTGTGAGTGTGAGTAGGAGTGTGTTGAGTGCACTCGTCACTCGCGAGTAGCCTACATGTATGCTGTGAACTTTCAGCTAGAATATGGGCCAAATATTACCGCGAATATTCGTAATCACATTTAAGCAGCAGGTTCTACTACATAGATAGGCCTTTTTATCTCCCTATGCCTCCTTGTGCGAGGGCTAGATGCAATAGTATGCAAGCACTCTCCATCGTCATCAACCAAGCGACACGTTGCGGATAGTTCACGTGTTCCCATCTTTTTTGCTACTGAAGCAATATTTTCCTAACCTTGCTCTCCGTTTTTACTGTGCATACCCCAATTCTACACGTAGGGGCCTGTTTGATAGCTTAAAAAGCGCACTATTACCTAGCATTCAAAAATATTTTTAAAAAAGTTTGTTGTTAAAATAAACAACTATTGTATTTAAAATAGTCCCCTCTTGGGTATGGGTGCGTGGACGAAAATAGCCCATTAGGTATGGTTACACACTGCGTAAGTACCTGTGTACCTGAACGTAAAGTACCCGAGCATTAAAGTACTTCAAAGTCGTGTCAATGATCTCCAAAATCATAGTAATTTGCTTAAAGGAGAACTGTAGACCCCTATGTGGCATATAAATCTATTACCTAAATTTCACTGTATTCATTGTTCAAGTCTCTTATTGTTAGTCTGTACTATACTCTGAAAATACAATCGTCAACGGAGGGAGCGCGGTATTTCCTCATTTCAACCCGTTTGTGAAGATTGTTACTTCCAGTATTTGTCTATTTACTAAGAATAACATATTTTTCAACTGAAAGCAACTATTTGAAAGTTTCTGGCCGCGGTTAGTTTCATTTTTCATTCTGTAATTTTTGTAATGCAACCGTTTGAATATACCCGGGTACCCTGGTACTTTTAATATATACCCGGGTAAAAAAAGTTTTTGGGTACTTTCTGGATATAGGTACTTTTCAGGTACAGGTATACTCCCGATTTAGTTTGGGAACAGGTACAGGTTCAGGAAAAGTGAACCTGGGTTTTCAGGTACATCTAAACATTTTTGTACCCATGCGGGGCACTAATTCAAGATCAGCAAAAAAATCCAGCTTTGGTTCACGCCCTTGACATGCAAAAGTGAAACGCAAAAGGTTACCCAGGCAATTGGATAAAGTTTCCGGTAAGAGAAAATCATGAGAGATTATATATGCACTCTGTCTCCCTCTCTTTCGTTCCAAACATGTTCATTGGTCATCTCTCTCATGTTCATGAGGGCTCCTAAAATCAACGTGTACTCGCTCTCACACTTTCATTTTGTGAGAGTGAGGAGGAGGGAGAGGGCGAGGCATCCATCGATCCCTCGTGGTGGTGCCCATGTATGGTCTACTAGTCCGCTATGCAATCTATCTTACACTTTTGACGTACCTGCACCAGCACTCATCAAATTAGAACAGGTCAAAATGCCTACCCCGGATTTCGTTAATGCTTGGAATCTCCAAAAAAATCAAAACACGCTCACAATAGCTCCTTAACCTTTTTTGCAACTCAGGACTTGATCTTTTAAACTTAAGTTACCTTGCAAATCCTTCCCAAAATTCCGTTCTGCTTTATTTTTTCCTACACAAGCACTATTTCAATATAGTGAATTACTGCATTTTGCAGACACAGTAGAGAGCCCAAAAAGGGATTTCTGGTTATAAATAAGAACAGGGATAAAGTAATCAAAATACGATTTTTACCCTCGTCCTGAGCCTCAAAACCAAAAGGTAAATTTTTAGGGTGGCGTCAGCCCCCTAGTAAAATATCCTTGTCCGTATGTCCGTACGTCTATGTGTCCTTCCGCACGATTACTCAAAAACTACTGGTCCGATTTCAATGACATTTTTTATGAATAATACTTGTGTCAAAAGTAAGGCTGAGTTCGTATTTGGTTGGAATCGGCCGGAACTTTTTCGAGAAAGCAATTCATGAAATTTTGGACTTCAAGTCAAATCGGGCGGTTATCTCCGAAACTTTTGAGTGTATTTCAATGAATTTTTTTTGTGAGTGTTGCTTATGTAAATATTAATGTTTATTGCCATTGTGGTTAAAATCGGCCGCCATTAGTTTTTTTGAAAAAAATTCTTGAAATTTCGAACTTCAAGTCAAATAATGACAGCTATCTCTAAAACTACTGAATCGATTTCAGTGAAATTTTTTGTGAATATTGTTTATATGCAAATCGTAATGGTTATTGTCAATGTGTTTAAAATCAGCCAGATTGGTTTTTCGAGATAAATTCTGAAATTTTGAAAAAAACTCTAATTCCATCATACTTTGACGGCTGTAGCTGACGCCACCCTACGCGAAGGCTCAAATTTATTATCGCGTATAGCGATAATTTTTTGTTCACAAAATCAACTGTGAGCAGGGGGTGTGCAGTGAAGGGTATACTCGATGCCTGACGTGTATACATACACGTTAGAAAGTACGTCACCCTACAGTACGTGCTCAGCTCTGACAGACTTTCAGTGCACTTGAGATTTTGAAAGTGAACACATGCGACAGAGTGTATTCCCCGATCCCGAGTGAGGAACGGAGACTCGTTCACTATGGACTCAAATTTTTTCTAAATTCATAATAATTACTAATTTATAATTAACTATATAATAATAATTATAACTATACTTAACCACGTCAACTGTCCCACGTGTCCCCTGTCATCCTTCAAACTTTCGATCCACATGCCTGAATGAATAATATAACTCACAATCAGTGTAATATTCAAGGGAACATAAATTAATAACAATAAGTCGTCTATTTAAACACAACAAATTTAAATTATTAACTAATAGTTTCTATAATTAAATAAACCTTTAAGTGATTTCAAGTAATAATTATTATTACTATAACAGATAATACAACAAAAAAAATTAAATCCTTTCAAAACTTTAACCCTAACAAAAGTTCCTGACCCTGTATAATTTGTAGTCGTTTAGTAAAAAAAAGTGTCATTTCCTCGTCTGGTCGTCAAGCCTGATGAATTTGTAATCCTTGAATGGAGATTTATTGGAATTATTATTTTTAAAAGTAAAGGAATTTATACTATATAAATATACTATACACTTATGTACATTGAGAAGAGTCTGTGGATTAATTTTTTTTGTTTGCATAATATTTTGTCATCATGTAAAATTTAGAAGACACATTTTAATCTAAAATTATTTTATTATAATATTGCCGTTGATTTAAAGAAATATTTGGATTGTCTACGTTCAAGTAATTACGGGATATTGATGGTGTATGTCAACAAATTATTATTCATGAGAATTTTGAGAATTCAAGAATATTACTTACATGTTTTGTATTACGTCAGTTTACTGTATGACTTATATATTTATAAATATATTTTTTGTTTCTCTAGGGAGCAGAGAGTGCAAACAGATCCGAGGTCAATATGAAGAACGCCCCGGTTCAGTTTTTATGCTTCGACATCGGAGGGCTCAGTTCGACTGTACAATTTGTACTTTGCTCCATCGGAGTCTTCGTCTTTTACCTTTTGTATGGATACTTTCAGGTGGGGATTACCTGAAAAATGTGGAGTCTAGTCTATACTCTCGTTGAGGAGACCCCGTTATAGTTTGTCGTTGATGGACCAAAAATATTCGAGAACTTTTTGTTTGTAGCTGTTTACAATAATCTTAATTTTTTTCCTTCTGATGATTGTTGCAATATTAGGATTTTTAATGTCGAATTTGGATCCTTTTACGTTTTGGAGTAATTACTATACATAATACTGCAGCGAGAGTGCATTGTACTGTAATAGTTATAGATATGTTTTTTTTAACACCTGATTTATTCCGTACTAATTGTGGTTTTGTTTTGAACCTTTCTAGGAATTGATCTTCACTCTCGAAGAATTCAAACCTTATGGCTGGTATCTTACCTTCATCCAGTTTTGCTTTTATGCTATATTTGGCTTCTGTGAGACTACCCTACGAAGGGACACTACCAGGAAGTAATAATTACTAATGATTTACTAGCCGTCAGGCTTAATTGTTAGTAGACTAGATTTTACAAAAGTTGTAGACACATTGCGTTAATTATCATCATAAACGTATGAAGACCTGGAAACCTCTCAATCATTGTGGCACACGGGTTCTTGCTTTTTAATCTTTAATGAAATTCGAGGAATAGTTCTGTTTCTCCAATCTGATTGTCAAAATTTTATACCATAAAGGGGTTATTCCGGTATTTGCCTTTGATGACATTTGAAATAACATTGAGTATGAATTAAAATAAATACAGATATCCGATAGTTTTTTTGAAATCTAGGTTCGAACGGGTATGTGGTCAGTGGGTTTTTTGGTAGATAGTTGGTTCAAAGAAATAGAGGAACTTTATTAAGTACTAGGTAAAATTCGAAAGCCATGAAAGGACTAAAATCAAATTAAATTTAACGGTCGGTATTTGGAATGAATCTATGGAATTTTGGATGTTTTCCGTGTTTGTATTATTAGTAGTGTTATACATACAACGGATCGGTATGTTGTATTTCCTCTGAAAGTCCAGTTCTGAATGTGAGATATTTTTGGAAGTTGGAAGTATTATAGCGTAAGCTAACTTTGTAGCTTGTGTATATCCATTAATTATTGTAATAGCCAGGAGGCCTCGCCCTCGTGTAGCGCGCTTCACGCGTATGGTCCCCCGCGCTACACACAGAGCCCATATTCCCCGCCCCAACCCTACAAACACCCCATTTCTAGCTTGTTTCTAATATAATTTAAAAAGTCCCCTAATCTCACCCATAAATTCGCTACCAATAGCGCAAAACGCTGTCCCTATCAGTAGCGGAACCCTATCAAAGTCGCAAAAAGTTAACCCTTTCAATAGCGTAAAAAGCTCTCCCTATCAAAAGCGTAGAATTAGTGCGAAGTGCGATTGCGATGGACGGACGCACACACGCACGTACTGACATTTTATAACAGTAAGGACATATTATTTTATTTTTCAATTCTGTGTACTTTTTCTTGAATTTTGTTTTTTTAATAAGCAAGGGAAAAATGACGAAGAAACTATTTTCTGTACAATTGCCTAAACGAATCCAGTGTAAGAATAATTACGTAATAGAAGCTATTGTAAGAATAATTACGTAAAAGAAGCTATTGTAAGAATAATTACGTAAAAGAAGCCATTGTAAGAATAATTACCAAAAGAAATAATTCTCCAAAAAATAGCCTAAAAGAAACCATTCTCCAAAAAATAGCCTAAAAGAAACCATTCTCCAAAAAATAACCTAAAAGAAACCATTCTAAGACTATCACCGTAAAAGATTTGACGGACACGCACGCACTCACACACGTCACCCACAATTTATAATAGTATAGCACAGATTTGATTAGTGGTTCCGACGTTATCCGTGGACCCTGGATGATGTTGGTGTATACGAAGATACTATGACGAATCTTATATTATGAATCTGTGTATTATCCCATTACGGGTAAGAAAGGAAAGCTACAATGCTTATTTAATTTTATAATTGTTTTTAGAATTCCTTTGCGAACATATTGGATTTTGTCGCTGCTGACAGTGGGGACCATGGGTTTCTCGAATGCGAGTTTGGGACATCTGAATTACCCCACGCAAGTGATATTCAAATGCTGCAAGCTGATTCCAGTACTCGTGGGGTCAGTTCTCATACAAGGGAAGAAATATCGCTTATTGGACTACTTAGCTGCTCTGATCATGTGCTTGGGCCTAATTTGGTTTACTTTGGCTGACACTCAGGTCTCTCCTGTCTTTGATACGATAGGTAATTTGATGCTTTCAATTACTGAATGGATTGGCACTTAAATGTTCAATAATGTTAATATATCATATATATGTGTACATTAGTGCTTAATGATTGATAATAATTATATGATCGTATTCTTTATTTTAGGACTGGCTATGATAAGCAGGTGAGATGAATATAACATATAACAAGATGCAAACTTATCGTCAGTGATGGAGCTAAATCAATAAAATCTAAATCAAATCTCTGACAAATCCTACCGCATCAGCATTGTTACTTCGGATTTAAGGCTAACTATAATGAAATGATTCTTTTCTCTTTTCCAGTGCATTGCTGTGCGATGCAATAATTGGGAATGTACAAGAGCAAGCTATGAGGATGCACAAAGCTTCAAATGCCGAAATTGTTCTTTATTCTTACGCTATAGGAATAGGCTACATATTTTTTTATCTTATAATTTCCGGGGAGCTACTTCCGGCGTACAACGTGTCCTCTAAGGTATGTATACGATACGAGCATACCAGTATAAATATAAGACCCTGCCTAATTTTGATACCTTCGAGTGCTCTTGCAACGATGGGGATGGGGCAGTGTAATTATGTTTCGGACAAGATGACTAAAACAAATGTTGAAGTGCGAATTGTGACCTTGGCATAATATTTGTTATATTAGAATATTACTAAAGGAGGTTTCATAGCTATTAGCTCCTTTTGTTTATCATATTTTGGTGTTTTGGGTAATTATAGCACGTAATGGAGACGTACGGCTACGGGTTCATATTCTCTCTGACGGGCTACGTTGGAATCCAGATTGTCCTTCAGCTAGTTCGAACGTCTGGGGCTTTTGCAGCTGTCACAGTGACGACGTGTCGGAAAGCTGTCACTATAATACTATCATTTTTGATATTCTCCAAGCCATTCACATTCCAGTGAGTAATCCCGCTTAATATGTATTATCATTTCACTGCTTGATGCTATATGTCGTTAAAACTAGTTGATTACTATACTCTTTAGCTATTTGCAGACCAAGTTTTAGAAATAATGTACTTCAATTTGCTGCAATTCTAAAACCATAGTCAAAGTTTTCTTTCCAGTTAAATTTACAATTGAAATTGGAGTAGTAATTTTTTAATCCATATGTGTAATATGTAATATTAATGTGTCATTTATAGAATCAAGCAGTGATTTCGTAGTGTATGAGGTTCTAATGTTTATTATTGCAAAAAATGGCTTATCCGAAGCCACGAGAATTTATAGTTATGCGGTGAAAAGTATCTCAATAATTTTGTACTTAGTGAATCTATTTAATTATTAATCATTATCATTTATGCTAACCAGATATGTCTACTCGGGACTTCTAGTCGTCTTTGGGATTTACATCAATTTATTTTCAAAGAAAAATCCGGAATTTTCCTTCCGCAAGTTCTCCAAGCAATTGTATTCCAAGTACCGGGTTCAGCAGAGGAAGTTTATTGTTGAAGTCTGATTGGGATTTTGAAATGCCACTAATAATTTATATGCATACAACTATCACAAGGAATAAATGCAAGCTTGCCTGCCATGAATGCTGATAATACTTTTACTTCCAAACAGTTTTTGTTTTGCCTGTATGTTTTATTTATGGGAAGGATCTTGAAGATTTCTAGGCGAACAACCAGAATTATTTTCAAGTGAAAGTTACCTTTTAAAATTTTTGCCAGGTAAGTATATCTCACATCTGAGCACGCCTGAACTTCCAAAGGTCGGATTTTTATGAAATTAACAAATTAATTAAACTTTTAACTCAAATTTTGCAATAAACGCATAACACGTCCCAAGCTGGAACTTTTACCAAATCACCATACAAGTAGAGACGTTGTAAATATCACGATTGGCAGTATTTAAACATATGCAAGAGGAAATGATTTCCATTGCCCAACTTTGAAGTTTTATAATCAAATCTATTGTACTACCAAGGGTGGATTAATACAACAATTTTGACCCTGGCCTCAAGTTGTTTACCCTCGCGGTGGTCAGGGTGGGCCACCGCGGAGATCCAACCCTTTGTATTACCAAAATGGATTAATAAAGGTAGAAATTCCAAAATCCATTAGAAATAAATATAAAATATTATTATTTTGTTGTCCATAACATTAAAACTACTGAAGTAATGACACCAGGCAAATCCTAAAAACAGCTAAAGCAAAGTCGATATTTGTACAATGTGCTTTTCTAAATGTTTTTAATTCTTCAGTAAAATTTTTTGAGAAAATGTTTTGAAGTTGATTCGGCGGAAATTATATGAACTTTCCAAGGAGTATGGTCCACTTGAGTGTACTCCTGTTCCCGTACCCAAACTTTTTGTTCCCGTTCCCATGTATCGCCGTCCGGTAAAAGTGGTTTTAATAATATGTATGTATGTAAGGTTTTATTGATTTGGGCTACTGCCCCTTCAATAGTTGGATACAGTGACTTAGGATTTTAACTTATAAGCTTACTAAGTTCAAGAAAGAAATTGTATATAGAAAGGCAACAGTCTTGATCATTTGTTTGTATTAAATTATACCACTTCATGGTAATATCGTCATCAGTCTTAATTTCTCCAGCAATCATAAATAGAGACTTTCTTAGGTAACTTAATTCACTGCACGAGAAGATGTAGTGATTCCAATTTTTTTGATCTATAGGTGCGTTGCAGAGGTTGCAGGTATCACCTTGGGTAATGAATGATTTGCCAAAAATTAGTTTCTCCGAGTTTAAACGTAGTCTGGCTATGACTCTAGCGATATGAAAAGGCACATTTGAGTTCATATAGTTTTCGGGTTTGATTCGGGTTTTAAGGAACTTGTAATGAGGGATAAAATTTGATTGTTGCATTTTGGTTACTTCCTTGTTGATACATTCAATTCTATAACGTTCAGTAATCTCTGGGATAGCTTTTAGTACGGTATTGGAATCGGTACAAACCCAAAGCTCGGGACTAACAAAGTTGGATATAATGAGTTTAAGTTGCAAGGCCCAGTTGTAACTATGTGTGCCTTTGAATTCAAAGTGATCACTGTAGCACGAATAAAGCAGGTTATTGTTAGAGTCTAATGAACGGGCCCACAGCCTGAGTGCTTGCTTAATAATGTTTACGCTAGGGTTTGTTAGGTTCGACTCCAGACGAATGAAGAAATTCGGCGTAGAGTTAGGTAACTTAAGTAATTTTTTAACAAAATAACATTGTAAATTATCAATTTCCTGAAGATGTCTGAGACCCCATACCTCGGAACCATAGCTTATAACCGTCTTGACTAGTGAATTGAAAAGTTTGAAGTGACTCTGGTTGAACGGGAGTTTACCTTTGGTAAAAATGGGCCATAGTGATGAAATAGCATTACGACTGCGGGCTAGGAAATCTTTGATGGTTTTGTATGTACTACCGGATTGTGAGAACACCACTCCTAGATACTTAAATTCGTTAACAATGGTTTTAATAATAATACTTATACGGGGGGGGCCAGAATCCAGAACCCCCTCTTAGCCACATATGGAAGTGACTCATACAATTTTTGAATCCCAGTATGGATCTGGATTTCCTAAAAGTCGTTTCATTGACTCAGATCAGTACTAGGGTTCATAGGGGATAACAGCAGATATAGATACATAGAAGCGAGAACTGTTTAGGGATTTCAATAATATTTGTTTGCTCGCATCCCAAATACCTCTCAATGTGTCTAATATGTATGGGTTTAAATATTTCCAGATGAATTAATTTCTGCAAAACAAGTGACTTAAGGGATATACACCATGAAGGTTCATCATTAGACTAAGTCCGCAAGTCCTGTGATAGTACGAAATCAATGTCACAATGCAAGAATCTCCAGGTTTCAAATTTTTACGAAATTCTCAGCCCAAGTTTTCCTTTTCCAATTCTGTTAATGTGTTGCATCTGCTTTGGTCAATTTTATAATTTTCAAGTCAGGCTGGTGGCCTGGAAGTCCCGTTTCACCCCCGCGTATCGCTTCCAATTTTTCCTTGTCCTTGCCGAGTTTTTAATTACAATTTTTACTGGAATTGACTTGTCCGTACTTGTGAAGCCTTCAGATTCGTTCCTTCAACAACTTGAGGGGTACTGCCTCCAAGAGCTTTTTCGGTCATTTTCGCAAGTGTGTATTTTGATTTCAGTGCTTCATTTAGCAGTAATACAGATCAATGCTAATATTATTGTAAAATTATATATGTCTCGTTACCAGGTAAGGAGCAAATCTTAATACATAGAGCATGGTTCATTCACGAGTGCAATAACTAAATAGCCAGTATTAACTATTGTTAATATATTTATTGTAGTAGTTGATGGTTCGTAATGGAGAAAATGTAATTATGAGCCGATCATGGAAATAAAAAGGGAATATTGATGATATTGAGAGTGAGAGCCGAGATGATGGGGAAAATGTAGACGGTAGAGATTCACAAGCTGGCTGTGAGGGATTTCGGGTTTGTGTCTCAACGTATGGAAGATACGAAGAATGAGTATGTATGCACGTATAAGGTTTTGTTCTCACAGTATACTTTATTTATCTATAGTGCGTAGATGGATACACTTAGTCGGTCTCACACGCGTTCCCTTGCTCTGCTTAGCTCAAGATTTGACGTTGCTCTCCTCTTCGTACCTTCGGAGGCACGAAGTTTTATACGGAGGTGAGCACAAATGTGCCCACCTCCAGTATTTACAAAAGTTTAAGTTTGAACCAATAATATTTAGTTACACATTTTTAAAGGAAACCTCAACACAGAAAAGTAACTCTGGATGTCGGAAATCTACGTTATCCTTAATTCCTATATCTAAGCTTAGCAAGGATGCCTAAAAGTAGCTACTTGCCACCTTTTTGCCTTCAAACGCACGCTAACTTGAGGGTAGTCTTCCTCTACATATGTACCTAGCGGAGCGCCATTTGATTACATGGCGTTCCATGCGTAGGTACATTGGCCGACAAGAGCCGTATTGGGAGATAGTAGTGGCGTAGTTAACGTTACATTTATTGACTGTTACAAAACTACTTAACATTCTACCAGGAAGGGCAAACAATGTCCCCATTGTTTCCACTGGAGTTGAATACAAAATTTTAGCTCTGCGGATATTATTTGTTCCAGTAATATCATTTTAACATGTAGACTTTACATAAAACTGTAATATTTCGTTAAAATAACATCAAAATTGTGTAGTACTAGCGTAAATGTTTGTATAAACTTCCTGGAGTGGCAGAAAATTCTGTCCTCAGAATTATTAAGATAGAATTGAGGAAACTTTGGAGAGGGAATTCGCAAGATGGAGACCTTATATACGGTGAGTAACAATTTTGTATTGGGTTAGTGAGACTGAAATTGAAAAATAGCTTATAGTATGAACTTTAAAGTGTGTGTATAACAGATTTTACAGAAATTTTGTGTGTGTACAGGGTGTCTAATGGGAAGAGGCGAAATGTAGTGATCAGCTACAGTTTCTTGAAATAAGGAAAATATGTTTGGAGCTGCAGCTCATAGTACGTAGGTATAGAATTAAGACAAAATTGTTAAATATATAATATAAGAGTGTGATGTGGGAGAATTATGTGAAAGTGTTTGTGAAGCTAGGGAAAATTGTTAGTAATGAAATATAATATTTTTTTTGTATTTTTCTTGATTGTAGATGACTTGCAAATGTCATGGCGTCCCATGTGTGCTTGCAGTTGGAGGTGTCATCATAGAGGGTGCTGACCTGAACATCCGTGAATGTGGGTCATGTTGTGAAGTCTGCAAAAGTGAGTGAGGAATTCTGCTGGAACTCAAAAGAAATGTGCACATTAGTATTTTTCTCAGAATAAAACTATAATGCAGGGTTTGTAATGTTACAGGGTGACAACGGAAATTGGTGTGCTGGTGCTGATCATCATTGAAGAAATTGTGAAGTTCCAATTAATATTATTTGTTCTTCGTACAGTGTTCTTCTTTTCTTTCTTGACTTTTTTGATTTTTTGTTAGGAGTACGGGTCTGCGGTTGTCTTGCCCTTGCAATTCGTAGATCCAGGGAATCTGTTGATGAAGTTAGTGATTGTGCAATGTATTGTGTGTTCACATTATGAGCAGTAGATGCTTGAGGGTTCAATTTATTAAATTGCGGTCCAAGTGCTCAGAGTGACTCGGGGACCTTTGCCTGGTAATGGCAAGCTAGTGTTTAATAATGTGGGACAAGTTCATTGTACATGGAATGGAAACAGATGACCGAGGATGTGACCTTTAAAAAGGCACAGATTATTATTATTGAATTTGTTGTAGTTTTTTCTTGATACATGACTTCGGGTTAGTTGAAGGATACAGGTCGTCATGGGATAACTTTAGAAGGGCTGATCCTCAAGGGGGAAGGGTCACTCCGTGAGGGAGGGGTGACCTTCCACTTAGGGGGGGTTGGGGGGAAACCCTCGGGTGGTATGACCGTATACGGGTCACGACAAAATTTTTCTGCAATAAAGACTTGTAAATTTTTTGAGGTCAAAAGAGGTCAGTGAACCTATAGTAGCATGATGTGCTGTATTGAATATCTCATTTGTAAACGACTCCGAAATGGGAGTTGTATGTGTTGTATATGGAATAAAATTCTGTTGTAACTTGAAGGGTTGTTCATGAATTTTGCTGAGCATAGAGCATATATTTATAAATGAAGCTGGATCCGATATCCGTGTTGTTACAGTTGATAACTGTGATTATTTGTAGGGCAAATTGTTGTGAAGTTGAATAGGTTATCCATAGCATGGATATTTGTTCTTGTGCTACGTCTAAATTCCGAATCTGTTCGGGAATAAAAATCTGTGGGTAATATTTGTTGTGATTCCTGTTCCAATAATTGTTGCTGTGTTCTGCGAACACGTTTATTAGGAATTGTTATAGAGGAGGAATGAGGAATATCCGTAGCGGAATTTTTAGGTGCAGACAACAGTGCTTCTCTATAGGTGGGCTTATGAGGTTGCTCTTGAGTCGCTGGTGGAATTGAAGTTGGTTGTTGAACTGGGAATGGAGGCACTGTATCTCTTAATGGGAATGCATGAGTATCTTTTAATGGTAATTCTGGATCAAGAATAATGTCAGGCTGACATGAGTGCTGTTCAGAAATAATTTCAGGAATAATGTCAGGTTCTGGAGAGGGTAGGTCGCCTGGAGAATTAGTGAGTTCTTGAGGAATATCCTGTAGATTTGTAGAAGGTGCCTGCTCTGGAGGCTCATACTCATTATTGAGCAGAGATTTATTGTTGAACACATTAGGGCGTTCATAGAATAGTTTCAATCTTGACACGTGAACTGTTAGGGTTTTAACTGTGTTACCAACAGATCCTCTAATAGTGTAGTTAACGTCAGAGGGTTGGTCAATAACAGAAAAGGGGCCTTTCCATCGTGGGAGTAATTTACTACTTGTTCCTGGCTGGACTGAAGTATGTTGAAGGAGTACATTATCTCCGATGTTGTAATTAACTGTGCGTTTAGATTTATTTACACGGGCAGCATATTTTTCTCTGTGACGGGTTAAAATTTCGTGGGTAGTTCTCCATAGCGTAGTCAGGTCCTGGACGTTCCGGTTTTCTGGAGTAAAGGTAGGGAATGCATTTCTCAACGGGGTGCGTGCATGAAAACCATGCAGCACATAGAATGGTGTAAAACCGTGGGAGCTGTGCTGAGTATTGTTGAGATGGAATGTAATTGCTGGAATGGCTTGGGGCCAGTCGGCCTTATTTTCCGCTCTGTACATTGCAATGCAGTCACCCAATGTTTGATGGGATCTCTCGATAAGACCCTGAGTTTGGGGGTGAAAAGCAGTGCTATAGTGCATTTTAAAATCAAATATTTTGGAAAGTTCTGTAATGACAGCATTGTTAAATTCTGTCCCTTGATCTAACTGTATAATTTCGGGAAGGGAATAGACGGCAGCTATTTTGTTGAAGATGAATTTGGCTATAGCGGAAGCGTCTGCTGTGGGTACAACCTCAGCTACGAGAAATTTAGTGAGATAACAAATTGCAGTGATTATATATCTTGGACGTCCTTCTTTATTCGTCAATGGACCCTGTACGTCCATCTGAATTCTTTCGAAGGGTCTGAGGGGAATAGGAATGAATTGGAACTCTCCGGGCTGTTTTTGACCACGGGGAGATTTTCTTTCTTGACAAAATGAACATGATTGTATAAAGTCTTTGATATCTTTGCTCATTGTTTTCCAGAAGTAACTTTGTTGTATTTCCCTCAGGGCTTTTGTATGTCCTGTGTGGGACACTGGGTTATGATGACGTTTAATAATATCTGGTATCATGTGTTGTGGTATCATGAGCAGGGATTTTTCTCCAAGTTTTTTGTTATGTTTATACAAGATATTATTGTAAAGGGCGTACGTTGAACGTACTATCCAGTTTGTTGGAAGCTTATTAATTATATCTAGGAGTGCTGGATCTTTTGCCTGTTCTTGTTGGAGAGTACCAATGTCTATTGTATGAACGGAGAGGCATGCTTCATCGTCGGTCTGGGAGTGTGTGGGCTCTTGGAAAGGATTGCGGCTGAGGCAATCGGCGACCTTATGAGTTGTACCCTTGACATATTTTATAGTAACGTCGTAGGGCATCAATAGAAGTTGCAGTCGTTGTAGCTTGGGGTCCAAGCTATCCTTACTCTTCATGATATAGCACAGGCTATGGTGATCTGTGCGCACTGTAAAGTGTATCCCAAGTAAGTACTCTTTTAGCTTCATGACTGACCATGTAATGGCCAAAAGTTCTAAAAGTCGTATATGATACTTAGCCTCATATTTATTTAAACGTCGGCTGAGGAAGAAAACTGGATGTTCTAAACCATCAGGGTGTAGTTGGGTCAGATAGGCTCCAAGGCCTTGGTAGGAAGCGTCTGTATATAAAAATGTTTCTTTTTGCGGATCATAGTGTGCTAAGACTGGTTTGCATAATAAGAGATTCTTCAGGGCTTGGAATGCTTGATCACATTCGTGAGTCCACAGGAACGGGGTGTTCTTTTTTGTGAGTTCTCGTAATGGTGCTGCTATATGTGCAAAATTGGGCACAAATCTTCGGAAGAAGTTAGCCATTCCAAGAAAGGACTGGACTGCAGTGATGTTAGTTGGGGAGGGCATCTGCCTTAATCCGTTTAAATTGTCATCGTAGGGCTGAATTCCATAGGCGGTAATTGTAAAACCAAGGAGGTTTATTGTTTCGTAACCAAATTTACATTTGGTCGGCTCAAATTTGAGATTATGTTGTGCGAAGCGTATGAAGATTTTCCTGAGTTTAGAAATATGTTCGTCAATAGTTTGACTAGCTACAACAATGTCGTCTACATATGCTAGAGCGGTATTGTATTTGAGATCTGCCAGAATAACATCTATCACTCGGCAAAAATGAGAGGGGGAATTGCGTGTTCCAAATGGCATGTCCTTATATTGATACTGTCCATTTCTGGTGATGAAGCTGAGTTTTTCCCTGGAGGCGGGTTCCACCGTTATCTGATGGAACCCTGACGCGAGGTCTAGAGTTGAAAAATACTTTTTATTCTGGAGACGACGGAGAATCTCGTCAATGCTGGGCAGGGGCCAATGCATAGGTTTAGTGATGGCGTTGAGTGATCGGAAATCAATGACCATCCGTGGCTTGCGGACTCCCTGGTCATTGGGTTTTTTGAAGACAATGATGACAGGGCTTGAGAAGGGTGACGTGGATGGCTCGATAATGTTATTATCGAGTAATTTCTTAACTTCGGCGTCAATGATGGCGTCCTGGTATGAGGAGGTTTTGTAAGGTTTATGAGCCACTATACCTCCAGACTGTAGTTCAACTTTGAATGGTATTGTGGAACATTTTCCGAGCTCATTGGCGTTGAAGGCAAAAGAGTTCCTGTATTCTCGTAACAACGTACGTAGTTTAAATTGATCATTAGTGTTGAGCTCCGGATTTATTTTGAATGATGCTATTTCATTTTCCAATTGTGAAGTATTGATTGCATTTATAGGGATTGGGTGCATAGAATTATCGTGAATGTCGAGTGGGGTTAAATGTCCTAAACCTAGACCGTCTGGTAAGGTTACAGTCATGGAAGTTGGATTGGTGAGAATGAAGAATTTGGAATTTGGAGAGAGGACTGCATGAGGAGAAAGAAGGTGATTTTGTGTATGCAATGAGTCATGAGGTTGGAAATATACAGGCGAAGTTTGTTCAATGGAGTGAATGGTTGCAATGGTTACATGAGACCTGGGTGAAATGATGTGTGTGCCATGGACGCGGAGAACATCGTCTTCCATGGTAGTGGAAACACATAGAATAGGAATTGTTGTAATTTTGGACTGTGTAGCAGGTTTAGCTGAGACAGACGATATGGGAGTAGGTGTAGTTTTGAGAGTAATTTTGCGGGATGTAGAAATACGTCGGCGAAGGGGATGGGTTGAGCGATGGAAGTAATCCCGGTCTGTCTCATCAGAAGACATGTCTGGAGTTGGAGAATATTTTTCAGGCTGTGAATATTTATTCCCATGTTGAGATTTATTTTTCGTTGTTGTGAGAGTCTGGGAAGCTTGGTCTTGAAAAGTTGGAAGAGTTTGAGTAGACGTTGAGATTGGAAAAGAGGTCACAGGTGGTGTAGTAGATGCAAACCAAGGGTTGGGCAAGAAGGTAGCTTCCCGGTCTTTGTTAGAATGAGATTTATTTGACAGTTGTGTCCTGGTTGAAAAGTTTTGTATGAGTTGTACTGGAAGTTCGCATTGTTCTCTAAGTGCATTATCGTGTTGTACGAGAGTATGAATTAACGGGATGTTTCCTGTGAATTTGTTGGATAGGATATTTTTCTCAGTGTTGATAAGGAATCCTCCTTTAGAATATAAGAAGTCTGTTCCCAAGATGCAGCGGAGTGCTGTGGAAGGAGCAATTATGAAAGGGTGTAGAAATGTACAGTGTCCTATCTTGATTTTTACAAGGGCGAGTCCTGTATTGGGCATGGGATTTCCTGAGGCATCTATGAGTGTGAGATTTGTCTTGGTGATGTGTGTGCCTTGAGGTACGTATGATGGATGGATCAGCGAGGCAGCTGCTCCTGTGTCGATAAGACACGGGAGGCTTATACCGTTTATACTGATAATGATTTTCAGTGAACAGGAGAGTGAGTGTACACTGATGGTAGTGGTACATTGAGTAGTAATGGAAGGAATTATTAGTGGCTGTCTTGTGAGTTTTGGTGGTCTGCAGCTTGTATAGGCAGAAGCTGGCGTCGGGGCAGGCCTTGTGGAGCCTGCCCGTTGGAGTTTAAAGGCTGGGTCTGTAGTTGCTGTTGTCTTTCTTCACGTCGTCGTTGCATGTATTGTGGAAATTGTTGGTAATGCATAGCAACAGGCTGTCTGCAGCGGTTTGCATGATGGCCTGGACGGGAGCAACGACCGCAAATTTCTGGGGATTGAGAAGCTGGATTTTGAGGTTGAGCAGGCTGAGTTGGGCAATACCGAGCTGTGTGGCCTGTTTGGTTACACTTGTAACACGTGTAGGTTCGTTGAATGTTAGAACCTAGTCCAGGTTGAAAATTGTTGTACTGTGAGCGCTGTGGCTGAGCATGTTGAGTGACTGCCATAATGGGAGTATCCTTAGCTTCCAGTTTTTCTTTTTTCTCGAGAAGCGTGGCCAGGGTTTTTTCCAATGATGCAGGAAGGATTGGAGTTGCAAGAGTAACAACATTATGGTCTGTATGGGGAGTAGTGCATGATTCATAGTCGCGTAGGGCGTCCAAGAGATGATTGAAGTTTTTTATTTTCAGATTTTTGCTGGTTATGAAAATTTTTACAGTGGTGTCGAGTTTTTCCAACAATGTTTTCACGGTAGTAGCCTCTGGAAATGTTGACCAGTCCGTACCGGCAGCAGACTTCACACGTAATACAAACCGGGTAGGGGGTTCATGTGGAAATGGCGTCATGGATAACGCGTCCAATAATTTGCTCTTTCTATCGGGCACATCCCGTGGCATTTTATTTAAAAGTTCGTCTCTAAACTGGGCATACGTTTGTCGGGACGTAGATGTGAGGTTGTAGTAATGGGTCAAAAAATCTTTTGCAGTTTTAGTAGCATCCGAAAGCTTACGATACACATACGATTTCTTCATTTTATCGTCTGTAACAAATGTGTTGAAAAAGTCGTCACATCTTAACAGGAATTCAGAAAGTTCTTCGGAAGAAATTTTGGATGAAGGATAAGTTGGCTTATCGAAAAGGAAACGGTTGTAGTCCATGGTAGTGTTTTTTGTAGGAATAATAGGTGGAATAGGTGGAGGAGTTGGAATAGGAGAAGTGGAACTAGAAGAGGAAGAGCTGTTGGTGGCAGTGGTGAAATGGAGAGATTCAGAGTGGAGTGACCCTGAATCAGAGTTTGAATCTGAAAGAGGTGGGGGGGTTAAGTTAATATTATAGATAGGATTGTCACTGTCGTATGCGGTGGTGGTGTCAATGTCAGGAATGAGGACAGCGGTATTGTCCTGTGGAGCTGTATGAGAATGATTATTGGTGTGAATGTCGGGATTAGTGACGGGAGCGGAAAAAATGTCAGGATATGTATTAGTGGCTATAGAGATAAATTCTTGGTCTAAGAGAAAGAGTCCTTCTTTGTATGCTTGCTGGGAGGAGAAATGACAGTGGTTGTGGGTATATTTGGAGGCGAGATTAAATTCCTGGACTATGCCTAAGTAAGATGCGTAACTGAGAAGATGGGCAATGTCTTGAGTGGAATTGTGGTCAGCTTGGAGTCGGGTGGTCCAAGCGAGGATTACAGGCGTGTAGCTGTGTGTTTCGATAACATAGGTAGGGGTCTTAGTAGTGGACACGGAAGGAGTAGTTGTTGTGACTGGAGTAGTAGTTACGGTTGGACAGAATTCTTGAGCTAGTAATGAAGTTTGGATGTCCTCGATTTCTTCAATGATGGGTGCAAATTCAGTTGAATTAGTCTGCCAAAGTGTAAAGATGCGGAGAATTCGGGCTACTATTCTTGTAAATGTTTCTCGTGTGTTGAGATATGTACCGTCGGATGTAACTTCTGTTGTTAGGTGGAGATCATACAGGAGTTGTTGGTAGTGTGCGTAGGTTAAAATGCTCGTTCCAGATGAGTCTGCTTCTTGTTTTGTTTTGATGTCATCAACAAGCTTCTGAGCGATGTCTTCGAGATAATCCCGGTTAGTAAAGAGGCGAGATGATGTTGGTTGTGGATGTGGAGCGATAGGGGTCCCAGTGAGAGTATGATTGTTAGACAAATTAAAGTTTGTACTTACTGATTGAGTAGTTACGAGGATCGAATCGTTAACTGCGGGACCAGAAGAGACAGCGGGAGTGGAAGTCCTACTGGGGTGGAAACTCGCAAATCCTCCAAGAGGTGTTGTGGGTTCCGGTGTTGGTCCTTCGGTGTCAGTTTCGCCTTCACTTGATGGTACGTGGTTGAGGATGTCGTCTGGGACGGTCACCACGGTGGTTTCAGGCAGGGTCGTGGTCGAACTGTTTATTGATCGCGGAATTCGGCTGGGGTTTTTCCGGATAACTTTTATGTCACTCCTATCAACTGGTTGGGGCTCAGTGTTGGAGTTAACGTAACGAGGGAGTTTTTGCTTAAACAGTTTGTAGAACTTGTAAAGATAGAGTGCTCGTGTGGAGGATAAATGGGTGTATTTTGCACTTGCACGCACTTGGTCCTCAGGAGTAAGCTCAACGAGAGCAGCTTCACTGAGTAATAGAGCTATATATTTCTGGTTATTACAAATGATAAATTCGGGATGGTTATAAAGTTCAGCTACTCTAATAAATCTGATGTCGTGAGGTGACATGTGGCACGGGGGAATTGGAGACAATTTATAGAAAAATCGGGCATAGCCTTCGGCGGCGGCTGACGCCACAAGGATTTTTGTTGACGATGTGGTAGAAAAAAATGGAAAATTTGGGCAGAGTTCTGTTTAGCGGCTGACGCCACAAGTATATTTTCACAGGATTTGTCCGGAAAAATAAAAGAAGGAGAATAGGATTATAATTGTCGTACGAACCTTTTCAGCGAGACCTCGAAACCCGCAAACTCCACCATGTTAATATATTTATTGTAGTAGTTGATGGTTCGTAATGGAGAAAATGTAATTATGAGCCGATCATGGAAATAAAAAGGGAATATTGATGATATTGAGAGTGAGAGCCGAGATGATGGGGAAAATGTAGACGGTAGAGATTCACAAGCTGGCTGTGAGGGATTTCGGGTTTGTGTCTCAACGTATGGAAGATACGAAGAATGAGTATGTATGCACGTATAAGGTTTTGTTCTCACAGTATACTTTATTTATCTATAGTGCGTAGATGGATACACTTAGTCGGTCTCACACGCGTTCCCTTGCTCTGCTTAGCTCAAGATTTGACGTTGCTCTCCTCTTCGTACCTTCGGAGGCACGAAGTTTTATACGGAGGTGAGCACAAATGTGCCCACCTCCAGTATTTACAAAAGTTTAAGTTTGAACCAATAATATTTAGTTACACATTTTTAAAGGAAACCTCAACACAGAAAAGTAACTCTGGATGTCGGAAATCTACGTTATCCTTAATTCCTATATCTAAGCTTAGCAAGGATGCCTAAAAGTAGCTACTTGCCACCTTTTTGCCTTCAAACGCACGCTAACTTGAGGGTAGTCTTCCTCTACATATGTACCTAGCGGAGCGCCATTTGATTACATGGCGTTCCATGCGTAGGTACATTGGCCGACAAGAGCCGTATTGGGAGATAGTAGTGGCGTAGTTAACGTTACATTTATTGAGTGTTACAAAACTACTTAACACTATATGCTACTAAAAATATTTGTATATTCAGGGGTGGATTAATAAAATAATTTTTACCCTGGCCCTAACCCCCAAAATAGATTTTTGGGCCTTTGCATGTGCATGTATGTAATCTGAGGGCCTTAGTCAACATTTTTTTTACCCAGGCCCTAAATTTTTTACCCTGGCCGGGCCAGGGTGGGCCACCCCGTAAATCCACCCCTGTGTATATTACTTACTGATACTCTCTTTGTCTAATTTGAATTTCATTTCCAGAATCCTGTCCGAGCTAGGCAGAGATACTCCAATTATTTGAGTATCCATTGTGTCATTTTGCTGGTCGCAATTACAATTGGAATTTTTCTAGGTGTTTCATGGCGGGTTCTGGTTTTCAAGGACTGTGTATTTAAAATGAGACAGGTTAAATCAAATTTTGCTTGTTTGTTTTAGTTTAGAGATGGCGAGGTTCGTTTACAAAGTTATGAAGAGTGCATGATCATAAGTTCATGCCAGCTGTTGAAACACAAATAAACCTTGCATAATAAAGCTATTGTAGAGTAATTATTGTAATAATGTTATTTCTTTATTGTCAAATCTACGCAGACCATTGCCCTAATATCCAGAGAGACACTGTATATAAAAAATACTAAAGTTTAACAATGCGGCAATTAGATTCTAAATTGATTATAAAATTGGATCACGTGATCATAATAATAAAGGTAAATAAGTACATGAAAGCTAGGCTTTCTAAACATGTACCTCTTAGAGTTGTGTTTTTATAATATTACGGAAGACGGAATTTGGTGAAGGATGAATATTAATTATTACTGAAGGATTAAGGAAGTATCTCAACAAAACTATACTTTAGGAATTATGTTCTAAGCCTACGATCTGAAGAAGTCTGAAGGAAGGAAATTGGTATATTTTTTTGCATTAGAAGGATTGAAGGAAGGCAAAAGCATTTGAACATCTCTGGATTGAATAAATAATTAGGACTTTTAAAAAGGGAGCCTTCTTTCATTCCTTTTAAAATTCAAGTCATGCGTATAAAAAATAGTTATCCTTTTGATTTTTAATCAAATATAGCAGCACCCTGTGTTCAGTAAGTTTTGGGACAAAGATTTGGTCGTGTTATCCTCAACAAACTTGTGATTTGAGTATTTGGAAATTTCGGTAGCACTTTAGTAGTATGTTTTAGTATGTAGAACTTTTATAATAAATTAAATATCTACATCGATTCAATTCAGCTTTTTAGGGCAGCGCAGCGCCCTTATGCAACTGTGATGGACGTACGTCCTGGTGTCCGTACGTCCGTACGTCCGTACTTCCGTACTTCCGTACGTCCGTCGTCGAACACGAATACTCACGAACTACCCAACCGATTTGAACCAAAATTTA
This sequence comes from Allacma fusca, assembly GCA_947179485.1. Taxonomy (NCBI): domain Eukaryota; kingdom Metazoa; phylum Arthropoda; class Collembola; order Symphypleona; family Sminthuridae; genus Allacma; species Allacma fusca. The sequence goes on along the minus strand of OX359246.1, from coordinate 1,945,246 downwards.
CACAGCAAAGCGTAATGAGCTAAAGTACCCTGGGATAGATTTTGGTCAAAATCGGTCGATCAGTTTGACCTAAAAAAATTATTTCATCTCAGGTCACTTGCCTTCGACCCCAAATACTCAGAAACTGCTTAACCGATTTTAACCAAAAATTACGAAGCAAAGAATCGTACCTTAGCGACCTCTGGGATACATTTTAGTGTAGATCGGTCAAACCGTTTGACCGTAAAAATTATTTCCAGTTATACTATGCATTTTTATGCCATTTCCTATCAGACTTCAACCAAACTTTATATAGTGACTTTACATACCATAAGCACCTCAGTCGCTGATTGTGGTCAAAATCGTTCACGCAGTTTGACCGTAAAAAATTATTTCATCAAAGGTCATATATGTATTACTATGCACTTTTATGCCATTTCTTATCAGACTTCAACCAAACTTTATATAGTGACTTTACATACCATAAGCACATCAGTTGCTGAATGTGGTCAAAATCGGTCACGCAGTTTGGCCGTAAAAAATTATTTCATAAAAGGTCATATATGTATTACTATGCATTTTTATGCCATTTCTTATCGGCTTTCAACCAAAGCTTACACAGTTACTTTACATTCAGTTGCTACAAGATTTTGAAAATGTTACTGATGATGACGAAGTGCAAAATAGGTACAGGTAAGACTATTTCAAAATGGATTTTATTGCTTCTGCATTCCAAACGTAAATGTCACAACTCATGTTCTTTATTACGTTCTTGTATCATTTTGTGCATAAATTATTTTGGCACATATTCTCCGATCAACTATCATCCTCTCTACACAAATTTTACTTTATTTAAAAACCTCTACAAAGCTGCGCTGCCCTTCGCAGTGCGCCCCGTGAGGGGCGCGTTGAATCGTTGCGAAGCGACGATTTTTCTTTTCTGGCACTTTTAAAATCCTTTATCAGCAGGGGTCTGAGAATTTGAGAATAGCAATAGCGGGCCGAATATTGTATCGGGATGAAAAAATTAAAAACATTGAAAACAGAAATCTTATGCAAGGGTACCGATTGTATCGTTCAGTGTTACTTGGGCTTAATCCGTAAAGACTTTAAGGTTTTCATATCTGGTCATATCTGGAATTTAATATATAATATTTTTTATACGATCTAATGAATACGATTATTTTTATTTGCATGAGTCACGGTTCAGGGACATTAAGAATGGCCTTCAATGCATTGACAACTCCCCATCCAATTCTATTATTTGGTATCTGGTCGTCTGGAGTATCTCCACATATTTTTGGTTCGTCAATAACAGCTAGGGTAGTAGAATTAAAAAGAATTTTCTTGACGTCTTTTTGGGATAGTTTAGAATTTTTCTGTACCATCAGTGCAATTACACCACCCACAATTGGAGTGGAAAGGCTAGTGCCAGTCGCTATGTCAATGAAGTCGTTGCCAAATTCGTAATGCGCAGACATTACCATATCAGCAGGGGCACAGATGTCAGGCTTAATCAATTTCCCAGTTGGATCCGGTCCAGCACTCGATAACGTTTGATACTCGTCGTAGATGGTGGTTAGACCAACTCCTATAAACTCTTCGAAGTTACCAGGAGAACCAGTGGAGTTGCAAAACGAACCGAAATTCCCTATGGAAAACACATAGTGTATATCCGTTTCAACTAAAACCTTTGTGATCTCACGGAAGAATTCGCCCGATTCCCCTGGGACTGTGTTGTAGCTATTCGATATGACTCGGGGTGCTCTTGAGCAATTTTTATTGTTCCCCATGTGATCAGTCGGACAAAGCATGAATTGGAAACATTCCAGGACCCAATCCTCGCGATATCTCCATCCGTCGTCGACGCAGTTACAAGCCATCCACTTAGCACTTGGGGCTACGCCCATGCCATATTTGCCAGTCATGTGCCCCAGACACACGGTGCCATGTCCGGTAATATCCCGTGGGACTTCGCCCATTTTGTTCGGATCAAACCAACCATACTCGTCAGTTCCAATGAAGCTGTCATACACAACGTCATGGGTCAAACTAATTCCTGAATCAATTATTCCAACCACTACTCCCTGTCCGTCGTATCCCATTTCCCATACTTCGGGTGCCTGAATTTTCCACACTGCCCAAGAGTAAACACTTGCTTGAGTTATCTCCTTGTCGGAAATGGTGTCATTATAGGCCATTTTGTTGTTTGGTGGTTCGACATGAACGTCGTCCTTCTTCTGTATGTCTTGATCAGGCTCTAGCTTAAATGAATAGATTTTATCAATTTTTAAAACTTCGGGCAGGGCGGCGATTGAAGTTACTAAATCCAAGGAAGCTCCACCAATGGAGACTTGGTTTGTGATCCATAAGGACCGAATACGAGAGCCAACATTTTTTTCCTTGAGCTTTTTCAAGATGTTGATCTGACTGGATTTTGCGAGAATTTCCAGTTCATCCGATAGTATTCGTAATTTTTCTCCACGATCTGTAACAGATTTTGTCTGCAGAGAAATCTTGCTTAGAATCTCAGATGGACGATGTTTGAATGTAACCATGACATCAGTAATTTTCTCCTTCTCAAAAGCGATTTTTAATTGATCAGAAATAACTCCGTTGCTAGACTGTATATTTGTATATTGTAGCAAAGCAATTACGATAACCAAATCAAATACAACGTAATCCATTGTAAAGTGATGTTACAGTTCAGCAACAGAACATATACTGTTCATTTCTCCTCGCGGTAGAATAAATGATCATACAGTTTTATTGATTCATGTAATTCGAGGTTGATTATTTTAGCACAATGTAACACAATAGTAAAGTCGAAATAATTATTCTTTTGTATTTTAAACGAGCTTTACTAGGCATGAGTATGAGTCGTATTCTTCCCAGAATTTTCTGGCGTACAGAGCTGCGCTCAAGTTCAAGTAGTACTTGACAAATATCAAGTTAGGTCAAGTTCGGAGCAAGTTCGGGATCATGAGCGTTTCACTTGGTTGAATCGGGTCAAGTTCAAGTATTTGCTGGATCCGATAACTTGGAACTTCAAGTCGGTTCTGGTCCAAGTGCAATCCCACAGAATTGACTTGAACTAAGGGTCAAGTTCAAGTTCGGGTCTGGGCATGGGTTTTACTTGAACCCGAACTTGCACTTTCAAGTACTGATTCAAATATCCTAGTTCCAACGTTTGCTTCCTTTGTGCGTTCTTCTCCCTCGGTTGTTCGCACTTCTGCAACACGCATTCTACAAACCATGACTACATATATATACGAGATATGCGCAGAAGCTGGAGCTCACTTTCATTTGGAGTGACTGTTGTGTATTCTGTAAATCGCTGTGCTTAAAACTATTCTTCTAATTTTTCATCATTTTTGAAAAACTGTTGAAGTAAATTGTCCGGTAAGACTGTAACACAAGGGAAAAACCACGAGTGAACCCGTATCTGAATTTAATAAATATGACAGAAATTGAAAATCTTAGCTCCACCCGTTGGAGTGTTTTTGCGATTTCATACTACAAAGTTGTAATGTTCAAGTACTTGAAATCCAAGTTCAGGTTAAAGTCAATTCCAAGTTCGGTTCGCAAGATTTATGGACCCGACACTCAAGTATCACATCAAGTACGGGTTTAGGAAAGATTACTTGCAAGATATGCCTTGGTATGACAAGTAATTCCTGGGACCCGAAACGATAAGTTCGGGTATTGACAAATATCTACTTGAAAGTTCAAGTGCAGGTCAAGTTCAAGTTCGGATCCTCAAAATACTTGACCCGAACGCAGGTCTGCTGGCCTAATATGAAAAAAATCATCCAATCACAACGATGAACGGAGCCCTCGAGGAATGCATTTGCGAATGGCCCGCACGAAATTTATTTCGACATGTTTACAATATTGGAATATACGCAATAACAAATTTTTCTATAATATTTTAAAATAATATTACTCAATGTATTGATAGTTTAAGTTGGAGTTCCTCACAACATTTGTTATTAATCAATTTAAGCTTTCTGAAAACATAAAATGATCGTACTTCATTTAATGATGTAATCTTAAGAAATAATTGCTACTGCATTTGACTACAACTGGATTCAAACATATTCGGTTAAATTCATTTAAAGACGGAACTCAAACGGATTCACTGCTCATCGATCCAGGAACGAACTGCAGCCACGTTTGCAAAAACACTTGGATATTCAGCCTGTGCACATGGTTCGGTCCCCCATGAAACAATTCCAGCGATAACTCCTGTGCACACCAGAGCACCTCCACTGTCACCCTGCGAAAAACATACTTCAAAATTATAATAGCAGGACATTTATTACTTGTAATAATTCTTGTTTAAGCTTCTTTCAGCCAACATGTCCGAATCTTAATTCGCTGTTCAATTATTGAGGTAAAACAATGATTTCTAAAAACAGCCAGCCGGGCCACTAATACATAGATAATATTTAATACTATCGTGTTGTTAAAAGACTCACTAAACAAGTCCCTCGTCCGTCATCACCAGCACAAACCATTTGATCTGTAATTTGCACAATGTAATCTTCGAACATTTTCTTGCATATCGACCGAGGGACAATCGGTAAAATAACTTTGTACAGAACATCCGGACGGGGCACCGACTCATCATTACTTATCATTCCCCAGCCCACAGACACACAGTCCCCGATTGGTTCAAATTCAGACGATGGCAAAGATATTGCAGTTACATTTTCATTCAAACTCAATGGTGGTAGTAAATGAAGTATGGCGTAGTCAAAATCCATAGATTTCCTATAATAAATTAACAATTAATGGGAAAGTCTCATACAATGATTCAATATTCTTCGTTATTTTTATTGTTGTAAATGCATTGCAAAAACTATAGTAGTTATTTCTTACTGCAAAGCAAATTGCGGGTGAATGGTTATAGAAATGACTGTCACAACTTGCTCGGTCTTATCCTCTTTTTTAAGATTATGTTCGCCCGCAATTACCAGGAAATCGTTGGCTTTGGAAGCATGAACGCAGTGTGCTGCAGTGAGAACCTTGTCAACGGAAATGATACTTCCACCACAGCGATGTGACCACTGTCCATCCCTGTAAGTCTGGAGAGATACATGGAAGGGAAATTCGTGTCGATCTGCAGGAATAGATCCAATAAGAGCTGGGGAAATCTGAGATTCCTTGTTGTTAGAACGTTGTCCACTTTCTACCAGCCCAAATTGACGACCTAGACGTATGAATTTAAACAAATAAATTGAAACACCTCTAAAATGCAAGTTTAAAAATGGAATGAGTATAATTGGGAGGTAATAGTTAGAAACCATATTATATACATATGAATTAAAAATATATGTACCTGCTGCTGCAGTAAACCAGAGACACATCAACAAGCAGAGTTTCTTCATAATTACGATATTGTTAACTGGATTTCAAATGATATTTTTCTGAATGAATCGAAATGGTTTGGAAGTTGAACTTACTAATGCGAGGATTTATATAATCCAATTTTTTTGAGTTACTGTTCCCTAAGTGTACTCCCTTCTAGTGATTCAAGTAAGTTTCAATAACTATAATATTTTATAATTTGGAATCACATGTGTTTTTCGTAGTAATAATAATTACTTGATTACAATAATTTATTCCGTCGCTTCTGCCTGAGCCTTTACAGCATAATTTTAATTCACAAGGTACAAACATTTGTTTTCCTTCATTCGCTTCCGGAAAGCACATATTTATGTCCTTACTTGTGTGGCCACATCAGTTGCAGTTTGATTGCATCCTGAATCTGATGTAACCAGCGTACGTATAAATTATTTCATAGCATGACATTCAACTACAAACCCAATTTAAGTATAAGCAAAAAATTCTCGAGTTAATGTCCTAAGCAGACACCTATCATCTCATAAAAACTGTTTACGAATATTAACAACTTTGTATTTACCCTGGTTCAGGGACTCCTACTTCTTATGCAGCTGTTTATGGCTTGCAATATAATTAAAAAAATGTCCGACGAATGCAAACACGTAAATTAAATGACTACGTGCACTCTCAACATTTAACAATTAATATTTTTCTCAATTTAAGATTTAATTCCAATTTCTTTTGAAATTATTGCACTCCCTTTGATGCTCTCTCTACTCGGAATTGTCCATCATATTCATATTAACTAATAACATGTTCAGTGAGGACGTAGTTGCGAGATAAACATCACAATTTTATGAGAAAACTACCGCTGGTGACAATTTACTTCTTAATAAAATCAGAAAGAAATAATTTATCATTCTAGTGCAAATTATTTGAGCACTTATGTACATACAACCAAGATATGTATCTTAAATACATTCATTTAGAAACTTGAAAGGGTACACAGTACACAGTTGCGTTTTCGTAGTTTACTGCTGATGGACAATCTGACTGAAGTTGTGGCCATAGATATGCTGAGGGTTTGTGAAACTGGAATATGTACTAACTGTATGCAGCTTTCATTATATTCAAATTCTTGCATAATTTTTAAAATTCAGTGAAGGAATGGGAGACTGCTAATTGTAAGTCCTATAATGTGACCATTTTGTTGTTAGGATAAATTACATCTACCACAGAGGCTTCCATCCTTTGAAGGATTTTCTTCAAAGAAGGCCTCTTTGAACGAATTGTTAAGCGTTAGCTTTGCCAATATGAAGGGAACGGAAGGAAGGCTGAACGGAGGCCTCCGCTTTTTACAGAAATAATGGAATGTGAAGGAACATGTTAATTTTACAATCTTCGTTGGAACTTGCAATCCCATCTAGGTACTATATTTTAGGTAAAATCCGTCCGTAACTAAAGTTCATGTTCGTACGTATACCGTTAATACTCAACTGAAATACATTTTAGGCCTGCTTAATGTTATTTATGGTTATTCTAGAAGTACTTATCTCACAGGAGTTACGAGAAAATTCCGCCGGGGATTTTTACGCGGAGTTATTTACGCAGAGAAAACTCCGCGGGAGATTACTACGCCCGGGTGGAGATTATTACGCGGAGAAAATTCCGCCGAAGATTTTTACGCTGCATTTTAAATTACATCCGAAAAAAACAATTTAACTGCCAACGCTAATATTTTCAGCAGAATATTATGAGACACTGCCAGTAGCGCCAGTACAAACTGTGTCAGCGAATTCTTTAAATTCATAATGCCAACCATAATGATTGGGTACCACTATAGTGTCATTAAGATGAGAAGATCAAAGATGAGGTGACTTCAACAAATTAAATTTCAGCCCAGGGTTGCATTCATCGTCTCGTAACTTTCTATAAATACTGTCATTGATTAACGCAATCAATAAAGGCGGTACAACGGTGACAAATGCCTGAAATCCCCATTGAAGATTCTTATTAAATAAAATTCTTTGTCACTCTTCCCAGCAGCGTAATTCGAAATGCCTTCCTCTAGGATGCTGTCACCATGCGTTTGGTAGTATGTTACCAATTGCATTTTATGACTACAGTTTTGAAAAACCATTTGTATAAGAATATAAGGACACCACACAATCCTTACGAAAAATGCCCTCTGTTCGTTTTTAACAAAAAACTTACTACAGGGTGCGCCTTGATGCGTAGATCATTTTTGATAATTGCCCCAACAAAATCTGACGACGGGATTCGAAGATATCGCGGGTTAAAGTTAGCAAAATATGGAGGGGGCTCATGGGGTACCAAAAAATTCAAACAGGGAAAATTAGCAATATAACTACAAAAATGGTAAGAATAAAAATTAAATAACGTGCAAACAAATTTCATTGAGATATGACCTCAAAATCCTAAGATATTGACCTCAAGAGGTCAAAGAGCGTCGATACCGGTTTCATAATCTAAACAGTGATGAAACTGGTCCAAATTAGAACCAGGGCTTTGACTAGACATATAATAAACGTGTGCCGAGTTGGTTCCATTTGGTGGGACGATGACCTAGCTGTGACCTCCGAGGTCAATATCTTACTCATACCGGATTTGGTGCCTAAAAATCATTCGGTTTGCCCGCTAATAGGCTAGAACTTTTGGTTTAAGCCCAGATGAGTAGCCTGTCAAGTTTGGTTCCAGTTGGTTGAACGATGACCCAACTGTGACATCCGAGGTCAATATCTCACCCATGCCGGTTTTGATACCTAAAAATCATTTGAATTGCCCGCTAATAGGCTAGAACTTTTGGTTTAAGCCCAGGTGAGTTGCCTGTCAAGTTTTGTTCCAGTTGGTGACACGATGACCTAGCTGTGACCTACGAGGTTAATATCATCTCACTTGGCATTTCAGAAGTCGCGGGCACAATTTGTACTGACAGTGTCTCACAATATTAAACTAAAAATATAACCCTTGGCAGTTAAATTGTTTTTCCGGATATAGTTAAAAATGCAGCATAATAATCTCCAAAGGAATTGTCTCCGCGTTAATTTCTCTCACGTGGCGTAAAAATCTCCGGCGGAATTTTCTCCGCGTAAGAATCTCCACCTTGGCGTACATAACTCCCGCGGAGTTTTCGCGGCGTACAAATCTCGACGTAAAAATCTCCAGCGGAGTTTTCTCCGAACACGATCTCACAACATTGGCGGACACCCTCACGAGGTATGAGTTCTTCCCTCGCTCTCATCCCTCGGCCTCGATTTTTGATGGATGAGGAGAGCGAGTTCCTATCATAAAAGATGGGTCCTCATTAGGGTGCCCAGAAGTTCTGATATGACCCAGGGTCACGTGATGACCTGATGAGCTTGAATTTAGTCCTGATTTTACAGCTGGTGACAAAATATCAGTTCGTTGCATTTCGGAGCTCAGTGACTTAAATTTGTCATTACTTATCATAAAGTCACTTTGCCCCAATAATACAATAGTATCAAATGCTAAACTATATACATGAAATTAAATGTTGCCCTGCAACATTTAATCCCAGTGACGGCGTGTCGGAAAGCTGTCACTATAATACAATCATTTTTGATAAGTATTCTCCAAGCCATTCACATTCCAGTGAGTAATCCGCCGTTTAGTATTTATATATTATCATTTCATTGTTTGATAGTAGTCCATCCGATATGTATTACTTTAGGAACACTAAATTTCACGTTGGAAAAATTGATTCGAGGATAACATACCTGTAGATGCATGGCTAATGACCATAAACAAATATATCTGATTGCATAATGTACATCGAATTCGTTTGAAGGATATTTGTTTTGAAGATTTTGCATGTTTTCCCTCCCTTGGAACTTTTTCCAATCCCATTTCGTCTCTCTGTACATTACTTCCAAGTTGAGTAAGTTATTGAGTGAATGACAGAGGGTTTATGGAAATGAATTACATTCCGGGGATAACCACTGTCATGAGCACACATTTAATTCCCATTCCTTCCACATATACACTGCTGTACACATACATGTACAGGACTTTTTCTGTGAGTCACGTAACTTTTGTATTGACTTCCGTTTACCATCTTTGGGACTGACGTGGAACTAAATATTAAAATGGTTTCCCGAAATGTGTACATTTTACTCTTGGCCCTTCCACACTGTATCTTAACAGGCATTCCATTGGAAATAGCGTAGTCTTCACAAAAGCTTTAAATTTTGCATGCTGTCCACACTGCTCCTAAAGAACTTCATGAGAAGTATTAAAAAGTGGAAATACTTAATGAAATACGTTTCTGTAGTTGACGGCTCCGTGACCCAAAATATTCTCAAAGTACGCACATAATTAACAATGTGCTCCCAAATGTACGTCCAGTTCAGGTGTAAAGATAACAAATGAATAGTTCATGAGGATGAGGCTCCGTTCAACAGTCTATATGATATTACCCAAATGAATCAATACGAAGATAAGAGACGAAAGGAGCTATTGTAAACTACTAGTGTAAAAAGTTTGGTTGTGTAGAACCGCCGTGCGTCTATAGGGGAAGTAAATAAAAATAGTCTTCCTTCCTACTAGTTTGAATTAAATACTTGTACTTAAGCCTAATTTGGCATTAATGAAGAGAATTTATGGGAAGCATTGCGAGAGGAATTCGTGGATAAATAAAAGTCAGTAGGATTAGGATATTTTGTTGTTGATAAGGGCTGTCCTGTTTCATATTCACAAAATGTATTTGTGAATAAAAGTATGTATGTATGCCTTCCTATTGTGCCGGACGTATCCCAACCCCAACCCACTCAACTTTTATCAACCTATTTTATTAGCGTGCATATGTGCGGCATGCAAAATACGATCGACAGAGGTTTAACAGTAAACCTCTATAGCCAGATGCTAAACATTTTCAAACACGGATACATAGATACAATCACAATGGAAATATCTGCATGGTGGATGGGAACTTACAGTAGACTCTTGCTGTGGAAGACAAACCACTCAAACAATAATGGCTTCACGTACAACAAAAATACTAATATGTATATTTCCGCGTTTATCCCAATGCTGGGATAATTTTTCTCTTAAGAATAGTAGTTTGCAAAAAAATCCGATGTTTTAAAAGTGATCTTACAAAGAGCAAGTTCATAATCCTATATGCATTGTAAAAATTAGTTTGTTTAATATTAGTGTAAATATTACTGGGAGCTTAGTGCTGCTGATCGTAGACAATGATTTAAGTGCTCAGAGTATAGGAATCTCTGTGATATAAGTAGCACAATCATATCTATGGGAACTAGTGTGCATGGTAATTATTGGGCTGCCTTATAATCGAAGAAAATAAGTATAAAGCTTTTCTTGTGGTAGCTTACGTTTCCGTCATGCACTTAACGTTATTATTCTCAAAGAACATGTACTATATGAACGGGCATTATGTTCAGGTTTTGTTAGGTACTGGTTAGGTCTTGTTCTAATATTTATTACAGGCGTGGGTCGGATTTTTGTGGGAAGACGGGAAGATTCTTCCCAGCGAAAATATTTCTGGCAGGGAAAATCTTAAAGGGAAGGCACTTTATTCTGTGAACAGGGACCCAAATTTGTAGGTGTGTTTCAGGGAAATTTTGTTGGGCATACAGGGATTTTTAGAATAATTATTTGACAGGATTTTAACGTCTTGTAGGAAAACAATTTTTGGCAATATAGGTTTTGAAAATCAATGGACTTCTACTTAATACCTAAGGTGCTAGTATACGCGAAATAGATTCCAATTGGATGAAGTCTGCTACAGCGTTAAGCAATATCATGAAAATAATTAGCAAAGATTGGCTGTTTTTTAATTTGGTTGATATATCAGCTCTCACGTATTTCTAAATACCATCTATCCTTCAGACATGTGAAGGTACATTCCCATTTAGTTCAGTTTTGGAGTTTCATTTAAAAACCTGTGCCGTTTGAAACTTAAAAAAAATACAATGTCTATGTAAATTGAATAATTTGGCAATTAATTATGGCCATGTTATTTTTATGAGGAATGACTCCAATTGCAACCTACAAGTTAACTGCCACTTAAATTAAGCTTTCATTTGCAAATAACAATAAAAATGATGCACAGTAAAAGTTGCATAAATTATACAATATGTATAGACAGTACATATGCAGCTCCGTTTAAGCAAGAAATATGCGAATGTTTGAAAATATTATATTTATAAGTACACTGCCACTATTAAATGCTTCTACAAAATTTGTCGATAAGAATAGTTATGTGAATTAAATAAGTTAAATTGACTAGCAATTGTAGGGAAGAACGCCATGAATGAGAGGGTTTTCATTTTCTGACAGAGTTTCCAATCTTTTCCACTCAAATTCCAACCGTAGCATCTTTTCTTCTTCATCCTCACTTGCAGATGAAACTGAATCAAAGCTTGGACTAGGTACTTCATTAGCCTCGGCCGTCATTTGAAGACAGCTAGCATTATACTTAACGTTAGGTTCCTGGCGAATAAAATCTTCAAGTTCATTAAAAAATTCATTACTTTCAATACCTTCAAACTCCAAGAATTGGAGGTCCTCAGGTATTTCCAAATCCGTTGTAGGTAGTTCATTCGGATCCCCGGCAATTGCATTGGCTTGTTGGGTCAGTCCATAATCCTCAATTTCCTGAATTACATTAAAAGCATCTTGAAATGCGTCGTTAAAGAAGGGATCCTCGCGTAGGGCAGGCTCGGGTTCTGCAAAAAAATATTGTACTACGCAATTATTCGATCCAGTAAGGCAACTACCATGCAAGCCATAGTAATCTGTAATTTTTGTTTGCCTGGATTTGCACGCAAGCAAATGAGAATTATTATAGCTGTTTCCCTCACCTTTGAATGCCTCTACTTCATCAGTCTTGGCACGTGATTCGGTGGTCACAGCGGGGGCAACAATTTGCAATTCGATTTTTCCGTACAAGGCCAAAATACGTACATCATGCGTAACTGCAAACAAAAAGTTAGGCCGATGTAGTATTTCACTAGCACAAATAAATCCTCATTTAAATTACATTTGGTAAATACTTACGCTGAAGTATAGCATTTGGCCGGATATGCTTGTCAGTGCTAACAATCAGAGGTAGCTGCTTTTCCCCTTGCAAGATAGGGTTTGCAACATTGGCCACTGATGAAAAATATAAAACCGAAAAAGTAATACAGCAAAGTCTAAAGTATAATAATTACTGCAGGTATATTAAATAATGTAGTTGTTAAACTTACATTCCAATAGTCCGTACCACTCAAAGCGACTGACGGTCTTCCTTCGGGGACGATCTAGTTCATTGAATCTGCTAAAATTAAATGTACACCCTGCAGACCTGCACTTAAATCTAAAACTCGGGTTAAAATTCTCTTTGCAAAAATCTGTGCTGAACGCTAACAGTAAACACTGTAGATGGAATCTATGCGTAATGACTTTGGAAACTGGGTGACATACATAGCCCGTGTTTCTCCAGGATATCTTCCCAGTATCGTTGCACTCGTCCAATATATTGGGAGTAGCACCTTGGTGTCCGTAGTAAAAAGGTGTAAGAAATGGAAGAATGATTTTATTGGCGTTTGGCCCAGGAAAATCAGTATTCCTTTCACAAATTAGGCAGATCCTGTCTTTACCCATTTTACGAAACCTAGAACAGCCTTGCCCAGTTTGAAAATCAGTAATGAACCAGAAAATGATGGGAGTATAAATATCAGGGTCATAGATTGGCATGATACATTTATTATTGAAAAAACGAATTAGAGAAATAATTAATTCACATTTATGGTATTAACTCCAGCGCAGGGAGTTCAGTACAATGGGACGTTGACATAAGTCCGCAAACCTTCGTGGGCAGGCTGGAAACAATCAGCAAGCGGTGGAGGTTCTTCATATGTACCTTCAGCAAAGCTGGAGTCAACGCTTTGCTGAGTGTAAGAGACAAGAGGAATCCCCTCTCCAGCTCTCTCCACTGTAGCTGCATACTGGCGTTTTTTTGCCCAGACCCAAATTATCGCTCCAATTGTAAGCGCCAACAGAGTCAACACGGCAAATGCAACTGCAATCAATGCACATTTGACTTTTACGACTTTTAAATCCTACTTTATGTCTTGCCTTTTCCCACAAAATCCAAAAGATCTACTATTGATTATTACCCCAAAAGAAAGTTGCAGCAGATATGGGTTGCTGAGGACAATCAGCGGCACTTCTTGACACAGACATGACCGCATCGTCCAGTGTACCCATATTTGAAACACAGCAAATAATCTCCTTTACTGTTTGCACAAAGTAGTTGCCTCCTTTAACACAATCGAGGCAGCTGCCCGTGTAGCCACAAACTAAATAGTAAAGAGCAATAATTTGGACTACTGCATACGTAATGAACACAAAATTATGGTGTATGCACTAGGAAAAAAATGGACCTTACCGTCCTGTGGATTCATAGCTGAATGGCACAAAAACTCGAATGATTTAAAATATGAGATTTTATCCAAATAATAGTGATTGATCCAAACTTGACAACGATTCCTGACGGTCTGACAGCAGAGTAAAATCTCACGCGTCCCGTCGTTGGAAAAACGTTAATTTGTAATGTCTTAGCCTATCTTCAAATTGCTATGCTTAATCATGGTTCGTGCTCAACCCTGTGGTGAGTTTGTAAATATGAAAAAGTATCGGGTGATTCTAGGGGTGCATTGGTTCTAGTTAATATGATAGCGTCAGCATATTACACATATACAAGGTTTTATTTAAATTCTTAGTTCATGTTACAAGTATTCACTTTCCATTTGAACTTGGGTTCCCTTGAAACTTCCAAGAGTTCGATTGGTAAGGAATGATACTATATTAGAACGCGAGCTTTTGTTCTCCAATGCATGTAGACGTCTTTGTCCATAGCGTCGGAACCGGGACTTTTCTCTATCATTCACAAATCTGCTAGGGTGAATAAGTTTATCAAGAATCATAATATCTTGAAATCTGCCCACTCGCGACAAGGCAACGTAGTCGGATCGAGGATGTAGTTCCTTAGGTCCAAGAAATAATGAAATTTTATTAATTGTAAGACCTATTATATTATTAACAGGCAAGGCATAACAAATACGGAGTGGATAAACTTCGTATTTGAAACACTCTCGTGTAAAAGGACAGTACTCGCTGTACTTAAAAATCGGGAGTCCCTTTGTGCCCCGGTTAGTTACGAATTCATAAGCTCCTTCATACTGTGGAAAATCCACAAGTATACATAGTGGTCGCTCTTTGTCCTCATATTTATTAAATATAATTTCTGTGACTATGCCACAACTCCCTTTACAAAGTCCCCAGGGGAAAATAATGTTTTTTAACAATATTACCCTACAGCCGATGGCCAGCTGAAGAGTCTCAAACCCGTTGGGTATCGAGATAATTGAATCCTCATTGAATAATTCATTTAACATTAAATAATTGTGGACTTCAGCATCAGTCTGGCGAGGGTACACGTGAAGTGAAAGACGGAAGTTCTCTCGCTCTGCGTCACTTAGCACGTATTTTATCCTTGCTTTCAAATTAATTAAGTCCCCTTCCTCCACCTCATTGTTCTTCACCCGGTTAAGAAACTTTTTGTATTCGGACTGTTCTTGGTTCTGGTCTTTGTGACGGAATGAAGTCTTGAGCACAAACACATGCTGGAATAGACTAAGGACTGATCGGCGAGGTGCGAAGTCCGTAAACTCCAAATTGCTCAGCGTGCTGCCACCTATGTGTGGATTGGTGAGACACACGTCTCCAAGAATGCACACACTTCTTCCTGCAAATGGCAAGGCACTGTTCCTTGCATCATGTTTCCGAAGAATGTTGTCTACTGTTGACCAGGACCTCGGTCCAGTGTGGCAGAATTCATCTACTAGAATGAAGCATATCTTGCCAAATTCTTGTTCTGATGAAGCACTAATGTCAATATCACGGACAAAGTTATCAAAACTTTCCTCTTTGAAATGGAATGGTCGGCATGTAGAATGTATAGACCTGCCCATAATGTTAAATGCAGTTATTCCCGTATATGAGAACAGTACAAAATTGAAATCAGGATTGGAATTGGCATAGTTCTCAGCCAAATACTTGAGGTGCTGACACACGACACTCTTCCCGGTGCCTGCAATTCCAGCACCGAGGAGTAATAAAGGAGTCCTAAACTGGTCCTTAATTGGCAGTTTAATATGGCTCTGAACAGAGGCGATTATTTGTCGTTGCTGTAATGTAAGATTTTTAAAAGGAATCTTCGGCTCTTGTGTGCCGGTTGGGATCCATCCCGACTTAAAAATGTTCTCCATACACCCCTGCATGTTAGACTAGTTTGTGCGGGATAGTAGTACACTTCTTTCGAAAGGCAAAAGAACCGATTTTGCACTCACAACTAACATACAGTTGCACTTTTTAATTTTTACACCTCTTCTACTCTGGAAGCACTTGTGGCAAAGTCTATGATTGCAAAAGTATTTGAAGGAATATAGTTCAATGGTCTGATGAGCCGTTGGGACTACTTGGTTCAATAAATGGTCGAAATGGATGCAGTCATTGTGACATAAGCCCGAGCGGGACAGAATTTCCGTCTCAACTAACTTCCATGAATTGTCGGTATTGTACTCTTGTAGGGTACATTTTACTGCACGGAAGCAAGTCTCCCTTAGCTCCTGCATTGCGAATGATACTTGCATGCACAAGACCTGCTGGTCCTTCCTACATTATAATTTATTCCAAATAAAGGGATTATTTATACTTGTTCGAGAATAAGCCGTAATCTGCAACTCCTTGTACATATTTACAAATCCGAATTTATTTCTTTACATCAAATTCACAAAACCCTCCAGTACTTAAATTATACTAAATGTTTATTTATTTTTATTAATTTAAACTGCTGTCTCACCACATTTTTTACATTTCTTTTCCGCTGCTGGTTTGCCAAGTGCAAAGCAGCAACATGTTTGGATTTTTTCATTAATATCGTAAATGCCCTTTTCATTCAGTTTCGGAATACTCCGAACAAATTTACGTACAAACTGCTCATTATTCGTTAAATTAGAAGTAGTAAACAATCGCAGTATCTTTTCATACGGGACTCCCAAGGAACGAAGGTATGAGAAGTACAAAGAGAAGTGACCACATACATCCGAGTACGGGCTCTGAAGAGCCAGACAGTTTTCCTTTATGAGCTTCCCGGGAGGTCGTTGCACATTCTTGTAATAAGCCCTTGGCTTGCCAAACGAATCAAAGTATTCGTAGGTACTTGGTGATAAAACAAAGAAGGCGATCCAGTGAGTGCCTCTGTCCGGAGCAAGATCCGTGTTCACAATAAATATGCAGGGATAACTCTTAATTTCCTGATCATGCACGCGGTCAGCAGGCACTACGAAAAATTGGGTTTGGGATTTCCGAGTGCACAGAAGCAATCGCAGACCCATGATTAATGAGTGAGTGTTCATACTAATGATCAAATATTATGTGTTTGTGGGCATCAATTTCAATTATGGACTGATACTGGGTGTAAATGACCACGTTCACGGGCTCATCCAAGGGCTCGCGGAACTTGAGCTGAACCTTGATCTGACCACGGCGGTTGACACTCAGGGCGTTTCCGCTGTTAGGAAGCAGCTCCACTGCCGTTAGTACGTTGCCTGCAAGTATAAAATAAATTGTATGCTTAGTTTTCTGTCTCACTAACTTTTAGTTAACTTAAATTGTTATAATATAATTTATTCTATACTTACCTGCGGTAAAATTATCCCGGTTGATTCCGTTGCCCAACGCCGGATTTCCTGCGGTCTTCTCGAGGGATCGCACGGCGAGTAAAAAGTCGTCCACTCCAGAGTATACGGTGACTTTCTTTCCGTCCTTAGTAGCAGTGCGGGCCTTCCGAAAGTTAAAGGGGAAGAGTCGATGCTCAACTGTCTCTCCGTTCCAAGTAAATGCCAGCTTTCCTTCCAAACCCAACCTGAACCTTTCGTTTCCTCCCGACTCTCTTTGTACGTCTTCGCCGTCGTCTTTTACCCGCACCTGTTTGAGGAGTCGCAGGTTGCCTTTTCCGGCCTCCTCCGGTCTGTGATCTTCTTTGCCTACGACGAGAACTACTTGCACTGCTGCTGCTTGTGCCAGAGCTTCTCAAAGGAATTAAATATGAAGATGCTTCCGGGTTAAGTCCTCCAGTAGCCATGTAAGTTATTGTGTTGTCCGGTCCGCCACCTTTCTGCGTCTGTGAGCTTGGCTCGAGCACACAAGCTTTTTCATCACATAATACCTGACGCATGTTTCACATATATTTTGGCTTAAAACGGCAGTTTCTGCCGGACCAAAATCTACTGGCTTTAGGTGCTCGTCAACAAAGGAAATACGAATGTCGGTTACCTCTTTACCTTGTAACGGTAAATATGTAACTGGATTGAATTCGTACTCCTGCTCTTTATTTAAACCGTCGTTGAACTTTAGCTCCTTCAATACAGGGACTTTCTCTCGTTCGTACGACTGGTTTTCAATTAGATTTGACAACACTAGTAGGCGTTTGTTTGCACCTAAACTCGGCGTTTCGCCATCCTCCTCATGAAACTCAATTTCCTCCTCCTGCTCTACCATCTCTTTTCTTGCTGGATACCGCTGCCGAGGTTTAAACAATGCGAGCTGAGGAAGTCCGAAATAATTTACAAGGGCTCTGGGTAGTGAAATTGCTATATCATCCGGAATTTCATTAAGGACTATTTCCCCATCCTCGTATGAAAATTCGATAGGAAATTGTGGATACAGTTGTTCCCTAAAGGTGTTATTAATCTCCAAAATGACATCGGAGACACTTAAAGTTTTTGGCTCTTTCATTGCGATAAACCGTAGCACAAAATACCGGATAGTAGTAAATAAATTTTTGTTTGCCGGTATAGCATTAAATTTTGTTTCGTTGAACGGCCCATTTGCCCTGTATTGCTTTGAGAACATAAACCGGTCATTCTCAAAACCTAAACAATCCACAAGCACAACTGGCAAAATCATATAATCCTTGCTATTCGGAAGCGGTGAACCCATTGCTATGGTGCATACGTTGTTCTCGTCAAAGGAAAAGGAGGCGTTGAACCCACCAACTAGGAGTTGCACCATTAACCTAGAGAAATATCTCTTGTAATCTTCCTTCGGCCTTGTCTGTACAACAAACAAGGAGCTGAACTGCTGGTCGACCATTATAAGATTATTCCTATAGTCATTAATGTTATACACCTGCAGGGAAAAATCGCTGCTCTCATCGTACTTATCGAACATACTCTGCTCAATCACCCACTGCGAACTGTGCCTCCCGACAATAAATATACGGCGATTAAAGCCCATGGCAGTCGCAAAGGTATTGGAAAGTATTATGAATGACCCCGGCTCTTGTTTCCCGACTGACAACGATGGTATACAGTCGGTTGGACCAGGTCCGACATACCTTTGTAAAAGTACTATATTTATTTTCTTCCCAATATCCTCATTAAATTTTGATGTAAAACTAAGTATGTCCTGGCCTTTTTCCTTAGTGAATTTATAAGTCGTTACTGTCGGAGGAATGTAGCCAGGAAAAAGCGGGCCTGCAGGCACGGCTGCATCATGCAGCATTGTGAACCTTTTTCTAGACCTACGGACTCGCCTCTCCTTCACCCTTGTTTTGTTATTCGCTACCGACGACGGTTTTGTTTGTGTAAACCGGAGATTTGTAAGCCCCACTTTGTAATGTCCTCGCGGAAATGTGAGACCCGCTGGAAACTGCTGGACAATATTACTCTGACTTTTTAATTGGGCAATGTTACCAGTGTTCTTTAAATAAACATAATGCTCCCTGTCCTCGAACGGGAGGAATGCGCTATTGAATGGGTGCATCATACTGCCTGCCTGCTCCTCTCGCTCTTCCCGAATAAATGACACAACAATCTCTGGCCAGTTCATTAAATAAGTAAATTCATTTATACCACAAATTGGAATTTTCAAAAACAAAATTTTATTTTCCCACAAATAAATTAAGGATACACGCAAATATATTTTTTACAATAAGTAGTACCTATTTATAGTACATTACAAACGTCTTACACGTCCATGACCAGGTCTTTTCCCTCCGAAACCGTAGATGCATCAGATGAAGACTCTGATAAATAAGACTCCAAGTTGCGCATTCCCTGAAGCTTCAGGTAAAGCGTAGGGCCCAGCCAATTCTTGAATTTTAGTGCTAGAGCGTCACTGATGGGTCGGTTGATAAGCAACTCATAAGATCCTTGAATTCTGTTGAATACCAGACGAGCCCGCACGGACGAACTTTCAAAATCCGGAGACTTCCAAAAATCTTTCTTGGAATCTGGGGAATGATAAGCTCTTGATTGATCCTTGTCAAAGAATGGAATTAGGTCTTCAAAGTTCCGTCCTTGCGTGGGATGTACAGTGAGTTGATCCAGAAGTTCTCCAAGGAACTGTAAAAGGTGCTTCCCCTCGTTCAAAGAAAAGTTGACCGTAGTTACTCCTCCTGTGCGGTTTCGACGTCCCAGATGCACAAAATTGCAGCGGTGTCGCTCGTTAAAAGCCGTACGGACAAGAGTCTCACTGTCAATAAAATAAGAATCCTTGCCCTTCTCAAAAAAGTTCCAAGTGAATGGTGACTCGTCCTTGTAGGTAGCAGACGGAGTTGCTACCGTAGATGCGAAACTGGAATCGAAAGGTTTCAACTTTGGTCGACTTCTCATTTCACTGGGCTTGCTCCCGTTAGAATTTTCGTTGAAACGACGCTCCAAATAAAACTTGTTCATTTTGAAGGGTTCACTGAGATGCTAGTTCGTTAATTGCTACTGGAAAAATGAGAGGCTGTTTAGGACAGCCAGGTTGTCTTATATACTTGTCGGGATGGCAATGCCATTGTTTAATCCCAGAATAGAATTACTACTGTCAAACAATATATTCCATACAGGGAGCTTATCTTTTCTGGCTCGCGGATAACAAGAGCTGTTTAGTAAGCTACTGGAATATATTACCCCGGGTTTGCACCCCTGGTTCTAATTAATTCCACTTTGGTCATCTGACCTGGAATAACTTTATTTTACGAGGTGTTGTCGAAACCGTTATTACACCACAGTCTCATTTTCAGTATCTTTTGCCTCTTCGGATGTTTTAACTAAATTCAGGTCGTAATCATAGTACTGCCCCGCTATATCTTCCCCTGACATATCGGCAAGTTTGTACGTGTATGGAATGTTTTTTACTAACACCTGTGACACTCTAAACAATTCACGGCTGTAGTTTTCCGCGTAACCTTTTTCAAATATTAATTTTGCTCGGGAAATTCGCACAATGTCACCCACCGCAAACTTTGGAGGCGTCCTCGGAAGTTTTGCTTCTTCCAAGTGGCGCTTGTAGAGATACCTCCAAGTTTCAAATGAATTTTTAGCTGTAATTTCATTTGGAGCACGATTTATTGATGTATGGAACGTATTGTTATATGTTTCTGTGAAAACTTGTAAAACTTTACTTATGTTCTTTGTTTTGTTTTCCGTCATGTATCTTTGCAATTTTGCAAAGATTGTGCGGATAAACCGTTCTGCAATTGATGCCTTTACTATTGAATATATGTGGTACGGATGAATATCGTTTTTGCTGAGAAAGGCAGTAAAAGCGTTGGAGACAAACTCTTTTCCTCTGTCGCTAAACAAGTACAGCGGTTTAGCCCTTGCTTGCTTGAATATAGACGTAAAAGCCTGTATCATCGACTCTGAATTTTTGTTTTTCAAGAGTCTGGTGTAAGCCTTTTTGCTAAAGCTGTCCACAACAATTAAAATAAAAAAATTGCAATCGTTGTAGGGAGCAATATTTTCAATGTCCTTGAGATCTGTGCTCCAGATCTCATTGATGAAATTCACCATAATACGACGGCGTTTATATTTTCTTCTTATTTGCTTGTGAAGTGAATAACCAAGCAATTTACGCAGTTCCTTTACCACAACTTCCTTGTCTTGAAACTCTGGATGATTTTTAAGAAACCCAGAGAGCCCTGAATAAGCCCCTGCTAATCTTTGATCTAAATAACTTTTTACAATATCACTCATTGTCTCAGAATTTGGAATTCTATTGTTACCAATATGATTTCTGTTTACGTATGTGGAGTCGTTTCTTTTGTGCACGTTTAACTATTTTCTTCTTCCGTTTCTTGCCTTTACCCTTCTGATTTTTACGTGGTCTCAAATTTCGTTTAATTACTTCCGGTGGCTTATCAACATCTGAGTCAGGTTTTTCATCTATCCGGGGACTAGGTGCCTCTAGATTCTTATCATCAGAATTTCCCGGCTTGTCCAAGTCCTCAAAGGCTTTCCACTCTGGTTCCAATTTTAAATGTCCTGCTTTAAATTTGCAGCAGCAAATCTCTAGGGGTTTAAACTTTTTCTTGTGCGGCCGTGAAGAACTGTCTTGTAGACTTGCATCAGTACTTTCAGCAGTAGTAGGTTCAATACGCTCCTCTTGTGTCGAATCTTGATCTTTTATCGTTTTTTCGAGTTCATTTTTCTTTTCATTGCTAATCAATTCACCACTGTTCCGGAGTTTCATCAACTCTGAATAAAGTTGTGGGTCAATTACCCGCATAATCTTAGCCATCGCAAATAACCCGTAGAATTTCTGCAGTCTCAACCTGAAGGAGGATATCGGCAAGTACTGCTTTGCTCAAATGCGGATTGATCAATACTTGATGTTTAAACGTCACAGGTTTGAAATTTGCAACTCTTGTTATTGAGCGAGGAAAAAATATGCGCAAATTTGCGTAGCATTCACAGATGGCCTTGAGCTGTTCTTCGGTGGCCTCCTTGATAAACTTTGAAAATTGTCTGTTCGTGGCCAGAGAAAGCTTTCGAATAAATTCAATATTCGACTCCAGCCGGGTTTTGCTCTTGATGTTCACTCTGGGAGCCATGGTAATAAACTGACTCACTTTGGTGAGAACACAATGCAGTCCTCAGTGGGAAAAAGCTTTGACCTAACCCAGTACTTATACTGCTTATGCTTGGGATGTAAATCTAAAATAAGATACCCGTACTCACTTGTTGAGACTGCCTTTAAATACGCCTCTTTTAGGAAAGAAGCTTTGCCAGGACAAATTTGCTTAGCCAGCGTTGTTATCGTTGAATGATCCCTTGGCTGGTCGAACAGACATATAAACTGCGTATTTATGTTAATATTTCTCATGCCCTTAGCATAGCTATTTTGCAAAATTAGAAAAATCGAAGCACCGCGATGGTGTGAGTGCTTTGTAAAGAAATTTGTCACCAGGTCATTATTCTCGTCCCGTTCAATTTCGCTTTGCTGATCATCTAGAATAATTAAACAAGGGTCAGTGGCTAGCTCCTCAATGTCTTTAAGATTCGTAGTAAAAGTTATGTCAGGGTCCTCGTCCTGCAGTTGCCCGAAAATTGGCTGGTAGTCAGAATAAACGTAAATCACTCTGTCAATTGGCGTTTCAAACAACTCCTTCCTTCTTCTTATTATCTCTAGAGTCAAGTAGGTTTTGCCACTGGCTGTCGGGCCTTGCAAACTTCCTGTGCAAGGGTGTGGGATTTTAAAGTTAATAAATTCCATGCTTTCACAATGAACAGGTCTGTCGTACTGAGATTTTATTTACATTTGTTTTCATTTTATTTATTATCTTTTTATTCACAGCTACACATAATTTTGTAATTTGTAGTGTCCTAATGGTAGGCTAAAATTAATATCTGAGGGGTCACAGTACACCCTATAAATATCTAAATTATGGAAGGCCACCTTGTTAACTGTAATACAGTACAAGTTGTGCTGCACACTTCGAATGTACTTTACGTTTAATTTAACAAGCTTGTCGTTTAGAACAACATCCTCATATTGTTGGTGAGAAAACGATTTAAGAGCGGTTGATGTTATTCCTTTACATTTCATTTCTTCCTTGTCATCAAAGTATTTTATAGAGTACTGTTTCGCTTTCAACAGTACTATCTGTTGAATATCAAATGATTCGATCTTCCATTTCCCTGACACTCCCGCGTTTTTCATCCTCAAATCCTTCACGTGCGAATACTTTTTAAAAAAGTCGTGACTACTTGGAATTTTTGAAAAATCAAAAAAGTCACGATGATTAACTAAGTCATTCCAGAAAGTATTGTCAGGATCACGAACAATACTTATACTTGAATCCGTGTCCATATAAGCATTTGATATTCTATCACCGAAAATCATTTTCAGCTGCTGGTAGTACCCCCAGTAAAATATAACCTTTGCCAAGTCTAAAACAGTGACACCTGCTTGAATAGGTTTGTTGAGTGTTACTGTCTTAGGCCGTAACATTACAATACTTACGTTTTCCGTTAGAGGAAGGAAATCTTTGCATTCCGGTTTAGATAATAAATGGCGAGACTGAGCGCGAGATCCGCAAAATTTAACCTTAACGTTATTCTTATTGGATTCTAAGCACTTGCCAAAAATTTGGTTATTCCGATTTTTTAGGAATTGTCGCATAGATTCACTTGTAGCCGTCTTACGCTTATTGATATTCAAATCAATATAATCTCGAAAATAGTTTGTTTCCTTGAACGAAACTCCTGCATGGATTTTCTTTAGAATCATCCCCATCTGTAAATAATACCTTAGAGCTTTGTAGTGTAGAACATAGTTTTCTCGGTCGTAGCAGTGAAGTAGCAGTCTTGGTTGACTTGTGAAGGATCGTTTCGTGCTCTTTCCCAAATTATCCATCGTAAACTGTTGTTTTTTTGATAATTCCTCATACCTGACAATCCGTTTCTCCGGTGCAAGTGGTAAATCCTCGGTAATGTCTTGCACTTCGGGCGGGTACCCAAGATCCACTTCTAAGAAATATCCTGTATCACCACTACCGTCATAGGTCTTCCAATCAATGCTCTGTAAATCATCTACCGGCTCCCACTTGTAGTCTGACTGCGGATATTTATCCAAAAGAGCTGTAGCATATAGACTCACATTATCATTATAAATAATATGTGTCCTCTCCTTCCCAGGGTCAAATCCGTTTGGGCAACGCTCATTATTTGCTGTTTCAATTTTTTTAGAACAAAAGGCAGTACCTCCGCGTATTCCGCGGGATAACCACTTTATCATTTTAGCATCTCGAATGTATTCTATTTCTGCTTTTGTTTTGAAAAGAAAACATTGAAATGAATACCCTGATCCGGTGCACATGTAAGTAGGGTCTAGACCGTACATCTCTAGTCCATTCTTCCGGAAATTTTCCCAGATAACCGCAAGTAGTAGTACATCAACAATAGTTTACAAACGAGTGAACTGTCTAAAGTCAGTTATATTAAAGATTTTAATAACTTTCTGAACTAGTTGCCACTCCTCATCTGTACATTTTTCATTTCTGAGATCATTGTTAAAATGAAATTTGCCTGGAATAGGGTGCCCGTCTTTCAGTACTTCCGGAGATGATAGGTATCTGTACGGATATGGCAACTTTTCAAATAAAAGTTCTGCCGCATCTTCGTATTCAGTTTTATTTCGTTTAAACCCACCGTTGCTACTATTTCCTAATATGTAAGGAATGCTTTCCGAGACTAGGTTTAAGGTTTTTGCATTTTCTTTCTTCAACGCCTCAGACAATGAGCTGAGTGAATTCGGCAGAAACTGACACGAGTCTATGAAGCGTAATTTTACTTTCCTATTACCGGTCCATCCTTTCTTCTGATAATGCCCTGTATTATAGATATAATTTAAAGAGGGTACTTGCAAATCACGAGCAGGTATCTCCAGCTGTACAAATTTTTCGGTACCCTTGCTTATAACAGAAATATCGTTAGCGTCAAAAATAGAGTGCTCTAAATGTTGCATTAAAAGATGCAAGTCAAAACCAGCTGAATTATGAGCTATACATACGAGCTCGTGTTTAAATTTTATGCGCATATTACAGCCCGAACATATGCTGGCTACATACTTTCCAGCATCATGCGAGTGGTGATATGTTTTTACGACCGTGCTGATTCTAGAATCTTTCCTGCGCTTAGGTTTATTTTGGTGGCTCGGAGCCTTGTTCCAATCAAGTATTAACGTTTCATCGTCTGTGCTGCCTGCTTCGTGCGCGTCAATTGTGTCATCCTTTGTCACTGATGTCGTAAATTGGCGCCGACAGAATTTGCAGTGGGTAGCCTCTTCATGCTGTTTGCGCTCTTCATCTGTTGGGACTATAAAATTATTTCTAGTTCTTATGGACCACAGAATGTTTTGTGCTTGTGTAAAAACATTTTGGAAAAAATGTTCCACAGGATTATCTCCGTCGTAATACTCCTGTGCAATTATTTGCTGCCCCTCTTCATTGCTTTTGACAATTACAAAAGCATAACTTGCGGGTTCGAATTTGTTGTCAATAATAGTGTGACCACCCAGAGAGTGCTTATCTTTCGGCTCCACACTAAAACATTCAAAGTCCCAATACAATATGTACGGATAAGGTAACGTTAATTCTGGTCTAGTAAATTTTAGTTTTTCTCCTTCTTTAGGTAATTTCTCAACCACTTCATTATCCGTTTTACAAGTCCGCGAATGTTCCGTACATTTCGTTTCTGTTGCAAAAAATTGAAAGCAACGTTCGCAAAAATATTGCGTAGACGTCTTTCGGAAACCCGGAAACTTATTTATACTTCGCAGAAGTACCAAATGGTAAAGGTGTTCTTTGTCAACTTTCTTGTGAATTAAAAACAGGTTCACAATTTTTTTCGCTCTAAGTTTGCTAGACCTAATCATAACTACTTGACCCTTGCGATGACTTAAAATATTAACAGCAATATTATTATTTTCCTCAAATACTGGAAGGTCGTTGTAGATATTAACACCATCGGTTATATTCCTGAAATCTAGTCTAGAAAAATAAGTTTTCCATGTTTTATGATTAGACAAATTTTTGTTGTTAACACCCTCCCTCCTATTCTTATTAGCCTGTTCATCCCAGTATAGACCTGCAGAAATACAATACTTAAAACAATTGTTATCTTTATTTTTAAAATTTACATATCCCTGTCTGTGTTTGAAAGGCATTTCTAAATGACCGCTAGCTTTAGAATTTGCAAATAACCTAATTTCTCCCAGTTTAATTTCAAATGATTCAATGCGCTGCACATTCCAGCCGGATCCATTTTCCACAAAAGTGTTCTTTTTCTCAATTATATCAGAAGCACTCTGTAGTAATATTGAATGAATAGACGCAGGCGTTTCTAGTTCATGATGTAAAGACTTAAAATATATTAACGCCTGTTTATAACCTTTACTCCCATTTTCTTCAATAACTTCTTTTTCCATCTGAACACCAATACTGATTTCCACCTTTGATAGGGTATGTATGGCATATAACTCCTTTAACAGTTTAGAAGTAGCAGGTTCCACTTCCGCAAATGTAGCCTCGATGTCCGGCTTATTTAAGCTATGTTTATACTTATAGCTTATCATGCTCCCTCCGTGACTTCGACTGTACTCATAAAAATCAGTTAGGTCAAGTTTAGCTCCGGCATCCACGTAGCCCATACGCTGACCTGGCTTATGACACTCGTGCGATTCGGAGTCTGGCATATAGTTTGCGCAATCTATACAAAAATGCCTAGTCTCCAGATGTCCTTCGTAATTACAGTACGATCGGCAGTAAAAGGGACAGTTAACCATGGGACACCGTAAAACCTATAAACAAATTCGCCACTTATAATGTGTATCTATATTGTAATTTATTTGAATAATAGTTTAAAATATTATTACTTACATTGTTATTGGTTCCGGAACGAATCGGCTGAGGAGGCTGCAAATTCATTTTTGTATCACTTCTCTTCAGTGCAATAGTTTCTTCAGAGAACCAAGAGCAACAGTTTTCATCCCTTGTCATCTCTTGACACTCCATCCGAGGGAAGTCGCCCCTCCTTCCATGCCGTGTAAAAGGTTCGTCCCACTTTGAGAAGCTTTGTTGTTACGTATAGGCCTAATATAACAAGCAATACTAAATATACAAGTTGCAGTATGTGTTAAACATATATCACATAATATACATAATAGGAATATGGTGAAACTACTTACTCATCCAATTTTCTGTCTGTGTAGTGTACCAATCGTATTTTGGTCTGAAATCGGTGCTGCTATTCTTCTGCCCAGTTAATAGTCTTTTCAAAACTATTTCCAAACCGCTTGCTATGATTTCGCTGCTCCCGCTTGCAAAATCTTTTTGCTGCAGTTCGCCTTGGCTTAATTTTGCTTCAATATTGTTTAGTAATTCCATAGAATTGTTTTTTCCTGCAATGGACGCAAAATTAGCGCAAGCCATCACAACAAATACAAGTATTATCATCATGGTGACAAGAATGATAGTGATAAATTTGCCTATTCTTACCCAAGTTTTATTTCATTTTATAGGAGAAGAAAATACCCTTTTCCCGGGCAAAGGAAACTTGGGATGGACTTATTCACAGGCGGCACGTACCACTTAATCCCGTTGAACTCCCTGCTGTAGCCCCTCCCCTCTTTACTCGTCCAAAGAAACGTATTCAGCCGATCGAGTCAGAGAGTGAGAGTGAGACACCTGCAGACGAGCCCTGCAGTTCTAACGCTCTCAGCAATGTAATTAACTTGATCTTTCTAATTTCAGTTGATGTATATTGCGGAACAAATTAGGCAATTTTATTTGAAGGCTTAAATTTGGTTTATTCCTAGGTTTCCTATAAGATACCCAAACTTCAGCATACTGCTCCTAAAGTTAGTCCAAACTGTTGCAACTGTAAGTTCGAGTTAGAATGGCAGAAACAAAAGGTAGACTTTCTGATGGGTAGACGTTGTCAGGCAAAAGCTAGGCATGATGAACTTTGTGCCAAACTCTCTAAAAAAGATGAAGAGGTTCGATTGAAGGACAAGATCATCCTGGACAGAGACAAAACTATTCAGGACAAGGACACAGCTTTTCAGATCAAGGACAACGCCTTGCAGTCTAAGGACACACTCATCCAGTCCTTGAAAGAGCTCCTGTTGTCTAAGGATTCCGAACTGAGCCTAATCCGAACTCAGTTGGCTGATGCTAATGCCCGCATCAATAACCACGAGGTAATTGTTACTTTTCATTTCTGAAGTTATTTCATATCCATTTCTATTTTGAAAGCAATGTACATTACCTGCCATTATGCCATACTTAACACAATAACGGTTTTTAGATTTCATTACCGCCCGTGGTAAACCAATACTTCGGACCTACGCAATCACATTGGGCCCGATCCCGTTTTCGTCAGCCCCCTCCAATTCATTTCCGCCCACAAGAAGCTCTCGCCCCGCCATTTATCAAAGTAAGTTTCTTACTTACCTGTTTGTGTTTGCGTTTTTCCAAGCAGCAACATGATAGTCATCCATATTATTTCACACATTTTCATATTTTACATTTACAGTTTCCTATCGGGTTTGACCCTCCCAATGATAAGTATTACTTATACTGTTCTGTCAAACCCATAGAGCAGTATTGGCGTAATACTGAGGCAGTTATGAAAGCTTTGACTGAACTCTTTGGAGCAGGATCACTGATCACTTTGGAAACAAAATGTTGTAAAGTTTTCTTTGATTCGCGCAGTTCTGGAGAAGATTAATGGCAACATCTTCCAGAATCAGAATTATTTGTTGACGGGGTTCATATTAGAGTACGATAAATTGTTTATTTAAATATTTGCAATATCAGCACATTTTCCAGGTTACTTATGGTTTTGTTTCATTGACAGGTCCTCAAACCTCGGAGCAACAACTACCACAAGAAGAAATAAGCTTGCTCATTTTTAAAATTTTTATTACATTTTATACATTTAAACTTAATATTTTTTTACACCACAGCATCCATATTACGTGACAATATATTGTGAAATTACTATGATCTTTTTTTACTTTTTAATTAAATACTAATTCCGATTGGAAAGCCTTTCTCATGTATTACACCACAACTTAAACATACTGCTTCACTTATTCCCGAAACTATATGCACCTGTTTCCTATACCTTCATCAATGTTGAAGGCCAGAAAAAGCCAAATTCCGAGATTACTTGACCCCCGTCAAAAACCCAGATTAATCGACGGGGGTCAAAATCTATAATTAAAATGGACTACTTTTGATGTTATATGTGTGTGTCGTTAAAACTATAGTTGACTACTATGCTCTTTAGCTCGTTGCAGACCAACGTTTTAGAAATAATGTGCTTGAAGTTGCTTTAAATTCATAATTGAAATCATTCCAATAGTAAAATTTAATAATTCATGCTTGGAATAGTAGTTTCCGTGGTGTCATTTATAGAATCAAGTAGTGATTTCGTAGTGTGTGAATGAGGTTCTAATATTTGTTATTAAAAAATGACATATCAATACCCACGAGAATTTATAGTTATGCGATGAAAATTAATTGTCTCAATAATTTTGCACTTAGTGTATCTATTTAATTTGTAATCATTATCATTCATGCTAACCAGATATGTCTACTCGGGACTTCCAGTCGTCTTTGGGATTTACATCAATTTATTTTCAAAGAAAAATCCGGAATTTTCCTTCCGCAAGTTCTCCAAGCAATTGTATTCCAAGTACCGGGCACAGCCGAGGAAGTTTATTGTTGAAGTCTGATTGGGATTTTGAAATGCCACTAATAATTTATATGCATACAACTATCACAAGGAATAAATGCAAGCTCGCCTGCCATGAATGCTGATAATACTTTTGCTTCCAAAAATGTTTTTATTTTGCCTGCATGTTTTATTTATGGGAAGGATCTTAAAGATTTATAGACGAAAGGCCAGATTTATTTCCAAGTGAATATAAGTTATCTTTTAGCATTTTTGCCAGGTAAGTATATCTCACATCTGAACTTCCAAAGGTCGGATTTTTATGAAATTTTTATTACCATAATTAAATTTTTAACTCATAAATTTTGCAATCAACGCACAACATGGCCCAAGCTGGAACCTCTTTGACCAAATTACCATACAAGTAATTATGGACACCGTAAATAAATGTAACAATTGGTTGTATTTAAACGTGGCAAGAGGAAAGGATTACCATTACAAAAAATTCGGGGCATTTATCATTAAATTTATTGTATTTCTAGGGGTGGCTTAATATAACAATTTTTACCCTGGCCCTAACCCTCTAAATATATTTTTGGGCCTTTTATGTTTTTTCGTTTTATAACAAATCGAATAGGCTGCGAAGAATACTGCATTTCATGGTGTCGTAGTGTCCATGGATACTATATATATATATATACTGTATATGTAATTATTCAGTGGAGCAGCCGTTGGATAGTTCATGGGTATTGGTCATTGCATAAGAAATCCATGACTTTTCTGGTCCATTGGACTCTGGATTTTTCCCTCAGTGGTCAGATGACCTCTAATGAAGGAAACACGTTTTCTACCATTTCCAGGGGCGAAGGGAAGCTGAAAGACCCTTTTGGAATTGTCGAGGAGTCTACTTGTCAGCTTGTCTGTCATCAAGATAACTGCCAACCAATAACACCAGAAACCAGGCAGTTCAATTTTTTTTACACTGGCAGAGTAGCTAGAAAGTACTAAATCTTTTTTTGCTGGGGGTAATCGTTTCATCACTTACTCACAGCATCAGTACTCCCAATGAGCTAAGCCTCTTGGCCCCGTACTTTAATAAAGTCATGCAACTTTTTAAATTTTTGTTCCCTTCTTTTACCCCAATAAATTATGTTTTTTGTACTTATGTATTTATACATACATAGGTTACAACCTATGTATGTAGAAGGTATGACACGTTAGACTTTCGTGTCTACCCACGAGGTCTAACGTTATTAAAGTATGGTCCATTTATAAGAGCACCCCTAAATGACATGAAGCGAAGCTCCTAAAACTTTCAGGTTTTGACAACAAGGAAAATGAGCACGCGAGTGACAATCAGCACAATCAAATACTTTGGTTCCCACTTTGGTGGTGAGACAGTACGTGTTTCAGTATACGGATGTACTTGCAATGATTGAACTACATATAGTGCACCGATATAAAGCAGTATTAGTGCTAAAATTTTGATGTTTATTTAATGATCAATTATTTTATTCCGCCTTCCATTCTGTTCGACTCCCCCTGTCACCTTGGCAGTTTCCATTGTCAACTGTAAAACTTGATTGCTTGGGAAACATGGCCGTTCACAATTTCATTCGGCCCCTGGGACTCCGGATTTATACCTAAATGACATTACTAATGTTTGAACGAGGAATTACATACATATGTCTACCATTTTTACATGAGAAGTTAAGTTTCGACATTTACACAGTCTCTCTGATAAAAGTTATTCCTTCCAGTTATGTTTCTTTTTAGTTGTTGAACTTGATAAGAATTCTTTCCCTTTTCATTTCCTAGAATAAATGTTGAAATGAAGGACACCCATGCCTTATCAATATAAGGAATTTACACGACCACCTCTATTCTGAAAAACAAATCCGAAAATAATTAATGGTTTCAAAAATTCAACTAATTATTCACTTAGCCTCGATGTAGAACTAATTTCTACATATTTTTGTAATACTTAAACTTAACGAGAAGCAATGCACATACATATGAAGTCAACTGGTCCTGCACACCAAAGGTGTCCGCCTATTCCCCATATAGGCCTATTTGTAGGCTATTTATAGGGTGCGAGGATTTTATTATAGAGGCTTGTAGGCAAAATAGGGTGCAAGAATATACACTTAAAACCTAGCCTACAAAATAGGTAGGCTCAGCGTAGAATTATAGGCATACATGTAGGCTATTGAAGCATGTCATCTTCATTTAATGGCATATTAAATGGACAAAATGAAAATTAAAGAATAATCCGTGCCCGGTACTTGCAGATTGTTTTATGGGGCAGTTCAAGCGTAAAAAATACGTGCTATCTCGCCTTGATATGTGCTGAAACCTCAGTGAAATTAAAACTTCTAAATATTCGGTAAAGTAGGAACTTAGAGAAATCGTAAGTGCGACATCCCTTTTGACCAATGTTAAAATTTCGGAGCTATTTCCGGCGTAAACCAAATCAATATCCATATTATTTTGCTTTTAGGGCTTTGGCCAAGGTGACTAAACTTAAACTATTTTATTTCAACCCCCATTTACTTGAAAAAGGATTTTTAATTTATTAGAGTAGAATGGTCTTAAATAGTCTGTCAGTTACGAAAAGCACATGAGATTTAGGAAGGGTGTAGAATTCGTTGAGCTAATTTGTCAGTGAAATGTAGGCTAATATAATGTAAGCTTGGTGGTCCCCATATTGGAAGGATGTAGGATAGGCTGATCTATTCGGCGGGTAAAATGTAGGCATATATGTAGGCTCGGTTCAAATTTTATAAATAGGAAGGATATAGGATAGGCTGAGTCATTTGGACACCTTTGCTGCACACCTTATATGGTCCTTGCACAATACAATATTGAAATTGTTTGGTAATATACGCAGACATGACAGTCTATGTTAAAACCATGTTTATCGTGTAGTCATACTTGGCTCCTGTGAACACTTGACATATCTTGCAGGGCAGTCGGATTAAAATTTCCTAAATAGTACCTAGTAATTACATCAAGGCAAGTTATCGTATCAAATTGGTTTCCTTTAAGCTCACTCTTATATGTACTATCTTTTTTGATATTCTCGAAGTCATTCGCATTACAGTGAGTTTTCCCGTTTAATATCAGATACAAAAATATTATCCTATTACTGCTGTTGACTCTATCA
Source organism: Allacma fusca (assembly GCA_947179485.1). Taxonomy (NCBI): domain Eukaryota; kingdom Metazoa; phylum Arthropoda; class Collembola; order Symphypleona; family Sminthuridae; genus Allacma; species Allacma fusca. The sequence continues at coordinate 1,912,183 of OX359246.1, read as the reverse complement.
TGTGCTCTTTGCAGACCAAGTCTAGGAGTTGAAATTGGAGTCGAAATTTATTATTCCATAATTGTATTAATAAATTCCATATGGTGTCATTTATCGGGTGGTAGACACAAAAAATGTTGTGTCATAGCTATTATGCAGACCTGACGAAAGATAAGGAAGCTCGGATGAGCATATAACCTTACTTTACTTCTCGACAGTCCTGTAGTAATGTAGACTACATTACTTAATAATATGTATTTAAAAACACCCCTTTACAGAATGAAGGCGTTATGGTACTTTTTGTGTTGCAGTCAGAGACAAGACGGGACTCAATCACACGATGGACAGGACAAACGAACACGATGGGGCACTCAAATAGCAAGAGGACACGATGGTGGTGAGGCATCATGAGTGTAGAAAGTAATTCAGCTCGTACGATCTTTACGGACATAGATACTTATAGGCAAGTAGAAGTCTCCATGCTTAAATTTTGATGTCCATTTAATGGTCAATTATTTTATTCGGAGGTCCACTCTGTTGCACCCGCCGTGTTAGTTTAGGAGTGGGGCGATTCAACGACAACTGTAAAACTTTTAGCTGCTGGTCATTAAGTTAGTAAAATATGACTTTCCTTAGCCACTTAGACCCAGGAATTTTTTCCTACAAAATAAATTACTGCAGCACAGAAGGGCAAATACAAAATGAACTACTGAAACACTTAAATGCATGAAAGTCTGACAGTGACAGTGGGTATGGTTCTATTTTCGTACTGAAGTTAACAAGTAATCAGATTACGGAAGATGTAATTATTTAGGGGAGTATTTTGAGCAATTATTTCGAGAACCTTGATGAGACTTTTTGACATTCAAACTAAGTATTACAAAATATAGTTTTACATTTTCAGTCTTTTCAAATAATTCTAAATACAAAATACATGGCCAGTTGTTGAGGAGCTCAAAATAAACATAATTTGGGGTCTCAAAATATATATTTTGAAACACTGGAGGTCATCCCCCTGTGGATTATATATGCGAAATTGTGGTTCAAAGTCAGTTTGCACGCATATACATATGTGTATATGTTCATAGGTGTAAAGACACAGATATGATCACATTGGCATTTGATCCCGTGTTAATTTATTTGCTTATTAGAATCATATTTGGCAAAACTTGAAGGGATGATCTTAAATGTATGTAGAGTATGCTGTGTATATACGTTAACACAAATCGATTAAAGGTATTGTTATGGGGGATAGGGGTTTTGGGGAATGGGGCTCGCTGGCTGTGAGATGAGTACGGGATCAAATGATGTACTGTATGTGAGAGATGAGGCTAACGCTCATCTCTCCGTAGCTTGTTCTCATTCAAGAGTTAGCTTTATTATATCGGATCTGATTCTTCATCTCACACAAGTTCTCTCATTTATATATGATTATAGTAATGCAAAGTCAGCTTATTCTTACTTACATGATTACACAATATCCGATGGATCATACCAAATACTATTTGATTATCATGCACATTACAAAGAGTGACTTCATGTCAGTGTCTCAATAGAGTTATGTCGTAACAGTATACTGTAGATTGCGATGAAATGTACATCCCGTATTGTCCATGAATATTTGTATAATATATGAGAATACAATTTTCGCCCGATTTTTGACAACTATTTTTACAAGACTCTTTTGCAATTCATACGGGAGATCGTATTTTCCTCTTCTTCCTATTTGATAAAACTTGCCCTTCATACCGATGTGATATACATAATTACATAACGAGATTTTGAGGCAGGTGTGCTCGGTCTATTGTAGTAATGTGAACACATGCTATTTTAGAGCCAGCACAGTCGGTGAAGAGGCCAAATGAACTTTATACTGTACATTGTCGGTCTACAGCAAAATGATATACGTATTGAATTTTTCAATAATTGGAAAATGATCTCAAAATAATATGTATGTAGGAATAATAGTTAGAATGTTTGTAGGAACATTTCCCTTGAAACTGCCTCCAGATCGTTTGGATTTGAATCGGAAATCCAGCTTTTTTATTTTGCGTCTGCACCCATTATATTGTGCCCTGATCCTATTGAGATGGCCAATAAAGCATTTATTGTTTTTCTGACGGAGTGAATCTCAGTTCAACTGTCGTGTTCGAGTGTTCATTGAAAACATTCGCCATTACAGAGTACTGCGTGTTACAAGTGAGGTCAAGTTGACTGAAAACACCATTTTCCCCGACTCTCGTTCCTATAATCACCTATATTTTAAATCTGAAGGTTTAATTCGAAAATACGGACTGAACGACAACATTTCCAGCGGGTATGTCGTTATTAATTAAATCGTTATAAAAATCCAACCGTTGTGTTTGTGTTCCATTGTTTGTATTATAAAACATTCGACAGCTAATATTCTGTTATCGTCAGTTTAATTTAAAATATTTACCGAGTATAACTAATTACCTTTATATCTATCTGAAGCATGTTTTCAATGAATTAAATGTTCACATTCCGGGAATTGGGGTCAGAAATTTGCAATTATGTCGTTAAGTGTAATTTTCCACGTAAGTCTTAAGTCCCTGTAGGGAAGTCGGCAACGATTTCGAAAGTCACTGCTGAAGAAAAGGTAAACACAAATTTCAAAATCCCTGTTGGCAAAAGCATTTTCCTACAGGATGTCGAATTTCTGTAAAAAAAGGTGAAAGTGTATTTTCCTGAAACATAACAGCAATTTTGAAATCCGAGAATCCCTGTTCAGACAAAAATAAAGACACTTCCTTTTGAAATTTTCCCTGCCAGAATTTTTCGTTTACCCACAGAAATCCTTCTTTTAAATTTCTTCTTGAAAAATATGATTAATTCCTTTGGCTTATTGTTAGTTGGGGAAATTGTGGTTACCCTTATCGACCTTATCATTTCTCCCCTTTTTAGCTTCTATTAGTGAATGAGTCGACAGACATTTATCGTCCCATATTTCACTACAATTTCTTACAACTAACTTCCTACATAAACCCTGAGGATAACAGACTGTTAGCACGTGAATTTGTAGAGTATTTTAATAACAATTTGTTGTCTGAAAGGTAAAGCCAAATGAGGTGGAAACTGTCCAGATCCTTCAAATTCCTATCTGAGCTTGTATACGAGCATGAATAAAATGTCAGAGGTCAGTCTATTTACGAATTCTGCATATTTAAATTAGATTCTTTGTATATGAAGCTTTCAAAAAATATACTTACAATTTGGAGGCTTAAAAAAGAAATTCAACGGTACCAGTGGTCATCATGGGTACAAAACGTTTGTCCAAGTTTCTTTCCCCACTTAATGGGTACACTTTCTAAGTGTTAACATTAATTACTTAACGTAACCGATCACATGACTTTAATAAAAATGTGTACCCGAACCGGCTTTTTAGTTCCCATTTCCAGATATTAAAAATGTTTTTGACTCGTAGTAGTTTCCACAGCTTGCGTTCCTTGGCCCAAGTAGTACTGTACTTAACTCTGGTAAAAATTAGTACCAGGATTACAGTTTAACTATCCAAACCTTGATCTTGTAGATGAAAAACAGACCATATGGGGGGCGGCTTAACCCTCTCATAGCAAAGCTTAAAAGCGCAGTAACTGATGGATTAATTTTTCAGCGATAATGTACCGAGTCGACTGAAAATCAACTGTAAACTGCTACATAATGGGAAAGGATGTAAAACTGACTGAATGGAACACTTATGTTGTCCTTCATCTAATAAAACTGAATATTGATTACAGTTTAAAAATACAGTAATACTTAATCTTTGAGATCAATCGCTGGATCATTAATATTCTACGTATATATGCAATGTACTTGAAAAATATAATGCCGGCAAGGGTTAGTTTCTCTTTGGTAGTCTTATTTTTTAAAACCATTAATTCGAGCAATCAATTTTTCAAGCCTGAAACTTGCAAGAGAAATTACACAAACTAATATTTATTTTAATGCCATAATTATACTGAAACACAGAAGTTTTAACTTCATTATCTTTTAGACCAAGGTTCTGTGTGTAGAAATTGTAGGAAAAGAATGAAATTGAATGTGCTAATTGAATTGGGTACATAAATAAAGTACTGTCCAGTCTTACAGGGTCAATTTTCGGTGTTTTTAGGAGATGGTGAAAGTACCTACTTGAACCCGTGAACCACAGGTTTGGGAACGCTATCATGTACTCCCAACAGGGTTGAGTCCACGTCAGTCTATTCCGGTTCCCGTACAAAAACTATTTGTTCCCGTTCCCATGTCTCGCCGTCCGGTAAGTGTGGTTTCAATAATAATTGTTAAAACCCCCGAAATTATTGCATATAATTATACGAGGAGACCAGAATTGAGAACCCCCTCTTAGCCCCATATGGAAGTGATTAATAAAATTTTTGATTCCCAGGGTGGTTCTAGATTTCCTAAAAGTCGTTTCATTGACTCATATCCATACTAGGATTCACAGGGGGCAACAGATATAATTAGAAGCGAGTATTGTTTAGCCATTTCAACAATATTTATTTGCACGGAACACAAATGTATCCCGATGTGTTTAATATATATATATGGGTTTAAATATTTCCAGGTGAATCAATTTCTCGAAAAGAAGCCTCTAAAGGGAAATAAAGCATGAAAATTAGTCATTAGACGAAGTCCTGTGCTAATTGCAAATCACTATTGAATGCAAGAATCCCCAAGTTTCATGGATTTTAAGAAATTCTCAGCCCGAGTTTTCCTTTTCCAATTCTGTTTATGTGCTGCATCTGCTTTGGTCAATTTTATAATTTTCATGTCAGGTTGGTGGCCTACAAGGCCCGTTTCACCGGCGCATCGCTTCCAATTTTCCCTTGTCCTTGCTGAGTTTTTAATTGCAATTTTTATTGGAACTGACTTGTTTGTACATGTGGTGCTTCCAGATACGTTCCTTCAACAACTTGAGGGTTACTGCCTCCAAGTAATTTTTCGGCCATTTTCGCAAGTGTGTATTTTGATTTCAGTGCTTCATTTACCTGCAATACAGATCAATGCATGGATGGTTCTGGCCCGACAGAATTACAGCACAATTATGACACACAAATTAGCTTGGAGAATTATCTGTTTTATTTGGCTTGGGCCAATGATTGTTACTTCTGCTTACATCTTTACATCCAAGGGTTTCAATGGTGATTGTTGAGTTTATTCTTTTTACAAAGATTATGCATGGAAAATCCTGATGTCAATTTTTTGTTTTTGTTCCTTTATTGTAACATTTTGTTTTTATTTCCAAACCCGACGTGTTATGAAGAAGAGCAAGAGTATTTTCACAATTTCGCATATTCAAGCTTCTACAGTACCTTTAGTAAGTAGATTAAGTCCATTAATAGCAGGGGTCGGATTTTTGTAAATCTCCCTGGAAGAGTTTTTTCATTTTCCCTGCTGGTCATGATGTCCCTGTTCGAAGCAAGTTTAAAACTCCCTGTTGCCAAAATAATTTTCGTAATTCATCCCAACAAATTCAAAAATCCCTGCTGAAAAAAAATCATTTTCGTAAATCACCTTAACAATTTCGAAAATCCCTGTTGACAAAACCATTTTCAGTAAAACACCTTAACAATTTCAAAAATCCCTGCTGACAAAAATTGTTTTCAATAAAACACCTCAACAATTTCGAAAATCCCTGCCAAAAGAAAGGTCAACAGATTTGAAAATCCCTGTTTGCAATCCCTTTTGAAAATTTCCCTGCTGAAATTTTTTTTTCCCTGGGAAGATTCTTCCCGTCTTCCCACATAAATCCGACCCCTGATTAATAGTTTTACATATTGCAGGCTCACACACAAACAATGGGGAGAGGATGGAGTTAAATTTTAAATTAAACGTCTGGCAGAATTGCAACAACCAAAATCCGTCTTCTGTGAATCATAATCTGCAGATTGCACAAGAAGCATTGAAAAACGTTTTTCATGTTCCGATAACTTCAAAATGAAGCCAAATGAACACATTTCAATCCTCGTAAAATTCAATTTACCCACTCATGAACAAGGGGGAATATTGATCTTTTTGCTTGACCCAATTTGCCCTAATGGCGCGTAATTTTACAGAAACGAATAAAATAAAAGCACCTGTGACTAGTACTAAAGAGAGGTCAAGAAGGGTCGAAGTGACATTTGCGCAAATCCTTTTGGTCGATATCGTGAATCTTTTTGCAATCCATGAAAGATTTGGAAGCGCTTTTGGACAGTCCCTCTATAAAAGCTGTGTGGTTTATCATATATTTAAATTTGATAAATTTTAATTGCCTGAGGTCACAGGAATGAATCCGGTCTTCTCCAAAATCAATTGGGCTCTGACACCAATGTGGTACTGTGGCCAAATGGTAATGTGTCACTGTAAAACGTTTTGAATTCTGTGGTGACATTGGCTCGTCAGTTATCGTGTGGACGGACAAATGAAACAAACCCCTAACAAATAGACAGTCAGATACCAACTTAAATAACGGGGTTACGAAAAAATAACGTGCTATACCTTCAACATGGGATATACATACTGAAATCATCATTTCAAGGGGGTAGGGGTCAAACATTTCCAAAAGTACGTGACGTTCATAAAGTACGGCCCCACACTGCATTTGAAAAACAGTTACGTTGGCTTTGTTCCCTAGAGCGAAACAATTTTGGTGTTGGAGTTGTAGTAATTAGCAAGCTTCAAACAATATAGACTTGCATGATTACAAGAAATGCCTGCAATTAGGCTCCAAAGATTAAATATAACTATTGCATTTAGAAAACGCTTAATGACACACTGGGTAATTACAATAGTACAGTTTTATTAATCAATGATTACAAATGATAATACAGAAATAAAGAGCATAAAACATATCTATAGTTATTCTCAATAAGGATTTATTTAGTGGGAAACTAAAATACAGCTGTGCCTACTGATGAGAACTACACTTTTAGGAAGATTCCATGTCCAAATTGAAGTTCACTTACAAAGATGCACATATATTCTATGAATTACAATTACTAGAATAGCTACACAAATATGCCTATCAAACATTGGATCTTTGCAGGGAGAAAAGATACAGCAACTATATAATCCTGGATAACTTAAAGGCATTACTGACAACAGACAGAAATGAAATCTATTTGTAAATTGGCTTGAAAAATTGTGACAATTGATTTGAAATGAGGCTATGTAAATAATATGAGCAGCTCTGACAAACAAGACATCCGCAAAAATGTAACTTGCATCATAAATTTGTCGCTACTATAGCCGATGTACAATTATGCATATAATAAAATTAATTATAGGCATTAGTAATTAAATATAATATTTTCACATTATAAGAATACAAACGTACAACATCGTGCACCTATTGGTTCACATATTATGGTAACTTCATGTTATTATAATACGTTCACATCATGTATAATATTATAAATTTGTACGTGCTTATACTACAAAAACATTAATATTTCCAAAGTACATAGCCCTCAGATAAAATCACTGCCAGTGCCAAAGAGATAGCTCGCTAATAACACCAGACTTAATTGCAATTAGACAAACTCCCGTACTTTCTACTTCCCATTTAAATTAGCAAATTCCATGACCCTGTAGAGAGTCGGCTAAATTTAATTTTGATTCTTACTATAATCCTAATAACTACAAATTTTTCTACGACACCCGTCCAATTCTTCAAACATACACTTAGTGCTTAGGTAATACCAAAGTCAATACTACGGATGTACTTGTAGGTGACCAATTCTAGAGAAGTTAGAAGCTGACACTCCCTTATTTATTACTAGCTTTTTTAGAATTGCTCGCCCTCCTCTTTGCACAGACATCTCGCAAGAGTCCCTTGACGAGCTTGATCTCCCTCTCCAAGTCCTTCTTCTGGTCCTTGAGGACGTCATTCTGGGACTCCATATCTTTCTCTTGTTCCAAGCAAATCAGGGTCTCCAACTTTTTCTTCTGTCGGTAGCGAGTGGCAGCGGTTTTGTTTTGCTCCTTCTTCCGTATAACCTTGTCCGTGACATTGACCCAGGTCTTTCCAACACTGGCGGCTGCAGATGGTTTCCGACCTCTGCGAAACAATACCATAATTTAGTTCCATTATTTTTACTATATTTTTTTATCTTACACCGAGACTGTCCAAAACTTTAACCTGACTGATACAGCTCATTTAGAGTGTCAAGTGACCTTTTAAATTCTGAGCTGGGTCAATCTGGTAAAATTGAGGGACATTTTTGAATAAAATCACTAAAAATCCTCACCGGCGCTCTGGCTTGATTAAGGCTAGACTGGCCTTTGTGATAGCACTGCTGGACTTTTCATTGCTATTACTCTTATTGCTACTTGAGATGATATTGGCGGCAGGGTAAATAGCACTGGCAGTGTCGAAGTCCCCGATAAGAAGGGCGTCAAGGGTCCTTTCCTGAGCTTCATCCTCAGAATCACTGGAGTTGACCGAGTTGTCAATGGTAATAACGGCGAAGCCGCTGTCAAACTGGCTCTGAGAATCGTCCGTGGTGTAGACAACAATTTCTTGACCGACGCTGGAGGGACTCCCGATGCTGCTGTTACTGTCGCTATCCTCATCCATGACGCTGCTCTCGTCCATCAGGCCCAAGTCTTCGCCTTCATTCTGAAGGGCCAGGAGTTCTTGTGCATAGATGATCGGGATGTCTTCGGAACTCCCAGTGGACTTGGGCAGGCCCAGCTCTGACAGAATCGCATCAAAACTGGCGTCCAGATCTTCCAAACGGGTGACCTGATTGTGTGCGAGAGTGACCGACTCCTCGCTGATGACTTTGGGCGGGAGCACGTCATCCATGAGCTGGTCCACCTGAGCATTGACCAAGGAGCCTAGTTCTTCAAAGGCTTCCAGGTTCAAGGACTGCTCTTCCCAGCGAAAGTCCATGTCTGGAACCATAAAATATTCAATTGTTAACTTAACGACAACAATCCAACACTCTATCACGATCTGGGAAATATTTCTGGACAATGCTTTTGACTCAAAATAAAAACAATGACAATTAAAATTACTCAACAAAATGAAGTTAATTTATATCAATTAAATGATTCAAAAATGAAATGAAATTCAAAACTAAAATTCCTTACCGTCTAAATCGCTTGGCAAAGGCACGCTGTTAATTGTATTGTGTCCCATTTGAAAATCGCCAGATGGTAAGTCACCGACTGACCCCAAAATGGGCATTGGGGGCGGTGTGATGGACTGACTTGGGCAGAGAAGGGAGCTGGGTCCATTGCCAAGAAGGAAAGGGCTGGTGTTGGTAGAATTGACATTGGTTCCAAAGCAAATTTCCGTTAGCTCATACTCCGAGAGATCTTTGTCGAGCTTGACAGGGTCCTCGAGAAGGGGCAAATTGAGGGAGTACAAAGTAGGGGATGGTGGGGCTGGTGATATTGGCGGGCTGATCTCTTTAGCAGACGAGAAGTTCTCGTACTGCCATGAGCCTTGTAGAGACTCCATGGCTGGCTTCCGGTGTTCCTAATCCTGACCGTGAAATTGATGACGAATTTTCAGGAAAAATTGAACTCTCAAAGCTTTGATTTGCTTGACTTGGAAAACTAATCCGATTGTTGAGAGGATTAAAAATAAAGGGTTGTAAACTTGATGAATTTCGTATATGAAGACCACTTGGGTCGATGATTGTAGAAGTAAACGACCTGGAAAAAATAGAAAACATTTTCATTAGAAATTCGAATCCAATTTAAAACATCCTGGAGGTTCCTATAAAAATTACTATTGACATTCAAATTGATTTCTGGGGTCAAGCAATCTCCGCATACAATTTTGGATCCAGCATACATGTACATACATACGCATACAAGCTTTAGGCCATTTTCTGGTCCAGAATTCAAGCCCATTAAGATTACAATCGCGTAGACTCTCATTGGTTGTTAAAATTAATTATTAATTGTTTTGACCATAATATCCCGAAATTTTACCTAAACTTTTCATCATCCTATTTATTTCCTTCAAGCAGTCCTCTATTATTGCGTCATATTTACAAAACCCTTAACGTAAATAATTATCTTCAATTACTCCACATTTACAGAGGTGTATCCATTTAGCACTTAAGAATGTACGAATTCCGGCCATTAAAATATGACAAAGTTCAAGTGCCAAAAACTATTCGTGTGGACACATTTTGAAGGCGCCAGTTAAAACAGTTTCGATTGGGATTGTCTCTAACATAATTATGTAATTATGCAACGGCTTCTTTAACTTACACATTTTTCCTTTTTGCAAAAAAAAATCTCTCAAGTGCTCCTAATAATCGTAAGTTCAGGGCCGGCTTGTAAAATGGCTTTAATTGTGAATGGAGCAGGCAGTTCATTCACTGGCATGATAAAAAATAAACGTGATAAAAGCCATCAAAGGCCACATGGGATTTCTACCGCTCAAACATCCTAATGGAAAAACTATGCAATTCCTGATATCAGTGTTCCATAGAGAAGCCGCTATTTACTTCGAAGCACATGTTGTCAAATTCGACAGGCTTTTAAATGATAAAAAAGATTTACGCATTTTGCTGATTTTTTTAATACCAAAATCTGCATGGTATGAAGCAAAGGAGGAGGACAGGGAATGCATTAACTGAAGAAATTATTAGTACTAAAAAAATTAGTACGATCAAAAGGGGCAATGTCTAAAGTAAATTGTCAGGTCAAAATCTTCATAAAAGGGGAAATCTTCAGTCATGAGCTGACTGGGTGTGAGGATAATTATTTTAGGTTAGAAACAAAAAAACAAGAGTCACGTGCTGGACTCTGAGACATAATATTTATAAATGTGCAAATATTTTCCATATAATTTAGGAACTGTGGATGCAGTTTGGAGTTTGGAGTTCGAGACAGCTTAAACAATTTTTCAAGGCATTGACAGCTATAATAGCACTCGTTAACAGCTGTTCTTTCAAATGGAGCTGTTCATCAAATTCTGGCTATGAACTGATATTACCATTTACACGGATTGCACTAATGGCTGATTAATGTTTTTTTTTACATACGGACGGAAATCCCTCGGTAATAAATATTATTACTGCAAATATCATCCTAACCTTTGACAGAAGCTATTTTTTCCTGACTTTAGTACGTGTATATCTGAACATGAGAGGAGGGGGAATATCTGATAAAATTTACATCCTTTCATTAGTCCAGAGCATGACCATTGAAAAACCCGACAGAGGAGATCGTCTTTCTTGATGAATTTTTCCGCCAATAGGAATAGGGCAGACTCATAAAAAATCCCGAGATTAATTTCTACTGAGACATTGCAATTTAATTGCGTAACACTACCGTAACGGGTCAAAAATCTGGACTGCACTTTTAGCCATGTATTTTATTCCTTATCACTGTTAATAAATTGTGAGGTAGGATTTATGAGCAGAGAGTCTCCCATCATTTCATAAGCTAATAAATGCAAAAAGGCTTAGTAATTTTACGGGTGACAATAATATATGAGCATTGCGTACACATGTTTATCATTGAGCTGCCCTGATAACATTGCACTGCCACTAACTGCTTGGCAACACTTGAGATTGCTAACAGTTCCTGAGCATTCATTGGTTGACAGATTCATCAACTCGAGCAGCTGGGATGGACAGTTTGCTAATGGAAAAACCACCTGTACAAAAAATTATCAGGGCAAATCTACTGACACTGATTTTGAAACATTTTCACGTTCAAAATGTGCAATCATCTGGTCTGTAATTCTTCCAAGTCTTCTCTTTAAAATTTTGGCGGAAATGCGTAAGCTTAGGCTAAAAAGCACATTTTGAGGGATGACATTTCCATGGATTCAAATTTGAAGGAATATTTAAGGTCTAAAATAATGCGTGCATAGGAATATGATGTTCGAGATATTTTTGAAAGGGACATTTTTTCGCTAGGATTTTTAATGATGGGCGACCTTATTTCCTAGGCATATTTACGACCCTACACCTCTGAGGATATGGCGTAAATCTAAAGGTTATGACAGACAATTTGTAAGAGTAGACTCCACTCAACATCAAAAATGTGTCTCACAGGGACACCATACATACGCATTTTTAAAATACAAACAGCCCTTGCAATCATTGTAAATTGTAATACTAATCTGCCTTCAAGGCATTCCCAGTAAACTGCCATTGACCTGGTATCCAATTTAATAGCAAAGTAAAAGGTGCCCTACTCTCTCGTATTGCATGTCTCCTGTCTGCTCTACCTGAACTAATAACAAGTGTGCACCTTTACCCATTCCATTATATCTATTTATTTGTACTTACATCACCTCTTGTACACAAAGCTCCTTCAGAGGTACCATTTAAACATAGACAACAAAACCCTTGTTTTAATCCTACCCTTTCCCTCATCAAAATGCATACATACTGTCTTCACGCTTTTTCTGGTTGAGTGTGTGTGTGTGTTTGTGTGTTACAATGGTCATTAAATTCCTGGGTGCTATGCATAGGGAAAGGTAAGTTAATTATATATAGCCCACTGAAAGCTATAGGGAATCCACAAGTGCCCCTAAGGCACATTCACACTCAATTCTTGCTCCAACAATAGCAATGAGTTCTTCCAGGGTCAATGAATACGAAGGGGCCAGGTCATTCAGCATTGGCCTCAAATAACGCTCTGGTTTTGACGCTCCCAATGAGTGCATATACAAAAAGGGGCTACTTAAGACCACAGAAATAAATGCATTTCTAATATTACAGCCATTGAGTTAAAAGAAGCCCTTCAAATATGCGGTTTAAAAAGCAAGGGGTATTAAATGCTCCAGTAGCTTTTGATAATAATTTGTATTTTAAAAGATTTTTTGATTTTTTTTTTTAAATTTAGGGGGGGAAATTTTTCAGAGTTTTAAAAGGACGTTAACGTAGCATGTGCATGAGCCCTTATAGCATGTGTGTACATAATAGGGACAGTAGTGGTAGGATAGGTCTGCGGAGCAGAGAGATTTGACCAATAACTGCAGACACACTCTCTCTATATTTACTAACTATGGGGAAATTAAGTTGGGGAAAAAAAGGTGCTGACGTCAACAACATGTCTGTGACTGTTCAAAGTCCAAATATCCCAATTCTTAGAGAAATACGTCCATCCTTTAGCATTGGGTTTCTTAGATTAAGGGGAATAAATTACTTTGGAGGCAGGACTTGACCCCGGAATACATATTTATATGTGAAGTAGATTTAAGTGGATCTACTGAGCAGTATCAATGTTAAAGGAATTTTGATGTATGAAAAGTTTGTATTGGGGTTGGAATCAAAATTCCAAGGAATAGTAAATTAAGGGCTGATTGATATTTTTAAAAAACTTACTCCATGATGTATGTTGTACGTAGCACACTTCCGTGCGCGGAGAGGCTGTGTAAGCGTACACTAGAACCCCATTGTTGCCATGGCAATTAGTACATGTCGATAATCGACATTTGAGAACAGGAAAAAATATTTACTTCTTGATTACTCTGGTTCTGAATTTCAACTGAGCTCCTGCATGGGTTGCTCCCAAGGATGATGCAATCCTTTCCTTGTGGGGCTAGAAGTGCCAGTGTTGGGCAGGGAGTTGTTGTTTTGCAATGGTAGCGGGAACATTTGAATGTTATTGATGGAGGAGAAATTACGATTAGACTTTTGACCTCTTGACTTGGAATGGGAAGCAGGTCAGGTGGTAATCCATCCTAATACAAATGAATCCGACAGAGGTGCTGTCCCAGGCACAAAGATAACGGCTTCGCTTTCCCCATTTGACAACTTTGTGCTTCAAACTGGGCAGAATTGATTTTTTAAATGTAATTAAATGTGATGAATTCAATATTAAAATATTGAAAATTCAATAGAATCCTATTTTTAGCTTGAAAATATTATGTGACGGTGAGATGCGAAAAAATATTGCTTAGTTGACTATATCTGTACATAAGAGAATAATGAATATAAATAGGGTTAAACTTTACCCTTCCTTAACGTATGCTAATTTGGCCTCAACTTACGCAATCCTTGACTTTGCAGACCGATTTGACCTGCGGACTGATTTATCTTAATTCATAATTATTATTAATTTCAAAAGTTAATGTAAAATATTTGTAGTTAGAGACACGAAATTGTATAAAGACCTTTAATTTTTCAAACCTAAACTTCACCCTATTTTAACTCAAGTCTCGGCTTTTCGAACTTGAACTAATATCAGCATAATTTTGCTGAAAAGAAACTAGCGTTTTCAGAAACTTGGTAGGAGTACATGTAATATGCAGATGTCTGAACCTATTTGACACTAATATAATTCAGAAAACCCAACCCCAACCTAACCTGGCAGAAGTATAAAGTAAGTATTTAGAAAGACTCCCAGTCTTAATAAATATCAATCCCTACATTTCCTCGTCTTCATATTTGCCCAGCTCACAATCAGTTTTTCCATGAGGCTTCCCCTTCAAGTTTCCTCTACCAGGCAACGGAAATCTCTAAATGAGCTCCGAATCAAGTTCAGTTTGCCCAACACTGGCATTATCCGGCACATGACGTCGCGTAAACCAATGATGTTCGCTGGGGATACCGTCTCTCAGGACGGACGGCAAAAATCGGGACGGGATAGGGACTTTGAGACGGATTCGGTTCTAAAAATTAAGAGAGGAGAGGGACTGAGACGGGATCGAGACGTTGACCGTAAAATACATTATGGATAGGGACGAATACTTGGGACGATTCGATTTAATCCAGTCACCGCTACTCTCACTATTTACAACCTCGTTCATTTACATGTGCTGTATACCATACATATGTAGCAATGAATATAACAATGGTGGGTACCAGGAATGGTTGTCACGTGAGATGGAGAGAGGGATAGGGATAGGATAGGGATACGGACGGGGACGTTCATTAACGACGTTAGCGCTGACTGGCCGTGACTGAGACTAGATCGTCTGGTGTTCAGGACGGATTGGAGGGACGTAAGGATTTGTGACTGAGTGTTACCAGGGATATGGACGTAACTAGTAGGGATTTTCCCATCATTGGCGTAAACGTCTTGGGACTAGAAATCGAGGCATGGCTTACAGTGGGTGGGTCAACACATGAGTGACGTCTCCAATACAAAAAGTACTTAAATACTGAAAACGTTATCAGCGGAATGACTCACGTGCTGTGTGAGTGCGAGTCTCCCAATCCCACTCTTTCTCACAACCACTCTTGACTCTTGTCAAGCAGTGTTCAGCCGTATGAAAGCCATGTCCACGTCCCATTTAAACTGCCTTGGGCATAATTAAAATGCATACGCAGAAATGCACTCCCCCAATATGGGCTCTAATGACTTTCCTTATTATTCATGCACAATTACACCAGACATTAAAAACTGGAATGCTATGATGCTGTAAATACAGTCATAAAAATTATAACTACTGCAAACGGCCATCTCACATTTCAAAACAAATTCCTATTTAAATAACAAAGCAGCGTCTCCAAAAGGGCAAAAATATTTTGATGCATATATAAAGAACCATCGTTGACAGGAAGAGTGCCCAAGAGAGTCAAAATTGGGTAATTTTGAGAGATGCTCTTGCACTCCGAGTGTACTGTATTACGAGTGCAAAATTTATGCGAACCCGGATGGAACTCAATTTAAAATATTTTATTTATAAATTGTAGTTATACATACGCTGGAAATATATTCTACACTGATAGCCAGTACCATCCCACAGTAGATAAATGTACATGAGAATTTTAAATGTAGTAACTGTAACTAAAGAGATATGTTATCATTTCTGGAGCGAGAGAGAAAAAAAACAGATGCAGTCCGACACACACCTTTGATGGCATATATACTGGATACTGTCTAGAAAATACTATTACCGTTTAATCAGTAGCTTGGGTTAAAAGGGTGCATGGATTTTAACACTACATATACACAATTACGCACCTCATATATGCACGTATTATATTAAACATTAATACTAAATAATGACCATATGGCTATTTCCTTTGCAGTTTTGCAGCTACACAAAGTTCTTGTATACACATACCTTTTTTTAAAAAGAATTTCTATCAACTTACAACATATGTGTAATAATCACTAGCATTACTTGTAAGTAAATATATATGATTAGCTCTAATACAGCTGGGCATGCATGTAACGATGTAACTATATAGTGCAGGCATTCTCTGAACTAAAAAACGAGGGCGATAGACAATGCATTATAGGGGTTAACATCATGAATAATAATAACTATAGATATATATACATTTTGCTTCCACATAATGACATGTAATTACATTTTTAGACGAGAATGCAACATTAACCGCAACATATTTTTATATAGAGATATATCTGTGTATTTCATAATTTGCATATATAGATTTACTATTTTTATATGTCACTTCCCTTATATATGTCAATACTTTTTCAAGGAAGCTACATAATAAAAACTATAACAAGTAAAACCTATGGGGACATCACAGGGTTCCATGAAGTAAGTACAATCCTCCCATCATAACAATCACTACACTCCACATAATTATATAAAACCAACGTAGGGCAAGCCCGGAATTTCCTCCATGTGTATCAAACTTTCCTCCAAAATTTTCCGAGATGTAGTTCTTCGACCCTGGAAAATATTTTCAACCTCAGTGACCCGCAAATATTTACTGATGGCAATGAATGTTCTTTAAAAGTTGCTGGATATTCTTCTACAAATACCATCCAGAGGAATTGTAAATTCCAATTAAAATGGGTTCCATGGACTATACGTTGGGAGAGGAATACTTTCTGGGACCCTGCAGTTCAAGTCACACTTATCAATGCACAATATAGTAACCTCCAATTTAAAAACGAGTGCACTCGATACATATAGCGTATGTATGCGTAGATACTTTATCTACACAGTATCTACTTGAAATGGTCAACTCGTGCGTAAACTTTGGGATAGTTTTAAAACGTTGAAGAGGCCAAATATAAATGCGTAGGCCTCTATACACTAGATGTTCTTCTCGATTTTTAACGTAAACCGGATAGAATTCAATACTTAAAAATCAATTCGGAAGTTCAAATGGAATATACACAGATGACAAGTTGTGTAGCTACAGTGTTGTGTGTTCTTTAACAACATGAATAAACTGAATACAAAATATCCGCTTGAAATTAAATAAACTGTAAGGAATTTAAATCTTGACAAAGATGTTTAGCTTTGCAGATAATTTAAAACGATTTTTTTTCACATTTAAATTGTTTTCAGTGGAATCCGTTTTTTTATTATAAATAGCTATGTAAAATATTTTGTGTAACTTCTTGAAGGATAAGGTGTAAATTTGTCGCATCTTTCCCAGCACTCAAAGACAGGGCATGAATGACATCAGACGCTTTCGGTTACGTTCATCAAATATTTCACAGTAGTTGGGAACATTTTAGGGAAATCTCTTGAACAAGATCATTTTTCTATGAAAAACCCTGAGCGGTGTAGTTTTGGGCGGACACGGAGTACTGTAGTACAAGTCATATAGCGATTTTTGTAACAACACTGCTTCTCCTAATTACATTCCATTTGAACTTGCTCAACAGGATTTGCACACCCTCTTATAAAGTACGTGCATGTAAAAGAGTACACCTCTACCCCACTCATACATTTGTCAAGGAGTGCATTTAATTCTATCGCTTGCTATCAATCGAGGGGCTTTCGTTATCTTCGGTATTTTTGAAAAAGCTGGATTTGGTTTTGCACTCCCGGATTGTGACTGTCATTAAGTCCACTGTGACATCCGTGATGACGATTTGGTCCGCCAAAGGTTGCTTGCTAATCCAATATTCAGCGGGAGGGGCATTATTATTGTTTCCCTCCGGACCATTCTTATTATTACCAAGGTTCGCAGTTCCGGATGGCAGCCCGTTATTAGCATGTGTATTATTAGGACCAGGTGTACCATTGATGGGAGCTGTCTCCGGAAGCTCCGTGGATTTTTGCACTACAGCTGGAACCGGATTAATTTTCTCTCCTCTGTCATCTTTAACTGAAGCTGTACTATCCTTATGGCGGCTCTGATCCGACTCCTTGTCCTTCCTTCCTTGAGAAACTTGCTGGAGTGATCGCTTAGGCGAGACTTGTCTCTCCTCCCGGCTTTGCTTGCTGGCCCGTGATGGAGTTAAAGAGGCAGGCTGGTCTTGAGATTCAGATTTAGCCGGGTGAAGTCTGGGGACTTTTGTGGGTGGAGTTGAGCCCGTTGATCTAGGTGAGTGATCCTGACTTGCCATAGTTGGACTAGACTTCGGAGACGTTGTGATGGTCACCCCGATTTTGCCCGACTCTCTGCGAAACAAACAACTATAATGAGTTTAGGTGAAGAAACAAACCGATATATTTAAAATTCCCTGGCTTAAGAAACTCCGAGCAGGAAATTGTCATCCCTCGGATCCGGGAATGCAAAATTAGATTCGGTAGAGATCGGACCCCTGTATGTTGATAGCAATATACGTAATAATTATGACTACTATAATTATTGCTTTACTTGATAACTTCGGCTTTCCTCTTCAGAGTCTCCCTCTTCGACGACTTTTCCTTTTCCTCATGTTCCGGGACAGGGGAGGGCGAGTGATCACGACTTGAAACCTTTGGTCTTCGTTTCGGAGAAACTGGAGATAAGTCTCTTTCAGCCTCCTTCTGAAAAAAACATATTTCAGATTGTTATTGTTTATTTTTAAAAACCTATTTTGGATATTAATGTACCCTTCTACTGAGTAGCAATTTACATTACATATTCTGGTTAGAAATTCTGGAAACCTTTTTTTCCCTTCATAAAATGTAATTTTATTCCAATTCGTAATCGCATTAAAATTTCCTTACATGAGTTGTATTTCGGTCCTTCTTAGGTTTGGGCCCTCTTTTATGAGGCGTTGGATC
The DNA here is from genome assembly GCA_947179485.1 of Allacma fusca. Classification (NCBI taxonomy): domain Eukaryota; kingdom Metazoa; phylum Arthropoda; class Collembola; order Symphypleona; family Sminthuridae; genus Allacma; species Allacma fusca. The sequence continues at coordinate 1,893,336 of OX359246.1, read as the reverse complement.
CTCTTTTTCTTTCTCCTCAAAAGCTTCTATGAGCCTTGCGTCTAAAATATTTTCGTCCGGTTCCCAAGTGTTATGTCTAAAATTTCACAAAAACATTGAATACGTGAATTAAAAAATAATACTCATCACTACGAGAACTACATAATAAAATTCCCGAAGCTCCATATTAGCTTCGTATTAAAAAAAACGCTTCAAACCATTATAATTTTACAACAAGAACTTACTTAATGCTCCAACCTTTCCATTTAACCAGATATTCCACTCTTCCCTAAAAACCAAAAACAAAAAGTCAATTAAAAATTGTTCCCCGATTCTTACGCAAGATTTGATAGGAATTTCAACAAAAAAAATATTTTCAACAATTACGCCGCACTTTTATATCCCAAATTTTATTTACCTTCCGAACTCGTTTTTTCTCAATTCTTTCCGCCGCAAAAACCTGATCACCCACATCTGAGAGCTCCATCCTGTCCTCATCCGACTGTGTCTACAAAAATTTGTTCCAAATCCTTTTAATTAAATTCATTTTCAAATTTACCAGAGCCCCAATAAAGTTTTTGGAAAAAAATATTATACGCTTCAAACCCATTAAAATTTTACAACTTATTACAAAATATGCAATTTGGGTAAAAATTTGTTTAACTCACATGATCAGACATGGCTTGGACCAATAACACTATTAATTAAATAAAATGTAACCGCGACAATCCAGGAATTATTTTTAACACTGCCCAGTTCTATTTCGTCGCAATTGAATGACTGTGCTTTGAGGGTCGGAGGAAATCCTGAACAATTTGTGAGAGCTGAATTTTTAAAAATGAACAATTCCCTTGACGTGACTATTTGTCTACGTCCGAACGTTCCCTTAACGCTTGTCACCAAAAGGAGGCTGGGGAAATTACAGAAATTAAACGGAAATTTGAGTCCGTGTGTGGATCTTGTATATTTCCTATATGGCAAGCGTTACACACTCATTATGTTCTCGGGTTGTTTTTATGTGAAGATTAATGGGCAAGTTGTGATGGGGAGCAAGTAATCCCCGCGAGTATTCTTCCCAACGAAAATTTCTACCGCCTAACAAAATCCAATAGTTATCCCCGAAACGTAGTAGAAAAAATGTAGGGGCGCAGACTCCATAGCGTGGGTAATCTGAGAATCCGTCTCCGAATAATTCTTTTAAAGGTCAAATTGGTTCTGCAAGAGTCAAAAACTCTAATACATTTTCGAAAGGTGGATAACAAGCGTAGTAAAGCATTAAAAAACTGAGATTACAAACACCCCCGGGTATATGAGAATCGGCCTCCGAATAATTCTGCTGAAGGTCAAATCCCATTGTTATAATGTACAATATTCTTCTTTTCGACCAAATTATCTCAACTATAAGATTACATTTCGCAAACATGCATATTTACGTTTAAGCGAAATTCCCCATTCACAATCAGCACAAGTAATAGCCCGCCCTACACTATCACTTTCCACCCAGCATCTCATTACCCAAAAAATCAAAACAGTATTTAAGAAACAGAAATTTTCCTAACTACAAGAACAGCATGACGTTTGGATAATTCTCATTGAAGTAAATAAAACCCACAAATCTTGTTGACAGGCAGGCTCAAGACTAACTTCAACTTCTCAAATTCAGTGGTCGTCATGGGTACATCAAAATTGTGTCTTTGTCGAAGTTGTATTGTACTCAAGTGTGGTAAAAATTATGACTAACATCTGAATAACTACCAAACCTGTCGTTTTTCAGGTAAAACAAACAGACAATATACGGGGTTGCTTAACCCCTCGTAGTGAACCGGAGCCGCGTAATAATTGATGTAGCCACTAGAACCCGGGAACAATAAGTGTTGGAATGAGATCATGGGCTGTTCCCGTGCTCGATGGGAACAGGAACAAAATGAAAATCCTTGTTCATGTCCCCAGGGGTCGGTTTCACTGGAAAGTGTTCTTTTTCCCGTACCCAAACTGCTTGGGAACAGAATATTTATTCCCGTGCTCGTTCATGTAATTACTCGTTCCCACTTGACGTGACGATCACTGACTCAGATTACCATGTCTGTAGAGTTTGTACCCCCTCAGTTTTTAAGGATTTACTACATTTCAGGGATAACTGTTAAAGTTTTTGTTATGCGGTAGAAATTTTCACCACGGATACTAATACGGTGGATAACTTGCTGACCAGGTGTTAATAGGCAGTTGGGCAGGATATGGGATTCAATGGCTTCCACTGGAAATTGAAAGTTGCCGCCTTTTCCGTTTATTTTCCCAAAAACAGGACGAGTTGTTACATTCTGTGACTCAACTAAGAACTACCGTGAGTAACTTGAAATCCCCATTGCAAAACCCGTCTATACTCCATAACTCAATGGTTACATCCGTCTCACAAGGTACGATTTTGACGTGTTAACTCTTATATTTGAATAAAGTATATCACAAGTTTTAGTACTCCGCTTGCACAGTGTGCTAATTTTTAAAACACGGAACACCTTTGCAAGCTTGACGAAACTCGAAGTAGGGATTTTTGAAAAAATGTTTACCTTTTGGGGATTACTATGCTATAGTACAACTTTTTGAAAAATATTATGACTAGTTTACAAAATTGTGAAAGATGTCAATTCTCTCAACATTGTGGTATTAGTACTCTATTAGAGAGACGACCTGTAAGCCACAGCGTGGCTGAAAAAAGTGGCAGTAGTGATACAAACGGTGAAATCTGTTTTTTGTAGTAAAAATCATGGAAACTCTTTTAAATCCCGTCATCTTGCATTTTTCCTTTCAGAATTGACCGCGGAAGTAATTGGCCACTTTTCATACTTTTAATGGGGTCCCCCGAATGACATAAAATTTTCCATATTAAGTACCATAAGAAAATTTCATTTTTGTCGGTTGGTGCAAATTTTAAAGAAACATTCAAAACTTTTTAAGTTAAAATATGCTAAAGCAAATTAATGAAGCTCGGAAGTATAAAGTACTAAATATACTGTATTTTACCTGTCAAAATACTAAATACCTAGAAATTTGTCCAGCTTAAAATAGGTACATTTAAATACAGTGTTTGAAATTACTTCGCATCTCTGCATCAACTATTCTACGTATAATCCCTCGAAAATATACTCTCCGATATAATCCCCCTGTTTAAAACTTGAATAGCATTTACGCTGATGTGCAATCCCTCCCTTGAAAATAACTTTAACAAATATACACTACTCTAATTAATCCCTCAAATCAAAACCTCCCCAAAATATATACCCTCCTATGTAATCCCTCCGATGGAAATACCCAAACATACACCCTTCGACGTAATCACTCCAATAAATATGTCCTGAAACTTGTGATACGTTTTGTTCAAATCCAGGAGTGTCGTGTCAAAAGCTTACCTTGTAAGGTTAACCATCTAATATTAATGGTTATTTCGTTGAGTGCTGTGCTATGTATACTACATTGGATTTTCCCCAATATAAAGTGACTACTACAAAACAAAGTACCCTACTTAGCAGAACTATGCAAAATCTTTGGTCTTCGTCGTCCAAGTGCGAAATAAATTCCCTGTTAAAATTTTAAAGCTCAAAATACCTAGGAAAATACATTTTGCAAAAACAAGCCCCTGTTTGGGGCTCGTGTTCTACCAACGTTCAGATTTTGGGAGAATTTCTCGAGACTTCCTTGTGTTTGAAAATCCCTCCAAAATTTAACCAAAATTTGTTTGCAATTTTTGTTTTACAATTAATTTTTTTCAAAATGAGATGAACTAATCACACCTAGCCCCAAGATTTGGGAAATTAAGGTTGACTTTCACAGTCACCTGTATTAAGAACAAATTAACAGAATAATATGAAAATATTAAATGCAAATACTTTTGTGCTTGAAATATATGAAAATACTAATAGTTCTAAGATGAAAATACTTATAAACATAATAATAACTTAACAGCTTATAAACGATGTAATTATTACCACAATTCGTGGATCTTACAGGATAGCATTTCATCACTTGTACAATTAGTATGTTTATAACCAAGTTTATAACAAATATTTTTTGTGTTAAAAATGTTTGAAATTATTATGTACTGTGTCGTAAGGCAAATACTATTGTGGTATCAGTGAAATAAATTATTTCTTTCTCTCTCTTCTCATAGTACGTATAAAATATAGCATGAAATGACTATCGAAGAGGAAGCTAATTGAATAGGCAAACTTCCTTAGAAGAACCTTTAGCTTTATGCATACGAAGAATTTCTTGATGAGGAATTAGCGCATACACGTAATAATACTCTAATAAAAAATGGCTACCCAAGAATGTTTATTCAAAAAAGAATTGAGCTAATGCGAATAAAATTTAATGGTGCATATCATGATCGCCCCAACTCAATGGAAGCATCACCAATTATGCATAGCAGTCCAGATACCCAAATCTGTGATGAGGAAGAAAGACGAATCCATGAAGTTGTCGATAATATGATTATGGAGGAGTGTCAAATTGAAAAACAGGTTTTGGCTATTCTTTTTGAGGCGTTGGATCCTCTTTTTCTTTCGCCTCAAACGCTTCTATGAGCCTTGCGTCTAAAATATTTTCGTGCGGTTCCCAAGTGTTATACCTAAAATTTCACAGACACATTGATTACACAATTACAAAAATAATACTCATCACTACAAGAACTACATAATTAAATTAACAAAGCTCCAAAATAGCTTCATATTTAAAAAAAACGCTTCAAACCATCCGCCAAATTCATAATAATTTTACAACAAAAACTTACTTAGTGCTCCAACCTTTCCACTTAATCAGATATTCCACTTTCCCCTAAAAACCAAAAGTAAAAAGTCAATCAAAAATTGTAGATAATCCGATTCTTACGCAAGATTTGAGCAAAATTTCAACAAAAATGATATTTTCAACAATTACGCCCAACTTTAATATCCCAAAATTTATTTACGTTCCGAAACCGCTTTTTCTCGATTCTATCAGCCGCAAAAATCTGATCACCCACTTCCGAGAGCTCCGTCCAGTTCTCATCCGACTGCGTCTATAAATATTTGTTTCATATCCTTTTTATTAAATTCCACTTACAATTTACCACAGACACAATAAAGTTTTGGGGGAAAAAAATTTGACGCTTCAAACCCATTAAAATTTTACAAACTTACTACAAAATATGCAATTTGGGTAAAAATTTTGACTCACATGATCAGACATGGCTGGACCAATAACACTATTAGTTAGATAAAATGTAACTGAGATAATCGAGGAATTTTATTACTGCCCAGTTCCAATCCGTCGCAACACAACTGAATGACTGTGGTTGAGGGTCGGGGGAAATCGTGAACAATTATGAGGGCTGGATATTTAAGAATCAACATTCTCTTTGACGTGACTATTTGTTTACAGCCAAACGTTCCCTTATCGCTTGTCACTCAAAGGAAGGCTGGGGAAATTACAGAAAATAAACGGAAATTTGAGTATGTATTGACGTCTTGAGTTGAAGTTGCCGCCTTTTCTATTTATTTCTCCAAAAAAGGACGAGTTGATTTAATCTGGGACTCAACCACTCAACTAGGAGATTATACCGCAAGTAACTGGAAATTCCCAATGAAAAATCCGTAAATATTCCACAACTCGATGGCTACATCTGACTCACAAGGACCCTACAATATATGTATGTGAGCCCTTCGATCCAAATGGAACTATGTAGAATAATCCTTCTATAAACAACCCCTCTTACAAATATACCCAGAGATGAATAAAATATTTCGTATGTTAATTTAAAATACTGCATCAAATACTGGATATCTGTATATTTCCCCTAATATTACGATTCTATTCTAACTAGTTAACCTTATGGACATTTCAGAAATTTAAAATTTTCTAACGTTTCATGGCAATAAATTTACTAACAAGGGTTCAAAAATCCATTGTAAAAGTGACGTTTGTATGTATATACATCAAATTTTGGTACCGGAACAACTGACGGATCAAATATTTGTTGGAACGCGTGGTAAAGCAAAGTAATTTTAAAATACTATTCCAAATATGAATCTAACGGACTTACCAGATAAATACCCATCAGGGTTTGTTTGGTTTAAACCACATGGTTTTTTAAATAAAAACCAATGGTTTAAACCAAGGTACAAAACACCTCAAATTTTAATATTTTCAATCCAAAATGCTTATATTTCGTCGTGCACAAAACTTGCATTTTGTATTCCAACTATGTTAATTGTACTCATCTCCTTATTACTTTGTTTTTATTTCATCTTTGTCGTGCGAACATATTTACTTACAACACAAGTAACCGTCGCCACATGCGACCCTTAGAACCAATAATACAATTAGAATCACTTATGATGAATGCATGCCATAAATGTGTCATTCATCTAATATAGGACCGACTTTCGAAAATGAAAATTTCGTATGGGATTTCTCGTTGGAAAATTTAAATGGGTCAGGGAATACCCCTTATTCACGTGTTAGAATTTAAATATTCTGCGCGATTTCCTGTGCAAACCAGGGCGAGAAGGCCCGAAATGTTGTTCTTGCTGCGATGTCGGGTCAGGTTACACAAAATTTAATTCGGATCCCGTGTGGGTATATGGCGAGGGTTATTTGTTAGCACATTATTTAATAAAAAAATTTCAGGAAGAAAATAGGACATTGTGTGGTTAAGCTTTAGTGAAGTAACTAATACTAGTAGCTTTAAGTCTTGTACGTTTAGAAATTCAGAATCGTTTGTAGAATGAAAAAGCTGCCAAACTTGTGGTTATATGTACTATAAAGTTATGGTCCAAATTATATCAAAATTATTAAATATTTAATGCTTTACGATACTTACTAAGTTTGGGAAATAAGTATACATTTGTTCAAATTTACATGTTTTTGCGTATGAATGTATTGTAATGTTGTGTAATGAATGTTTTGGCTTGAAAATTTGTTTAAACCAAAAAACCCGGTTTAAACAAAAAAAACCTGGTTAGGTTTTTTGAAAAAACCCACCAACCCTGATACCAATTACACAAAACTTGTACATTGTACGCTTTCACGAGATTTTAAAACAAAAAGTAAAATACTGTATTTACCCTGTAAAAAACAGTAAATAGTCCCGCATTTCAAGTTACCGTGATACCAGAAAACCTGCAAAATCATTTGGATAAAAAATATTTTAGTTTGAGCTCAATTATTGGATCTACTCAGGAACGGGTTTCGGATCCAGTATATTTGGGTTATAGTACCGTTTTTTCGATGTTTTTTTCGAATGGGAACACGGACGATTTAGGGTACTCAAGCCAACAAAAAATAAACTTGTTGGGGAATAAACATTTATTCCCAAATTTTTGGATGCAAAAATTGGGGGAAATTTGGGAACGGGAACAGATAAAGTGTTTATGTTCCCATAGCGAGCACTGTAGTAATAACAAGGTAGGTCTTTTGACGTAAAGAGAAAGAATGAAACTTGATTGGATTGTAGCTACTATAAGTACAGTAAGTGTATTCCAGCTGCATATTTTTGATTTCTGCAAGTTTCATTCAGTTTACATCAAAATACTTTGCTTGTACGCTGGTATGTCTATAAAAATGTATGTATATGTTCATCAAAGTCAACAATTTGAATGACTTCCTGATTTAGCACGTATAGTCTTGATCACAGATGATTTGTATAAAGGAAAGTTTATTTTCTCGGAAGCTACAGGACCGATTTAAGCTAGACTTGAAATCCTCTTAGTTTTTATTTTAAGGAGCAACTTTGCCAAATTTGATGGGATTCGGTACTCAAGTTTTTGTTTGTTTTGTATGGAAACCGGCCTGCATCCAAAGTACAATGTTCGAATTTATTTCGGCACGCTTATTACAGGCAAATGCTTAATATTTTATTTTGCCTATAAACTTTAGCTTGTTTTAGCTGGCCTCAAAATTTGCAGGCAGGTAACTACGGCGGATTTGTGGGGGTGTCTAATGTCTATCTCTTATCACGATATTTGTCGAACAATAAATGACACCAGGCAATTCAAAATTTTTTAGGGAAATATCAACTAAAATGTAAGTATCCTATTGTTTTTAAAAGACATCGGATCATCGGTTTGACCTCAGAGAATTAAATACACATGCAAATACATACGTATATAAAGTGCGAAGTATAGCTTATTCTTGCATTTGTGGCTTACAAAAAATTCTCTCTCATATCGGCCGGTAGATGTCGCACGAACTTACTGTACACATGCCTAATTCGAATTTAAGTGCTAACGTGTATTCAAAATTTATGTTCGCATACAGTATGCGATTACACCCGTGAATTTTAATTAATCGTTAAATCAATATAATATAAGTATATCAAGTGTGCAAAAGTACGTCTATGATTTATGCAAGTAGATGAGTTAATCCACAAAGGTTTGAATGCGCACCGGTGTGCATAAGCGCATTTACTCACTTCAACGCCCACTTGTATATTTATGAAAATTTTATGGTATTTACAGGGAACGTGTAGTTACCAGCTTATGCTGTTAAATCCTATAGTGGCGGATGTGTCTATGCGGGCAAATATACTTGTAAGTATAAAAAATTATAAGGGAATTTAGCAAAACCCGCTTTGCGGTCCAGGTACCGAAAACTACCCGTGCCGAGCACTGGCTACAAGCAGAGTAGATCTTAATTGGCTCCCTACAGTATTATAGGATCCCTTAATTAATTTTTTTCTAATGCAAATGATGCTATATTTCAACACAGAATCATTGTTTCGATGTAGATAATAATAATTATTGATTTTATTTTATTGACAACATAAGTAAGTCTTTTGCATGGCTGGCGTTTCCTAAAACACATTTATTTGACGTGTTTGCTTAATAATTATTCGTGCTATTAAAAATAATTTAATACTTAAAGTAACAATGACATAATTACTGGAAAAGTATCCTAAAGGACTGATAATATATTAAGGGATATGTCAGAATAAAACATATAATTATGGTTGTTAAATCGTCAGAGGGCTCATAAACAGGCAGCCGTGAGGATAACTTTCTTGAGCTGCGTGGCGGCCGCCGTCGTTTCCCAAACTCTGTCAACAATGCCTTGCATGGGCGGGATCCGGGGGAAATCCCTCGCAGCTACCCGACTAGCTTCGTGTAAGGATACAATGGACTTGTGCAAATCATTAGCTTTCCCCTCCACTTGCTCCTTAATCCCCTCATGACTAATGTTCCGGTGGACGGTGTCCCCAGCAAAGAGCATCTTATACGCGAGGAGGATCACGTACTTCAAATGACCATTGAACGTCTTCGGAGGATCATTCTTCTGCACCGAGGAAATAAAAGTAGAGATTGAGTCGGACAAGAGGGGACAGATGAGTGCAATTTGTGTCGAGTAGAATTCCAGGAGCTGCTGATCACTCGGGACGAGTTGTTGGGACAGGGTCGGGGAGTTTGATCCGCTGGGACTGTTGTTGATCTCCTCACAATTCCCGGCGTCATCCACCTCATCCGCCGAAAACAGACTAACATAGTCGTAGTCCTCCGTTGGAACATCCCCACTCTCGTTTTGACCAGCCTACACGGTAAAAAAAAATGTTTATTTGTTAAACATATCTGCACACCCTAACATTAGTTAACCAAAATCCCAATATAAAATCCAGGGTTAATATGTTATCAAACATTTACATTTGTCCCTTCAGGGGTCCCCTTTCCAACGGAAATTGCATTAGCGGACGCATTCAACCTCTCCTGGTCCAAGAAAAACGCTTTGGAATTGAGAGCGATGAAGTTGGCAATTTCGGTGGAATCGTGCTGAACACTCCGAGCACACAGAACTAATTGATCGAGAGCATCCGATGAGGAGGTCCTCCCGTTGCTGTCAACGGGTCGACTCAGTCTGTCCACTGACCAGAAGTACGCCTCCAACTCATCAATATCCCTTTGAATGATTTGAGAAGCATTGATGAGGGGATTGAGGAGTCTCTGGAGCTTCGTGACAAGGATCTCGATGCTGAAGGTCCTGGCGTTGGAGACTGTCCTCGAGCAGAAGTCCGTCAAGTCCTATATATTTCACAAGAGTCACAAAATCTTTAGGATTTAGAAAAAATAATTCAAATCAAAAACATATCGTCGGCTAAACTTCCTAACCGGCTATAATTTAAAATGCCTAAAATGAAAACCGGCTATAGCGCTTCCGCTAGAAACTCTAAAGTGAAACCCGGCCATAATTCCCCTTTGCAGTGTATCATGTAAGTGGAGTGGAGTTTACCTCCACTATCCCACAATTCCCCTCCACTTCCAGTCCACTTCGAAACCACTACCCTTAACTTCCCTCCACTACCCTCCACTTCGCCTCCTCTTCCCCTCCACTTCCCCTTCAAATACTCAACCCCTCCACTTCCCCTTCAAATACTCAACCCCTCCACTTTCTTACCACTTCCCCTTCAAATACTCAACCCCTCCACTTTCTTACCACTTCCATTTCAAATACATAACCCCACCACTTTTCCTCCACTTTCCCTCCACATCCATTTCAAATACATAACCCCACCACTTTTCCTCCACTTTCCCTCCACTTCCCCTTTAAATACTCAACCCCTCCACTTCCCCTCCACTTCTCTCAGTATTTAAATGAAGGGGAAGTGGAGGGAAAGTGGAGGGGTATGTAATTGTAGGTTAAGTGGAGGGAAAGTGGAGGGGTATGTAATTGTAGGTTGAGTGGAGGGAAAGTGGAGGGGTATGTAATTGTAGGTTGAGTGGAGGGAAAGTGGAGGGGTATGTAATTGTAGGTTAAGTGGAGGGAAAGTGGAGGGGTATGTAATTGTAGGTTGAGTGGAGGGAAAGTGGAGGGGTATGTAATTGTAGGTTAAGTGGAGGGGTATATAATTGAAGGGGAAGTGGAGGGAAAGTGGAGGGAAGTTGAGGGAAAATGGAAAGAAAGTGGAGGGAAAGTGGAGGGGAATGTAATTGAAGGGTAAGCGGACGGGAAGTGGAGGGGAATGTAATTGAAGGGCAAGTGGAGGGGAATGTAATTGAGGGGTAAGCGGAGGGTAAGTGGTGGGGAGTGTAATATAATGTGAGGTGGAGGTTAAGTGGTGTGGAAATGGAGGGGAAAGGAAGTGGACTGGAGGTGGAGGGGAAGTGGAGGGGAAATAATGGGATGGAGAGTATAGATGTAGTACGTATGGTAGTACGTACGTGGGGATTAGTGTAAGGGGAGCGGAAGGTGTGGTCAAGTTAAGGGAAATGGGGGAATTATGGCTGTTGTGAGTATTGAGCGACAGCGCTAAATAGCCGGTCTGTATTCTAAGCATTTTTTATTTTAGCCGGTTAGGAAGTTTCACCGACGATATATTTCCAATAACAGCCCTAAAAGGAGCAATTGATCGATACTTCGATAGGGGCCCATAACAATCAACAAGAATCTGCCAATACGAAACCTTTACGAAAAATTCTCTGTAGGTATAAGATCGAACTGTTTTTGGCAAAAACCTTTTGGGACAAGAAATGAATTTATTGCCAATTGTGGGCTCAAACAAAAAAAATCTTGATTGTTCCACACGCAATTCCCACTTTCCCGTCCCAACAAGGAAGCTGAATATGACAAATTTCAAGTGACTCGAAATTAACTTGGGTATAGAGCTAGTAAATTTCTGAAGGAACACCGTTGGTATTTCTTTTGTCAATTAATTTAATGAGACTCCTTACAAGGGGATATTCCAAAAGACAAAAGTCAATTTCTCCTTTTTTTTTCGTCGAATGTGGGTAGTCAATATCCATCCTGCTTTCAAACCTACTATTAAATCTGCAATGGGATTTCGATACAGAACCGGTCCTTTAACTATACAGGAAGCTCTTGTTACTATAGTGACATTTTTATTACAGAATTTTTTAAGTATTTATTCACACGTGAATATAATCTGTAGCCTAAATTTTTGTTTCAATCAGGAGTGCGAGTTCGATTCAGAGTGCCCTGTAATATGAAATGATTTTTATTGGGAAGTCCTCATATAAAATGACATCCAATAAAAACATACAAAAGTAAGTCTGTGCTGACTGCTGACATAGGTCTTCCTGAGATTTTTTTTTAAAGTCTGCTCGTTAAATTGCACTGACAGGTAATAAAAACTTGTGTGCATCGGCATGTGCAATAAAATGAAAGTCATTTCCTCTCACAACAAAACAGAATTGTGTGCTTTAGATCATTTCGCTCATAAATTTTTTCTGTCAATGTACAATCGGAACGATCCTACTGAATTTTTTTTTGCATCGATAAAAAAAGCCTTTTGCATCGGTATAGAAACATTCTTCGTGAATACCGAAAATAGTGTACAAGTTTGAAGAAAAATTTAAGAAAATTTGAGGGAAAAATTTATTAGAAAGGGGAAAATTTTTTATTGGTTTTGGACGTTAAAAAATTTATATTTTTCGGGGGAAATTTACCTTAACAGCAAGATTGAGCCGGACGCAGCTGAAGCGGAGATCGGGCATGATCTCCTGGAGATTTTCCCGATCCCTCCAATGACTCTTTTCTGAAATGTCCAGGATTGACTTAACACCCGCCATCACTTCCTGTCGGAGTTTCTCACAGACTGTGACCGCGGCGCGGGGGTTCAAAGGTAGGATCTTGACATCTTCGATCTCCCGGGAGGTATCTTCGGAGAAGGAATGTCCGTTGCTGTTTCCCCGAGAAAAAGTGGCCCTCCTCTGCGAACCCGGTCTCTCGTCCCTCATCGAAATCTTATCATTTAAAGAGAGGGTTCGGACGGGGGCGCTAATTTCCTGCGGCGCGCCGATGAAACCCCTCCGCCTCACATCAGTCATGGAGAAAGAATTGTTGGCTTTGTTTTTAGCACTGTCCTCTGAGATCGCTATGGAAGCTAATGAAGATGATATGGGATGTTTCCGAACCACGACGGGAGGGCAGTGACTCCGCGGGACATCGTACAAGTCATCCATTGAATTAAAGCTAACTTTTTTACCCTCAACTTGAGCCTTCCCGATGATCCCCGGGATCCCCGAATCGCTGGTCTTCCTCATAATAACCCTTTCGTTGGCGTCATTTAGGATGCTATCCGAGCTGCGCTCAATATTAGAGATAGAGCCGGTCGCGCTAAGGGTACCTCGTCGGTTCAAGTTACCCCTTCTGGGGGGAATACTGTAGTTGCTACTCACATGGTCATACTTGGCTTCAATTTGGGTCACGAACGCCTGGACCGAATTCCGGGGAGTGCCACTATTATTTTGAAGTGTAGGATGATTCTGTGGTAAATTATTTTGAGAAGAAGTGTCACTATTTTCGGAAGTGCCACAGTTTGGACGGGGTCCACTGCCCTGGGAAGTGCCACAATGACGAGAGTTACCGGTATTTTGTAAAGTGCCACAATTTTCAAGGGCTGAATTACTTTGTGAGGTGCGGCCGTGTCGTGAGGAGTCATTATTTGTCAAAGTGCCACTGTTATTTCCCAAAGTGCCACTGTTATTTCCCAAAGTGCCGCAATTTTGAAAATTCCCGCTTCCGTCCGAAGTGTAACAGTTCTGGAGAGAGCCACCATTGGCCGAAGTACCACTAGAAATTTTATTACTGCCACTGCCACAATTGGGGACGACCCCACTGAAAGTACGTGGAACGTCGTAGAGGTCTAAGCTATCCTTCGAGTCACTATTTGTAATACTGACGCCCAGACCGGAGGACATGGACATGGCACTTTGGGCCCGGCTAGTGGGAGCGGACCGAGGGACATCATAAAGGTCCGGCACAACGGAGGATAACATGGTACTGTCACTTTGGACTGTGGCACGCTTCGACCCCCCTGCGGGAGGCTTCCGGAAATGAACGTCCGGACTGGAGGCCCCACTGTCCAGAACCCCTGGAGGAGGAAGGATTGAGCAAGGCTCGTAGCTATTCCGGGCAGAAGAAGCACTACTAGCAGAGGAGAGCTGGGTGCTACTCCCCGTGGAGTCCAGGGACAGCTCGCTCTGATGACTGCTCGTCCTGGAGAGGGTATTTATATTTACATAAGTGGGCTCATTTTGGAGCTGCTCCTCCAGCTGCAGCTGCTGCTGTTTCTGCTCTCTCTGGAGTCTCACACTTCTGGGAACGTCGTACGTCTCCAACGGGTCCTCATCTCTACGGAGGGATGATGAGGCTGTTGGATGCACTTTCCAAGATCGGGGCACGTCATATGTCTCTAAGGCCTCTAGCAATGAGTCACTTTCCCGGCTCGGATCGCTCCCTAGATTCCCATTTGAGGATGAGTCCTGGAAAAATACATGAGTCAGGGTCATCAATTATTCCACGCATAAAACACATTTCCATAAAACACACTCTTACGTCTTACACACCGCATCCTTCCCCTATACACTCTCTAGAATAGACGTAATTTCCCACACTTGTTAGACACACGCTCGTAACTCATCCCAAGTCTAAAAAAAAATTTGACCAGATATTTTTACCCCACAAAATATTTTACTCAGGGGCCTCCTTCTGAAGAATAGTTTACACTAAATAATTACTCAACTTCTTCCAGGTCTTTTGGTCAGTTGGCTCATGGAGATAATACCACGTGACTATCCTTTTATCCTTCCATAAAATGTTTAAAATACCCCATATTTACTCTCGGCGTCAATAAAAATCCCTTAAAATAATAGACTTGCTCTTACAGTATACAAAACACTCGGGATCTTCAAGCTATTCGAATCTCACGTCCCGCAGACATAATTACCCGTAATGTCTTCCCCAAAAAAAAAAATTTCTCAGGCCTTACAACGTATCCCACCGGAAAAAATCCATTTATAGCTTCCAAATAGCACAATCCAGTTTGTTCAAATAAATACAACCGGGGGAATAGATATGTATAGAAAAAGGGAACGCCGGCAGGAAATAGCACTATTTAAAAAAATAGAACTAACACCAGATTCGTATATAAAAGTGTGAAAAAGCTAAACTTCCTGGTGAGAGTTACAGTATAAGGCAGGGCCAGGAAAAATCCGATATGTATTCCTTCCCCCGTTTGTGAAGCACAACTGAAAGGTTCTGGGGAGGAGAGTTTCAGAGTCGCTTTCCCGGAACTGCTGGAAGAAAAAGGCGAGCCCGAATGGACCTTTTGCACTGGGAAATTTACTCTCCTCCCCGTCAACCCTCTCTATAGCAGTAGCTCTCAAATAAGGTTTTGAGTCTACATGCCGTATACCCAGACCCTGGGATTTACAATCCAAGCAAAAATTATCACCGGGTTCAAAGTTGCATTTACGAAATGATTTTAAGTCCTCAAACCCAAGGGAGAAAAAAAATAAATCAAGGGTTGAGGTCCGTTCAATCCCGAGTGTCCTGTACAGCTCCTATAAATTTCCTTAACCTTCCCCAGTACACCCTATAATTCCCAGCATTAGGAGGGTATAAGGGGAAAATCCCGTCATCGATTTATAAAATATGCGCTCATATGTTCCCTTGTAAAAGTGTATATATCACAATGACTTTATACCCTTGCAGTAGAGTCTCTGTGTTTCTTCACCCTTTGGGAAGTACCTCAATGTGAGTTTGGAAAGCAATTGGGCTCTAAGGAAATTTTTTTTAAAGGGGGTCTTCCATAGCCAGAGTCAATTGTACACAGACCTATAGCTATACTTATATATACAGCACGTAATAAATCCAGACATTTATTTATACAGATAGGATCAGGAGCTCTGACTCTCCAGCTACTACCTCTCTCAAATACACACACGCTCCTATGTTGCTGACTATGTTGTGTTGGGAAAGTAAACGACCCCTTGTTGGGGAATAGGACCCATGCGCCAAACCCTAGCTTTGTATAGTAAAGGCTTGGATTTTGCATCTTTTATTTAGAATTAGAATGCGTCCCCGCACATGAGGGTTCACACTCGCACTCAGCGTTTTTATGGACCCTGAAGGTGCATTATGGTTTTGGGTCAATTTTAAGCACACAGGGCTATTCCTATAAAATTCAAATCCGATAAATCCGGACCCACTCCTGTTTATTTTACAGTTTACGAGCAAAGATCAATAAAAAGTTTAATTCCGATGATGTGATTAAATCCACTGCGGAGTTCCCTCCTACTCTCTCCCTCCCTGATCCTGGTGACGATAAACCTTATGTAAATTATAAGGACGAAGTGGAGAGTAGAGAAATGATTAGAAGATTAATTCCAGAGAGTGCACTGTGTGAGTTTTAATTCTTAAGTAGATTTTTTATATGTATATAGGAATCCCATGAAAATGTGTAATAATTATTAAGGATGGCGCCTGGAAATTGAGATGGGAATATCCAAGAGTTGGGAATCCTTCACAGAAGTCTCATTTACTTTGATTTAGGGTTTGCCGAAGGTTACAAGGGTTGAGGGATATTGTATTGAAATGAGGGCATTAATAGAGCAAGTAAGTCAATTTTCCTGTCAAAATTGAGACAGCGGCAGAGCTTTTAAAAATTGGATTCACAGGAGAGATATATATGTAGATAATTATGTGTATGGGATAAAAATAGGAAAGTCCCTCATCCTACAGTCCCTATAGAAATTTTATTTACAAATGTTTTTTTGCATATGGGTGATTAGACACGGCTGTCCGGATCATTTGAGCTAATGATAATGGTAAGTAATGATAAGATGCGGCATGCTTTGGGTCCTAATGAACATATTTTGTTTACGCTAATTCACAGGCACAGGCACAGACTCACACACACACACACACCTTTATATTCCCTCTCCCACAAAATTCATGAGCATTAGGGCTTATTGCCTCATACAATGGCCTTGAGGGTGTGAGTATATAGCCGCTGGCCATTAATAAACATGATGGTAATTTCTACATGTAACATTGCTCAAAGCCGTTTTTTACTTCGTTTGAAGTTTTAGTTGTAAAGGATGCTGAAGTAATCTCTTGGGTCTGTGGGACAACAATGTTTTTTGAGGTAATTCTGGATATTAGGGCGCCCTTGGAGTATTGTGGGACGCTAAACTCAAAAAAATTACGGGGGAAACTTCAGGGATTGACTAAAAAAATTGAGGGGAATTAATAAGATATTGGGGGGAAATTCTGGGAAAAGTTGGGGAAAAGTTGGAGGAAAACATGAATAAGTTTGTTACTTAAATTCTTCTCCAATTTCTTCAAATTTGACAAGAATTCTTCCCAAATGTTTGCATGAAATTCTCCCCAAATTTTGTATGAAATTTGCACCAAATTTGACAAGAATTTTGCCAGAAACTGTCCTCAAATTGTAGCATTATTTGACAAATTTTGGGGAGATTTTCATTTTTGGGGAAGAAGCTCAGGAAATATTGTGACATGTGCACCAGATTCTAAGAAATTCAAGAAAAATTAAGGAATTTGCTAGAAAATTCCACAATCGTCATATGAAAAAAAGTGATTGAAATCCTTTGCACATTTACTTTCCAAATACTTTTTTGTAAATGCCAATTCCAAAAATTTGACAAAATCCCACAAATTGCACGACTCCATTTAATAATTTCGGAGGATCCCTGAGAGAATTGAAGGAAAACATAAAAAATGTATGAAAACAGTTAAAATAATAAGGACACGCCCGGAAAATCCGTAAGGTTTATAAACCCTCATTGTCAGAGGAAGTTGCTTAAATGTTTCTTCAGAGATTCTTATGACATCAACCCGACTGATTATATATCTACTTGCATGGGAAAACTGCCGGAAACACTGCCTACAAGGCTTTTTCCGGCCTCACCCTTTAATTCCATTATCTTTAATACAGTTAGTTTTGGGAATGGAAGCGGAAATTTCCTCCACAGCAGAATAATTCCTAAATGGAAGAGCAAATATGGCTAACAAGGAAATCAATGCTACGCAAAGAATCCGCTCGCTCTGCAAAATCACGAGAAATGCAAATATAAGCTTTGCTTTAAACTACATACATATGTACATTTCCACATTGCATCTTACACATGCTACAAGGGACATTTCACAAATCACGTGACGTTACACCCTCCCATAAATTCTTACAATTAGGGCTGTCATATTTGGACCACGTAAAAATTATACTTGAACGACCCCCTTTTACACTATAATCTATAATCAGTTGATTTTACAAATCCTAAAATAATGCATAATAGACCAAAAGCTACATATGTAATTATGTATGTAGGGTTTGCTTACAAGTTCTGAAATGTAAAACATATTCTTACCGTCCTAATGGGACTGTGAGGAATAGCGTATTTGTCTTCAATGAGCTCCAAGTAATTTCCAGGACAAATTCCCTGTGGAGATAGAAAAAAAAAGAAGAGCATAAATTAAGGGCTGGTCTCAGTCTGGGTCCAATTATACAGTGAGGAGATAAATGGGTGACAGTGGAAGTGTTTATGGGCTTCATAGTTTACATATGCGATAAGTACTCAATGGATTTTTTCACACCTATTAATGTTTTGCTCCTATCCCAGGAGCCATTGACTTCCTATGTAGGGATTATTAGCCACAGGACATATACAATACAGAGGAGATGTATTAAGTGTCAAATGTCCAATTTGTTAAATAAGCAAACTGATTCATGACTTGAGAAAATGCTCGGTGACAGTTCCAACACAAAAGTTATTTATCTATTCTTTAAGACTATGTGGGAATGCTCAGGAATTTTCCTTCCCTTGTAACAAGCAGGCCCAAGTCGTCTGCACAACTACAATCAAATATCCCACAAGTGATAAAACCCCAATCATGTCCCCACTCAGTTCGATACAGTCCACACAATTATTACTAGAATGCCACTCCTAAGAGCATCAAAATTTGACCTATATGAAATAATCCCTCATTTTATAATAAAGGGACAATTCTCTCAAATCTTTTAAAAATATGGTTTTGGAAATTTAAATGTCATTTCACCCCTAAGCTAAACTTAGCTGCAAGTCACCCCTAAAATAAATCTGTTTCATCTCACCCCAAAAATAAATTAGTTTCATTCGTCCCTATAAACAAATTAAGTTCCACTTCACCCCCAAAAAAATTGTTTCACTTCATCTCTCAAAATTAAGTTTACAAAATTATAGATACTTGGAAATAATAAGTATGGGGTCTGTTATAAAGTTATTTCCCTGTAGTCTGAAACCTGATAGGAAATGTATGCGGTGCGGTGAGCACAGGGGCAAAAGATATAAACAAGAGTTAAATTGACCACACAAAAAGAAGAAGGAAAAAGAGAAAAGCAGATGCTTGTGGTCTGGGCTGTGCTGTGAGTCTTACTTAGGGAATGTCAACTCTTCGAGATTTTCAATGAGCATCAATTTAAGCCTGAGAGGGTGATTCCCTTCAATTCCCAACAACTTGCTCCTAAATTTTGTTTTTATTTTGACTCTCAGTTTTTATGAGTCTCTAGACTCAACAACTCACCCTAATGCTCCAGTGGCTCTGATGAATGTACATATATTGTACAGAGATCCTACAAACCCTTCCACTCCCCCCACAATTTATTTATGCTCACTTAATCTTCTCCAAAAATATTGGATTTACTCTGTTGGAACTAAATTAAATCCAAATCCAGAATTTTTAAAATTGGCTGAGCCATGACTATTTATTCCACCTGGAAAAACTACTGACCCAGGTCAAAATTAAAGACTAGAAAATTGTTTCCAACAGAAGGAATTGTATTTTTAGGTTCGATTAATACTGCAACATAAGAGCTATAGGCTACTCGAACTTTTGAGACACCCTACATATTTATACGATATGTATATTTAAGTGGAAGGAGGATTGATCTTTAAATTTTGACGAGATGCTATTGTTACAACATCTCGACTCAGACAAGCTCTCTAAAAAGAGCGCATTTGAATTGGGACACAAGGCCCCATAAAATAATAAAATCAGACTTGAGACTCACCCTCTGACCCCGAAGAGTGCAGAGCCACCAGCCTGGCTGCATGTCATGGTCGATCTCGATGACTGTCAGGATATCTCCTTTTCGAAATAACAACTCATTCTTCGCCTCTGGTGTGTTGGAGTAGAGGGCTCGTGCTAAAGTGGCCCTCTCCATATTATCCTCACAGAATATCTGGCTGGATCCAAGTATACCGGGACTCAGGATGAAGTGTAGATTTTGTTGGGGAGCATCAGCTCTCAAGGAATCATGTAGAATCCGGTTATAGTCACGCTTGGCAGTCTATTTCTTTTTTGTCCCTGTGTATGCAAAATATACAAGAATAATAATTGTTATTAAAACACATCTCATGACACCGCTGGCTCCACGGATTAATTACATGATGCCACACATTACGTCTAATTATTATGTTCCACACTCGAGACAATATCCCTTGAGATTTTTAAATAATGGGTGGTGAACCTTAGTGCATATTATATTGAGTTACCTGGACGTAACTCATACGGACATGATACCTGTTTTGCATTTTTGTGGACACTATGGAAACAATACTTGTCAAAGGTGATTAAAATAATCCCTTTGGTTGAGAGAATTAGATTTGCCATTAATGTCGCCTTGTTCGAGGGGATCGTAACATTTGTGTATGTTTACTGCCATGTTTTTCAAACCTATGGTTTTTATATTCAGTCTCAGAGCAGAATCAGATCATCAGATGTGTGAGAGTACTTGCTCATAGTATGTGTATAAAGGAATCCAATTTTAAATTTTTCGATTTCATTCGTGCAATCTACCCTCCGGGAGACATATCTCTATACGTTGGGATTGCCCAGATCTTGTTATGCGAGTTTTTAAAAAATGCTAATTTCAGGAATAATTATTCCAGTTTTTCTAACCAATAGATTATCACGGCAAAAATTGTACCAGTACAGATGCGTTAGTTCTTTTTACATTTAAAATCAACATGTTCAAAGACGTTGCTCCAATAACAGCAGCGTCAATCTGTTCCAGCAAGTTAAATGCAAAATAATTGCTAGACGTCGCATGTTGCATATACTGTTGTTCCGTCAGCCTCGCATTCAGTTTCTACGTTTACAAAGAGCCCTGCCCTGAATTCGTAAAGCGTTTGAATTTCCCGGGCCTTCCGTCCCTTAAGGACAGCGCACCAGTTAGGAACACACGAGCACAACTAGTGCGAAGAATCTCACTACACCCCAAACTTCAATTTTTCTTGTAATATCAAAGTTACAAGAGCAATTTTGTAATTTTTAAGAAATACTTAAATTATTAAAAATGAATCAAATACACATAAATCCAGCTTGACATTTTCGAATGTATTATTCGAAACTGAAAATGCTGTAGCCCTATAAAAATCCACATTTGCATGACAAGGATTATTAAATGCGCTTCCTCCCATTCAAAAGTTAAACTCAACACTTGAAGTATTAATCAATTAGCTGATGACGGAGCCTTTCAATAGAATTGCTGACAACGTCAACGTCAAACTTATACAGTTGTCTGTCCTTGTAACGACACCCATTAGTGAAAGTCCTCTGGGGGGAAATGTGTGAGGATTTGACGTGGACAGAATTTGAATGTATATTTATACAAAAAGGCGTGAGAAAATTAATCTACAAACGAATGACCCCTGACCTCCGTAATGCTCCACAGGAAATTTCGATATTACAATTTCTTGCTGGAATGTCTAATTCGGGGGTTCAGGCCGGATCCGATCATGCTCAGTTATAATTATTACTACATTTGATGTACTACGATTAGTTTATAACATCCCAGTCCAAGTAATACTGACATATGTTACAGGGGAGAGCCGTAGAAAGGAGATTCGACTGTATTGTACCCAAAGGTCTATTAACCTGTCAGGGCCAAGCATCTGCGTCCGCTACAATAATCTGAATGCATTTGAAATTCTAATTCATCCCTCTCGTTCAACAGACTTGCATCATACGCTTCTAGTAAGTATGCAAAAAGTACATTTGTCCCTATCCATATGTCCCACTGCACCATACGGTGAATTAATTCAGCACTACTATTATTAACTACACTGATTGCAAATTTGCATATATGTGTGCATCACATGAAAACTGACACTTTCTGAGCAAAGAAATAAACTAGGTCGGATTGGCTATCGTGTGTCGTGGGAACGAGGGACGAACAGTTGGTTGCAATAATTATTATTCCCTTTCTCAACACGTTCCATAATAGCCCTCTGTGTACACACAGTGTTTTTTTTGCAAGTAACCCACAAATCCACACCAGCTCAATCTTAAATCAACACAAAAATTGACACAATTTAGTATCTCCTGCAGTCCCACAATCTCCCCAATAAAAACTACATAGGAAATCAATATGAGATAAAGTTTGCAAAAATTTTTTCTCTTAAATCCAACGAATCATTTTCATACAATTCATTCAAAAATTATAGAACCTCAACTAAAGTGTTCACTGGCTGTAAATGACCTTTGTTTTCAAAGGGATCCCTTCATAATAAGGATCTACTGTACTTATTGATTCGTCCTCCCTAATTTCTGATAAATATATCGAATTTCCAAAAAATCATGTTACAAGCTTCGGATCAAATTTTAAATGATGTGGGAAATAGTCAAATTTCTCAAAATGGAAACCATTTGTTAAATATGTTTGTATACATTTTTGTGGGACAATTTGATAGATGATAATTCAGAAGAGACTCGGGATTCTGTATTTATTTGTATGTACATGAGACTCCGCCAGACCAGGAACCCAGTGACTAATCCCTTTTCAAATAAGGACTCCAAACTTGTCCGTCCACACCTCCCGCTATACACAGACCCATATGTAATGTCATTTGAAGAGAATTGATGAAAGTAACATCTTCCTAAGATTACAAGTACAATGTAAATACGCATATTTGCATATGCTATGTATGTATGCAGCTTCATAACAGGATGGATGCTAACAATAGGACCCATATTTAGTCACATATGAAAAATTGTTTCATCAAATGCAGAGATGTAAATGTCTGCACTCTGCACTCAGCCCTGTAGCAATAGAAGGGACCTCCCTACAACAGTCCCTAAAAAGTGTCATTTAAAGGTAATGTGTTAATTTTTCCCTTATAAAAAAACGAACCTAAAATAATTTATTACTATTGTAAATAGTCAGAATTAGTGTTTCTGATCGAGTTCGGGAAACTCGAGGTTTCGAGTTCGAGTCGGGTTCGAGTCGAGTTCGAGCCTAATATTTTTGGTACCGTTTGAATTCGAGTCGGTTTCGGGTATCAAGTTTTCGACCCGAAAAAATCGGGTCGAGTTTGCAAAATCTACCGGTCCTTACCAAAACTCGAAAGTAAAAAATTATTTTGGAATTATTGATTCATGTTACCTTAACAATAAAATTTGGCCTTCCTGCCACCTCTGATTAAAAAAAAAGTTTTTGTGAAAAACAATAAAGAAAACAACACAGTATCTGTACGCAGGAAGTATTTGTACATGACCGTATAACACTCCTCATCCTCATACCTAAGTTTTATTAGCGCACGAAGCTAAGTACCCTAATTTGGCAAGGATGGCGCGTGAATTCTTGGGTATTCCTGGCATTCCTATCGAGCGTGCTTTTTCGTTGGCTCCGACATTTTAACACTGAAATGTTTGGCTAAACAAGGAGATGGAAGTTACCGCTTTTAATATCGTGGTTAAAGTTGGAATATAACAAGTTTATCGAAGCAACAATGAAGAGCATTACGGAGGGATGGCAGGTTGTACCAAATTATAATGAAAATTTGAAATTATTTTGAAAAAAATGAAACCGACACAGTGATTGCTACTTTATTTTGCTTTTACAAAAAAAATGCTTTGTTTGATGCTCATTTTTTGAGACTGTAATTTTTTATTTTACGTAAATTTTACATCTGGTTTCGGTTTGAGTTCGAGTCGGTTTCGAGTATAACATTTCTTAACGGTCTCGGTTTCGAGTACAAAAAAATTTCCCGACTCGAATGTCCCGAGTTCGAGTTCGAGGGCAAAAGTGGAATTTACACCGGGTTTTTGTTTCGAGTCGAGTCGAGCCCAACTATTTGTTACCGATAGAAACACTAGTCAGAATTATTTTTGGAGGGTGATGCTATATACTGTATAGAGCCCCAATGTCCTGTGCATATGACTCAAGGTGTTTTGGGACCTACTATTTTGGATATAAAAAATGAAGGAATTGTTTACCCTCAAATAATAATGTCCCGTCGTATCTGCAGACGATGATAAGATTTGTCAATCCCAACACGTAAGGACGGAGAGCGCCGGATACAAATCTCTATGGGCTGGGCTGGGCTCCTCTAATATTTTGGATGAGGCATATGTAAAAATATACAAGCTTACGCATATACCTTGGACCCTGGTTATAAAATACCCTCACCCATAAGAGAATATCTTTAGCGGCAGTTAAAGGAGTCTATTCATTGCTAATGCTTTAGGATGCAGAGCGGAGAGCCCAACTCTGTTTTAAAATTCAGGCATGTTTTGATTAATTAGGGGAATTATTGTAATTTAATTGTCGGCCGCCCATGACTCAAAATATCGTCAAAGGGGTTCGTCCTGGATCAGTGCAATGATAAAAAATTTCTAGTCCTATGTAACAGCCATATAGTAGTGAGTCCAAGGAATACAAATCAGAGCCAGACCACTTGCTTAATATTACGTGTATAGACATTTTGTAGTTCTTGTGTAATACAGTAAGACTCTTCTGACGTCATCCCTGAAAATGGACCGGTTTTGGGAATTCAATCACGAAGTTGCGTATAATTCTCACATGACTCTCGCAGACGCTCTGGAAGCCCATGTCTGTTCGGCATTTGTGAAAGACTTGCAAAGGAATTATTTTAGAGTTGATTTGACTTTTTAAAAAAATGACCTTATAAGGGCATTTGATTTTTAAACCAAAAGTATATTTACACGACATGGGAGAGATATATCCATATGATTGACGTGAGACATTATTTTCACATTTTTTTCCCCAAACTATTATAGCATTGTATTAATCGGGAGCAAGTCCAAATATAATTAAATTCCTTTAAATTTAAACGTAGGATTTGAGCATATATAGGGGAGTCGGGATGCTTGTAAAAGGCTCTGCTCATGCTGAGAGAGTTAACATTAATTACAGGGATTGGATTGGAGCCAGTGTGAAGTGCTTTGAGGAGGGTCTCAGTCTAAAAATGCTAATACAAAGTTATGTAGAAGGAGCTCAAGCTAGTTTTTCTCCCTCATTCCATGCAACTCGATCCAAAAACTTGCTAAAAGCTGTCCGCATACAAATAATGCTATTTCCACATTTAAACTCTGCGTAGATTTGTATTTTGTCAAGGTAAAAAATTAGCATTGCATATATGTATCTACATAATTATGTATACGTATGTATATTTTTACAGGACACTCCTTGGAAGAGCTGCCCCTAATTAGGAGAAAAATTTATTTTCTCCTATTTTTGCTCAATGTTAATTTTAGTAATTACTTTTATTTTTTATGTAGTATTTTAGTACAGTGTGCATATTTTTACAGCCCTTTTAACATTGTGCGTGGCGGAAAAAGTTAATTTTGCACAAATTTGCAATTTTCGAAAACTTGAGTACATAAAAGGATAAAAGTGTCTTTATGTACATGACATTGCTGTCATGAGAAAAATTTTTAGGGGCAATTCTTGTAAAAAATAAATTTTAAAAATATGGGTGTATATAAATTAATGGTGATATTTTTTTCCAGGGGGTCTGTTATAGGGAGAATGCACTGTGTGTTAAGCTCACATAAGATGCCAGGAGTGAGGGATTAAATGAGAAAATAACTGTGCAAGTTTGGATTACCCTATGCATTTCGAGACATTTGAGACAGCCGTGCTGCTTGGTTTGGTTTAAAAAGGAGAGATACAGAGTTGTAATTGGCGGGGATACAAAATGATTGGAAGTGAATCCTCGTATTGAATTTAATGGGAGTACATAATAGGGGCTTTGCATATACATACATGCAAAGAGCATGGATTATAGTATAGTGTGTGTGTAATATATTTATTTGAAGGAAGGGAACGAACGTAAATAGTTGCCGTGGACTTGCTCCATGGTAACAGCTGTTGCTGTAATAAATACAGGTTCCTACATATACAAAATCTTACACACAACAAGGCACTTTATTACAAACGTCTGACCTGTGGAATTTCCTCAAGGTTATTTCCTTCTCAAACGAAACTTCTCCTCGCCTCAAGAACAGGCACTTCTATTTTTTTTAATGTATGTCTTCGCGGAGAAGAAGGAGCAAAAGGCTCTATGAATTTTTCTCTCTAAATTCAAAATGGTCTAATTCTAAGGTTTTTCCCCTTTCAAGCTAAGGCAAAACCCTGACTGTTTCCTTATAAAGGCAAAATGAGATAAGTGCAATTCGCTCCATAGGAAGACATGGGATGCACTTAGACCATTTAGCTTCCAAGACAAATCCCGTCTGGTACATTTTTTACTTGCGTTGCAATTCCTACAGCCCCTTTTGCTTTTGACATGCATTTGGCTCATTTTGTTTTTGACATGCACTTGGCCCATTTTGCTTTTGACATGCATTTGGCCCATTTTGCTTTTGACATGTACTTGACCCATTTTGCTTTTGACATGTACCTGGCCCGTTTTGCATTTGACATGTACCTGGCCCGTTTTGCATTTGACATGTACTTGGCCCATTTTGCATTAAGTGAAATTATCCACCCATTTAGATCATCTTGATTTTGATTTGTGAGGCAGTGTCAAATATAGCCCCTTTTGCTTCCAACATGCACTTGGCCCATTTTGCCCTTAGAGAATCTGTAGTAAATACGCATATAAATAGAGTACTTTGCACTTTACTCTTAATCCCATCCAATTAATAGCCCTCTTGCATTTTTAACGTACGATCTTTGCCCATTTGAGCAAATATGCGAAAATCTCTGGCAGAGTGGGAAAAGGCCTTTGTAAAGGCCACTGACTGTATTTTTGTATTTGTTATAGCTCTATATTGAGCATTAGCGTAGACAAAAGTATGGATTTGGTTTTATCATATTATTTTGATTTCTAAGTAAGGAATGCTTATATGTAAGTAGACGTGACTGCCTGTGCGTGCCTTCAATGCTATATGTTTATAGTTTATGGGGGACGTGTACACTCTCGTAGAAACAATGGGAGTGTAATGGCGTTGGAACAGCCCCTCGTAAAATAATTTTTAGTGTTAAACAAACAATTGATGCTCCCTCCCTTCGTCTCGGCCAGAGCCAGGCTCCCATACTGTAACTATACACTCAATTACACACAATACTATGGACTCACAATCAGACTCATGTCAACTCAAAGGGGAAGATAATACACCAAGTCCAATAAGAACGCATTGTTTACAGCTTACACACAAATATCTCCTCATATTTGACGGAGTCAGTTTTTTGCTCATATTTCCCTTCCTTGATTGCTCTCTTCTAACGTTAGTTTTTGTGCTGAGCAAAAGTACACACAAGTACAATATATTCTGGCTATGACAGACCCTCACATAAATTCCTGTAACTCCAGATTCCATCCCAAAACCTCTCATGTTAAAATACCATGTGAATAATTATATCTGTATTTCCTCAAATTTTTAATTATTTTCGTGTGGGGATGCTGCATCAAGTGAAGACTGTACAGCCTTACACAAATGCAGACGGACCTAGAATTAAAAGTGAGGCTGCTGAAGGACGCCACCAAATACGAAAAGGTAAATGAAGATTACACTGACCCATGGGCAGAGCACAGAAGCGTTCCATCTGTATGTACCTCTGTGTTTCCTGGGCTGTACAAAAGCTAAACCCTTAACATTAAAAATCTGAAAATATAATTACACAAAATCTGAAATTGACTCCCAGAATGTTTTTACAAAAAGAAAGCCTAGCTGGAATAGAGGCCCCAGTTGTAACCAGTGGTCACTGTAGATATGGAGTAAGCTTTTATTGAGGATGACAAAATCAGTTTTTTTGTTTCCCAACCGCCTTATACACTAATCCTTCCTTGCACGAGCAACTTTGTATTCTTATATGCACTCTCAGCCTGAAATAACACTCGTGCTCACGTTCCCTTTTAAATCCTCCAAACACACGGCCTGGATATGCATAGGCACAGTGGCAGTTGGTTATAACAGACACCCTTGTAAAACTGGATTTTTTTTGGAAGCTCCTACAGCATATTAAAATCCATGTAAAAAAAAATTTTTTTAAAGCAAAGCTTTGGTTTGTGTGTCAAGACTTTTGTACGGAATAGCAAGTGTAGACTGTAGTCGAAGTGTTTCCTTATGCTTGGAGCCATAATATGCAATAATAATAAAAATGTAGGCCCAAAACCAGGAGCAGTTGAAATTGCCTGACCTTATAAGGTCACAGGAGACTTTCTTTTCCCATTGTGTACATATGTTTACGGGGATATGTGTACAATGCAAGGAAGATTCTATCATTGGGTACTCTTTAATTTTTTTTGGTGTCGTTTCGAATATGTAGTATGAGTCAAACGCTACTTGTTCCTACATATATGTACATATAGGTCTATAGCGTTTTACTGTGTATTTACATTATACTGGTAATTTCCTACTTGTCATACACACGCACTGCCCTGCAATGCAATATGATGGTGGTGGTAAAGTCCAACAGGAATTTAAAACTTGTTTTGATTTTATTTCGTGTAGAAAGTGGGAGCTGACTTGACTGTAGGGAAATTAGCAATTATGCTTAAAACCCCATTGGAATGGTCCATATGGCAAGATATGAATTTTGTTATGAATTACTAGCACTTGGATTGATTACGTACAGTGAGCCCTTGTTTTTATGTTGTATGGGAGTGCAATATAGGGGTTTATACACTGCTCTACTTATTTTTAAAGCCTTGCTCAAATTTCCCTTGAGTTATGAATTGGGACTGAAATATTTGAAGGTCTGTGGGAAACAATGGACAAGGCATAGGACACACAATGGTAATTGTGTATTGGAATGGTGCTTGTAAACAGACAGTAGAGAATGTTTATGTGGGACTGTTCCTGGGACGCTTTTTAAAGGAGGTTTTGCATAAGTTACAAAAGAGGTTATTTGTTTACGTTTCGGGGCGAAGTGATAATAATAGAAAAATAGATTTTAACTTCAACAGATTTTAATCCAACATATTTTAATCCCAACAAATTTTAGCCCTTCAAAAATTTAACTCCCAACAAATTTTAGCCCTTAAAAATTTTACTCCCAGCAAATTTTAGCCCCTAAAAATTTTACTCCCAACAAATGTTAGCCCTTAAAAATTTTACTCCCAACAAATTTTAGCCCTGAAAATGTTAATCCCAACAAATTTTAGCCCTTAAAAATTTTACTTCCAACAAATTTTAGCCCTAAAACATTTTAACTCTGATAAATTTTAACATGATCGGATTTAACCGCGTTACTTCAATACAGGCCTCGCCACGCTGTTTCTTCCTTCCCCTTAGAATTTGAACCTCAATATGTGGACGCTCCGAAGATTGGAGCCCCCCTCATTGTGTAATTATGATGTGTTATGTGATGAGTGACTGAGCACACATCGTAAAATATTTATCTTGTTATAGCCCGTGTAATCGCCTCAGCGTGAAAAAATTCCCCAACTCTTTGATAATCTGAATCAACATAGGCTGACGGACTCTCTCGTACAATTCTCAACTGACTCCATCACAAAAATTAACTGCCTCTTGGAGGAAACAGAATACAAAGCTCATGGTCCTCCGTCAAAATGCATGCCATCCATGTGATCATATAAACATGACATAACCTCGCTATATGTATGACGAAAAATTCTGAGTTAGTATTTTAAACGTGTCGTTATAGTAAGGTCTGACGAATACTTCTCCTCAGGATGCACCCTATGTCGGTGTCAAGGATGCAAATTGAATGTGGTCTCACGCCAATAATTTTTGTTGTTCAGGAGAAAAATATGCGTGCTCTCATAATAAATTTTTGATATGCAAATACATGGCGTTAAAAATTTTAAGAGGAGATTAATCACACTCACCCCAAATTAGTCACGTCTTAATGCGTAGAGATGAATTAAGAGCTCCCAGGTCTGAGAAAACCCAAACACTCATGGGGTTCCTGAACGCACTTAATTTCCACAGTCACTTTTTGTTACGTTCGTAAATTTGATTCCGATGAAATACTAGTAGGATATGCTTTACTTTTTTTTCTACAGGGGTGATGATGATGATGAGTTGGAGTTGAAAAACAGTTCACTCGAAAATATTTCCCTGTCGATTGACTTCATAATAGAAAACACTGTTCAATTATGCAGTCTTCAACGAGGGGGATTCCATCACGTCAGATTTATCGGGATAGTTTTTTTTACATCAGGTGATGATAAGCTCTTAGTTTTACATTTTATCTTTTGATGCCAGCCCGCAAATGTTTTGTAATCTTCGATATGTAAAAATCCCAGGATGGGAATAGTTCCAATGTATGGGAGAGATCTGTGCAAAATAGCCGGTTATCGCGTTTGATAGGAGGCTTGATCCGGCGGTCGTATCAGTCCTTGGCCAGGTATGTATATTTATACAATCAAGTACGTATAAGCACTCCACTTGAGTGCACAAACTGTTTGCAATTTATGGAGTGATTGTATAAAAAAAAATGTAGTACTTTGCACAAAACTCTGTTTTCTGCCTCTGGAAACTATACTTGTCCGTTATGTAAAATCCAGAGATTTCGCTCTACACAGTTTACGTATCTTGTTTATAACGGACCACTTTAAAAGGTCAGTTGTTTACTTTAAAGGGGAACATTTTCCTGGGAATTTCATTCAACGTTAAGAGCTCTCCCTTGTGCAATCGAGAAAATCTGGAGATTAATTTTAACTCCTTTTAACAGCAATAATTCCACTATGTTACTATTTTCTAACCAATAGATTATCACGGCAGAAATTGTATCAGTTTATATTTGATTATTGAGAGCTGGATTTTTTTCGCAAAATTTTGTAAATCCTTCGGAATTGTTTTCCTATAACGAGAATGCACTGTAACAGTAATAACGTTTAATTGTATGCAGGTAAGGATGCTGCAAGCGTGGAGTGTACTACATTGCAGAGATGCAGTACATTAATAATATGAGCACCGTAGAGCACTCCAGATACGTGCTCTCCCTTGGACGTTTCACATGTGACTGCGGCAAGGAGCAAGGACGTTCCCTCTCCGCTCCTTGGAATGCTTCATTTAATAGGCATAACAAGGCAAGCATGTAGTGTGTGTGTACATGCACTTAAAATATACATGAAGTTAAAAGTTAGTTGACTACGTATTACAGTTGCATGGCTTTAGTTTCTTATATTTTCCCATCCTATGGTATGATATGTATGTACGCTCGTGCAGTGTAATTTATACATCAACTCCCATCAATCCAAAGGCCTCTTTCTCAGAAATGGCCCGAGCACGAGCATTGCTCATCCTCAAATGTTGTTGTTGTTTACGGGGATGATGACGTGTGCATGCTAAAGCACTACCCAGGCTACGACAGCTACGAGTACGACTGACTCCGTAATAAATGACATTTAATTCTGAGGTCCTCTGATGACTTACATGTACAAATACTCAAGCATATAATTAATATTACAGTGTGTACACACACATCCTGTATAAAAACAGCACTCTCTAAGAGCTTTAAGTAAATAAGGGAGCGTACACAAATTACGTCACCCACAGGGTGGGTAGGTGGTTGCAGTAATTGGTGACCATTCATGACATAGTAGTGGGGTTCACATCTGCAGAGATGACGCCACCAAAATTTTCCGCCGTTTTTTAACGTTCTTTACATTTTTCGCTTGTATTACGATGACGCGAACATAAAAGGATAAATTCATTCCTAAATTCAAAGCGCAGAACCAAACGTTTCTATTACAATTTTGATTTTGGCGCGACAGCAAGATTGTGTACGTAGTGACATCATCTGTGTACAGGGTGGGTGGATTCAGCAATAAATGACAAATGGTGATGATGGGGTGACAGGGTCTGAAAAATCGACTTTTTTGGATGACGTAATTTGTGTATGCTCCCTAAGCCTGTCTTTGTATACACAATAAAAAAATCTGATCTGCAATGTGTTAATTATATTTCGCGACTCGTCCTCTATATTACATGGTAGTAGCCTCATCTACGTGTCAGTCCACGAACTTTTCACAGTTTCACACAGAAACTCACGCTCACAATCTACCCCCATTCCCTAACGGTTACCTCACGGTATCTACTATTCTCTTCATCTCGTGTCGCGTGTTCACACGCTTCCACTTCGATCTCTTCAGCTTCATCTATTATTTTAAAATTGGATTGTTAATTTTGGCATAAATTTTCCATAATTTGGCAGCATGGGTAAGTCCCGCATGGATAGTGAGATTAAAAATCTAAAACGGCAGTTGAAGTCTCTGGAAAAAAGACAAAAACGAAGGAGAAAATCAAAATCTTCCTCTGTCAGTGATCGCAGCCCGAGAGGCTCGACACATGGCGACAGGAGTAGATCCAGGAACAGGAGTTTTAGTCGAGTTGCTAGTGAGTATACACGGCATAATAGGAGTAGAGACAGATCAGATTCAGGATCTAGGGCATCATCCCAGGGAAGAGACAGACGATATACCTATTCAGGCCGCAGGAGCCCAACAAGATCTCTAACTCCAAGCCGGTCTCGCTCTCCAATTCATCATGACAGGTCAAGCTCCATTCCTTCAGCTAGAAGTAAGCAAATCCGATCTCCATCGGTAGAAGAGATAGATCTTCATGCACCAGCAGATCCTGACATGAATGAAATCTTAGGATCCACTGACAAACCCAGAGGTTTTAGGTGAAAATTTGCCGGAACTGTGTGTGCCAGTATGGTCCGACATAGTCAAACTCGGACTTCAGCCGGACAACCATGCAAAATTAATGAGTATTTATCCTCCTCCCCAGAATTGTACAATTTTGGACGCACCAATTCTAAATCCCGAGGTACAAGCTAGCATTGCTGGAAATGCAAAATTATTGAAGAAAGAAGGGTACATGGTGAGTCAGCAAAAACAAGTAGCGGCTTGTTTGGCGGGAGTTGGAAGAGCAATATCCAGCACTTTAAAGTTAAAGGTCACCAAGAAAGAAGACCTACTCGCAAAATGTGAGACGGTTAAATGCTTAAATGAGACAGCTCGACTGCTCTGTGATTTGCAAAACCGATTGTCAATAGCCCGACGAGCTCACATTACTCCAACCTTAAATTACTTAATGAAAAGTATCGCCGATCAAAATTCGGTTGATAAGTACTTATACGGTATTGACTTTAAAGAAAAGATTGAAGCAGCAAAAGCGATTTCAAAGGTGGGGAACGAACTGCGGCGTGCAAAACCACAGATCCCCCAAACAAATAAGTCGGCTCAAGAAAGTACTCCTGGTTCAGGAAGTCGGCGTAATGGGCCCGCTTCTTTAAACTGGAAACGCCCGCAGTACCCATCGAGATCCTTCAGGGGGAAAGGCGGGCGGCACACATCTCCCAAGAAGTCTCCCAAGAAAAGCCCACGACGTCAACGTCGTTACTAGAGGTAGGTATGCTTGCGGGGCGTCTAAAATATTTTCAAAATGCATGGAAGGAAATAACTGAGGACAAAATTATACAAAAATGGATTGAAGGGTACGAGCTACCGTTTGCTTCCTTACCGATTCAATTGCATCCACCAATACCCAAAACACTGTCAGTCGAGGAGACTTCTCTTATGGAAAAGGAAATATCAAAGCTGTTGTCAATGGGAGCAGTTGTGGAATGTTCCCCCAAAAAGGGAGAATTCATTTCTCAGATATTTCTGATACCAAAACCAGATGGTTCGAAAAGATTTATTCTCAATCTAAAGAGCTTAAATAAATTTCTAGAGAAAAAACACTTTAAGATGGAAGACATTCGGACAGTATGCAGGCTTGTCTCCTCTAATTGCTTCATGTGTAAAATGGATTTGAAAGACGCTTACTTTCAGATCCCAATTACTAAAAAGCATAGGAAGTATCTGAGATTCTTGTGGGACAAAAATACATACGAGTTTACATGTCTACCGTTTGGACTAGCAGTTGCACCATGGGTATTTACGAAGATTGTAAAACCCATTATAACTGTCCTAAGAAGAAGGCACGTTCAACTGGTCATTTATATAGATGATCTTATTGTTATCTCTGATGGGTTCAAATCCTGTCAGCAAGACATGAGTGACTCTATTGAATTATTTGAGTC
Source organism: Allacma fusca (assembly GCA_947179485.1). NCBI lineage: Eukaryota > Metazoa > Arthropoda > Collembola > Symphypleona > Sminthuridae > Allacma > Allacma fusca. Next base: position 1,859,288 of record OX359246.1, on the reverse strand, counting down.
CCTAGGTTTCTTAGTAAATTATAAGAAGTCAGTTCTGATACCATCACGTGAGTGCCAATATCTGGGGTTTATTTTGAACTCCCAACAACTGACAATAAGCATTCCACACGAAAGGAAGCTAAAACTCATGCAGCGTATACATTCTTTTATAAGAAGCTCATCCTGCGGTATTCGGTCATTTTCCAAGCTTCTGGGGCACCTAAATTCGATATGTAGGGCTGTAAAATACGGCTTACTGTACACAAAGTCTTTGGAAAGAGCTAAATACGTGGCTTTGCTTCAAGCAAAGCAGAATTATGATGGAAAATTAACTTTAAGTACTCAAATTAAAGACGATTTGAGCTGGTGGATAAATACCATTCCCAGGTCGTCAACATCAGTGCAGACAGTAAAGTTTAGCTACACTGTGTATACTGACGCGTCTTTGACAGGCTGGGGTGCATGTTGTGGCAAGGAAAGAACACATGGTTTCTGGTCCGATCAGGAGAAACTACATCATATAAATTATCTGGAACTCCTAGCAATCTTATATGCTCTTAAGTCCCTAATGGTACAAGTCTCAGATTGTAATATATTGCTAAGAGTGGACAACACAACTGCAATCTCTTACGTTAACCGAATGGGCAGTGTCCAATTCCACAAATTAAATACGCTTACAAGAAAGCTTTGGCAATGGTGTGAGGCAAACAATCTGTGGATATTTGCAAGTTATATTGCATCATCCAAAAACAAGGTTGCAGATGAGGAATCCCGGAAGACAGATGACGACCATGAATGGTCGCTGCAATCCTCAATGTTTTCTGAAATCTGCAAAACACTTGGATGTCCAAGTATTGACTTATTTGCCTCTCGCCTAAATAACAAATGTAAGTTATTCATAAGCTGGTTCCCGGATCCTGAAGCGACTTCTGTAGATGCGTTTACTGTTGATTGGTCAGTATATTTTTTCTACGCGTTCCCCCCGTTTGCAATGATAGCTCGTACACTTCAAAAGATAGCCGATGACAAGGCTGTAGGAATTGTGGCAGTACCGGATTGGCCGTCCCAGCCATGGTACCCACTCTTTAAAAGACTTGAGGTCAGCCCAAGCTTAAAACTAAAACCATCAAAGAGTTTACTTGCTTCTCATTCTAGTCCCTGCCATCCTCTATGGAAACATCTCTCCCTTCTAGCAGGGAAACTATCCGGCAGGCGTTTATAAATCAAAACATACCAGAGATGTGCATCGACACCATACTGGCCTCTCTGGCAGAATCAACCCAAAAGCAATATTCCTCAGCGATTTCTGACTGGTCCTTATTTTGCTCATCGGAGAACGTTGACCCGGTGAGTCCAACGACATCAATGGTGTTGAAATATCTACAGAAAAAGTTTCAAGATGGAGCTTCATATGCGACCATAAACACGGCAAGATCGGCAATTTCTCTAGTTTCAGCTGGGAATATAGGTCAAGAAAAAATTGTATCACGATTTTTAAAGGGTATTAGTAACCTTCGACCGCCCAGACCCAAATATGATTATACATGGGACCCACAAATTGTATTAAATTTCTTAAGGTCACTGTCACCCATGATTTCTCTAAACTTGGAAAACTTGACGTTAAAGTTAGTTGGACTATTGGCAATAACCACAGCCCAAAGAGTACAAACATTCTCACAAATCCAACTAGACGATATCAAAAGTGACAATAATGGGCTAAATATTTTCATTTCAAGGAGAATTAAGACCACGAAAGTGAACCGAGCGCAACCATGTCTACGCCTTCCAATGTACTCAGAAGAAACGGAGATTTGTACGGTCTCTGTTCTTTTAGAGTATATTACTCGAACTGCTGCTATTAGAAAGGATTGCAAAAATTTACTCATTTCATGGAAAAAGCCTCGTAAGGAGGTGACAGCTCAGACAGTCGGTCGATGGATCAAAATAGTGCTTAAAAAGAGTGGCATTGATACATCGGTATTTTCGGCTCACAGCACCAGACATGCAGCAACTTCAGCAGCAGCAAGGAAAGGGGTAAATATTGAAGTCATACGTAAGGCTGCAGGATGGTCACAGTCGTCCTCAACGTTTGCAACATTTTATCAAAGGCCCATAGTGAATCCAGGGCTCTTTACTAACGCGGTTGTAAATTCTTAGATTTGTATATGAGGCTGGGTCAGATGCGTAAAATCAAATAAAATGAAAAACTGTTAAGCAAAAATAGAATGAAGCTTACAATTATTGGATAACGATTTGGAGCTCTAAACAACTACCATGTAATATAGAGGACAAGTCGCGAAATATAATTAATTGATTAAACAAGACTTACCTTGAGGTTTAATCATAATTATATGAGCGACTCGTCCGAATATATTACACCCACCCTCCCATAGATTTTTCAAAGAAAAACTATTTTCCCTTAAAAAACCAAACCGTTAATGGGCTTTAAAAGAGGAATAGTAGATACCGTGAGGTAACCGTTAGGGAATGGGGGTAGATTGTGAGCGTGAGTTTCTGTGTGAAACTGTGAAAAGTTCGTGGACTGACACGTAGATGAGGCTACTACCATGTAATATATTCGGACGAGTCGCTCATATAATTATGATTAAACCTCAAGGTAAGTCTTGTTTAATCAATTAATTATACGGGGGTTTCACAAAATTTCACAGAATATACTGTCCGCTGATTTTATTAAGGCACCCTTAAAAATAGGGTATATTTTAAAGCTCTTTTGCAAAATTTTTAAATCGGGAATGGGAATTGAATAGGAGTCTCGGAATAAATAAGGTTCACTGTGGGACGATGACGCGTTTTGTGATTTGCCATGAATTTATTTATGATAATTCAATAACCTAACTCACATGTGAAAGACACACGAGGAAATAAGAGGTACTGTATATTGTGTAAATGTAATTATGTACATATAAGCCGGCTATAATCACAGATGCTTCATGTATTGTGGGAGCGTCAGGCTAAGCAAGTTCCACTTCATTAAATACTAAGTGAATGGAGGTCTTTTTAGAGAGTGGGAGGATGAGCGTGAATAATGCCCCATTTTTCGAGCATGAAATGAATTAACATTGCTGGGAAGTGAGTAATACTTGGAAGTCAAGGAACAAATAGGGTTTTCTTGGAACAACGGTGGAGTCGTAGGTCCTCGTCGCTTTTCTCACTATACAGTAAAAAAAAGGCTCCGTTTGGGAAAATGTGGGAGGGCTACGGCTCTTTCAATGAACTGTGTGATGAAAGGTAAAGGGCAGGGATTCGTTTGTTCACCCTTAAAAGCTTTAGTGATTCAGTATTTTTTTACTTGGAAAATCAACATGTGTTCTTCTACCGCAACCCAAATATGTCAATACAAAAATTACAGATGGTTGTTACAGTAGTCCTTAGGTTCAATTAGGATAGATTCCCTTCTTATATGTGGTAAAAGTATTTTAGCTTTAGGGATTTTGTTGTATCTTATTATAGACTGTTAAGTACTTACTTTCATTCATTTCTCGCGTTACCCCAGTTTACTGTATTTTATCTTACTAGGCGAGAAATTAACGTTGTGTTAAACACGAAGTTTGGTGAATATTTTTATTCCAGAAGGAATACATGGCTATTAGATATTCTTTATTAGAAGACACCAGGAGCTCTGTTATAATGAGACCGGACTGTACAGGTGCCGAAGTATTCATTACAAATGCATTTCAAAAGACCCGAGCAAAAAGGGGCTTGGAGTTGGTGGGAAACATTTGGGACTCACTAATGAATGAACTTGTGTGAGCTTCCTGGGATTCAAAAACCACATGTTGATTTTGACAGTGAAGTGAAAAATTGGGTGCAGTCAGATCTATCGTTAGGACATTTAAAGTGAATCCAATAAGTCACAAAGTCACGACTCAAATGACTATTTCAATTTAAAATATGCTTCAAAATTGAAATTTTTTATGAACCTTTCTGGGGAGTTTACATTGATATAATTAGTTTACACCAGTGCAATAATAAGTATATACACATCTGTAGAATTAGATTACACCGGTACAATAATAAATATATATCGGTACAAGATTACTTTACAACGGCACAAGAATTACTTTACATCGGTACAAAATTTACTTTACATCGGTACCAGTGCCCACATCGGAAGTCCAATTAGTACTTGATGTACAAGTTTTCATTGATGTTTTCATTTTCATATATTTTAAATTGGCTACCTGGCTTTGACGCCCCTTCATTGAAAAGGACAATTTCAAAATTTTATTTTACACAATTTTTAAAAAAATTTAAAAATGTAACAACTTATAACGAATCAATACGTGGCCATCGCGTATGTGCGCATGAGCACACATTTTCTAGTCTAGCTATCCCTCTTCACGGCGCCAGACATCGAGTATTGACATTGACTCGAAAGCCGTTTCAGATGTATTTGTAAGTACATACATTTTTAAAATAATTAAGTTGATACTTTGACTGAGTGTGTTCCGGGTGCGTTTGGAATATTCAGTCTGGGATGAATATGACTAGTGATCATATTATTTATGAACATTTTACAGTTATGTGGTAGTCGCACTCAGCATCAAATTATTGTTTTATTTATTAGCAAAATTAAGATGAGTGCTAGGGTTCATGTCTATGTGATGCGAAGTTGGGTTGCATGCTAGAAACTTAACAATAACAATTTAAATTAAATAAGTAATTATTTGTACATAATGGAATGACTACGCTTGAACGAACTTACTCCCCAATAGTGTCAATACCCGGGTCATGTTATGCATTGGTAAGTTGTTTGTCAATTAATTATCAAAATAGTCTCCCATGCAGATAAAAGCAACCATAATGAATCTGACCTGGAGGATTCTCCATAAAAATTTTTACACATGAACTTTATAGGAGAATGTTTTATGAAGCAAACTATAGAGATTCGATTCGATGTCCTGCTATAATACAGCTCATAATTTATGTTATTTGCGTCCTTCTTCGGGTAAGGGAAACTTTCACATCGAAAAAAAAATTAAACGAAGCTCTCTGTTTCCAGGAGTCTGGATGTCGGACTGTGGTGCCAAGCCTTTGGGAACTGCGTTAATGTTATTTTTTACATCGGTACCCGTAGGTAGCACACATGTGAATGTTTATATGTATCTTATATATGTACCTATGTAAAGTGTGCTCATATGAATTGATTACAAAAATGTGTTTAGCAGAAAAAACTATTGGCGTAAGCGTCTATTTTTGCTTACCTGGTTCCTATCAACTTTCTAAAAGTTTATGCTATCACACTATCACAGGCAGAATATCCTGGTAATTGATTGCGTTTTTCACACTACGATCCGACCTTTATATCCTCGAGGGACTTACTCATACGAGTGATTAACATAGTTTGATCCTCGATGCAAGACTATAGTTAAACCCGGATGTGTGGGAATTTATAATTTGCAAAAGCCTTCACATTATACATAAATGATTTTACGACAATTACACTTTTATTTGATAAAATCAGGCTTCCCTTAAAATCCTAATCTAATCATTTGGAGCGGCACTGTCTCCCTTTGAAAATATTTACTAATGGCGTTTAACACTATAATAGATGCGATGACATCGAAGCTGCTAATTAAATTGAAGGATATTTATACGCATGTAGTTTTCTCTTATTATCTTTGAGAGGACAACAAACTGGAGGTAGAGTCCATCAATAAAACCCACCATTGTAAATCCTTCATTACCAAATCTTTATTACAAAATCCTGGTCTATGGATTAAATCTGCAATACATTAGGAAGAATGGAATCTGAGAAAAGTCGAAATTTCTGTTGGTTTGTTTGCATGAAACCTTAAACCTATTATCAATTATGGTGACATCTCGAGTGTGATGGGTACCTTTAGAATATTTGTGTCGGAATGATGAGTAATTAGGTAGATTATATTTTCAATATTTTTAAACTATGACAACCGTGTTCACTGCTAAAGTTTTCGTTTTAGTTCGACGCGAAATTTGTAAATAGTCACAAAGTGTTTCGAGCGATGAACTCCAAAAATGGCGAAGCTAGCAGGAAATTGAATTTTCAAGGAAATGTTTCCTAGATATTGATGTGACAATAATAATTGTAAATTCAATTAATTAATGTTCATTTCCATACAACATTTTAAACATTGGTCGCATGTCAGATTAATGTCGTAACAAATGATGTAAGCGCTCGCTCTCATCGAATGACTACGCACGAAACGTACTTCCTGGGTATTACAAAATATGCTTCGTGTTCGCAATTTGTTTGATATTTATTTATCGAAATATGTAGCCCTTGCAAAGGAAAGCCACGAGGACATATTAGACGAGAAGGAATCTCAATGAAAATAATTTTTTAGCACTTGAACACTGACAATGAGAGAATCCATTGTGTCCAGGAAACTAGCGATTCGATTCGATCCTGCCACAATGCAACTCATAATTTACATTGTTTGCGCCTATTTCCTAGTAAGTGAAACTTCCGCATCGGAACGAATCCTCAGCGATACTTTTCATTTCCAGGATTTTCGGTTGTGGTACCATGCTTTCGGGAACTGTTTTAACGTTATTTTTTCTCCGAATTTTGACATTGAAAACCTCAACGAAACAACAGCTCCGATTCTGTACTACAAAAATGCTACAATTAACGAGACGAGCCGGTATCGGGAATTTTACCCGATTCTGTTTAACCAGTTGCCTGGGAATGCCAAGCAGTCTTGCAAGGCTCTGTTGTTCATGCAAAGCTTCAACAGTAACACCTCCAGGAACAACTGCTCTGTTTTTGTAGACAGTGCTTATTTTCTGATCCCCGGTATGACATCGGTCCCTTACCTCACAATTGGAACAGCCGAGAACGGCTATGAAAAATGTTATTGGGCATTAATCAATTTTAAGTAGTGGTCGGATCGATTCAATTTGATTCGAATTTTTCAATTTGATTCAATTTGAAGCTTGAATTGAATCGAAAAACCGATTTTCGATTCAATTTGCCCCAAAGCAATTCAATTCGATTCAATTCACTCAGTGAATCGAATTGAATCGTAAATCGAACGATTCAGGCGGGAAAATGCAAAATTTTCCTTATGTTACTGGAGTGTCGTATACACATTATAAAGGGTATAGTAAAAGCTACGCTAAAATAACAAACGTTGTGGTATACGTAGTATTTGGAATTTGAATATGCGGAAAAAAAGTACCCGTACGCAGCCGAAGCGGTTTTGATGAATTGTTTGAATTGCAATTCACATGATATGATTCGATTCAGTTCAGTACCCAAATCGAATCATTCGATTTGGCTTTGCTGCAAATCGAATCGAAATACTACTGAATCGAATTGAATCGAATCGAATCGAATCGAAAATTTCCAATTCTGAATTGAATTGGTCCGACCACTAATTTTAAGGGACGACAGTTGGACAGGATAGATCTGAACTGGCTCAACTTTATGCTGCTTCAAGGGAATACTCTTTCAAGTAAAGCTCAGCAATTTCCGATGTCAGCAATCGATACAGCCAAAATTTCATACTGGTTTGTCCTGTGCGTGCATTGTCTGGGCATCGACGCGAATGAATACGATGTTGACTTAAATCGGACAGAAATCCGCTCTGAAATGGATTCCAAATTCAGGGAAATTCACCCACACTATAGTTACATGATGCTTTCAACGGACAGTGATCCAGCAACATACTTAATGTATTTAAATACTGTGCTGAAAGAGAAGGACAAGTTGACACGGTTCCTTGGAAATTTCGACACCCTGATTTTCGAAATAGTTTCAAAACGCCTATCAAATACATCACTATCTACGATGCTTAGCGTAGGAATCGGGTTACGAATTCGGCGGTCATCATTTATAATAGTCAATTTTCATCCGAACCAAAATAATATTTACTTTCACGGATTTTTGCCTTACAAAACCGATGCAGTAACGTTTATCTCCTGTTCAAACATCACATATGGGCTGACATATCAAATTTATATCCAGCCCTTTCGTAGAACCGTTTGGATTTGTTTAGCCGTTTGTGCTTTGACCCTCGGAGTGTTGTTTCAAAACGAAGCGAAGCATGTAGATCGGTTAAACATCTTCATGATGTCTTTTGGAGCACTTGTTGAAAATATCGATTTGTCAAGTACGAACGTACCCTCAACGAAGCGATTTCATTTTCTGATGGCCCTCTGGCTTATAATCACCGTGGTTCTCATCAATGCTTACAAGGGCTTACTTACATCGGATCTCACAAGAGGGAAACCATTTTCTGGGGTGGAGACCGTGAAACAAATTAAAGGATGGGATATTTACACATCGGTGAAGTCATCCGTTGAGAAAGATTATCGACGCTTTGGCGCAAAAGCATACACTAAAACTAAAACAGGCCCTATACATAACCCGAGAAACAAATACGACGATATTCAAGTGCCCGGAATTTTATGGCAAACGTTCAACCTAGGGAACATGTTCTTTTTTGACGAAAAATCCTGGAAACAAGTAGCCCAGGAATCAAGAACAGAGAAACTCATCAAATACAGAGAGCCTATAGTGCAACTGCGTACAGCCATTGTCTTACCCATAGGCTGGCCCCAGGTCACAATTGCGGATGAGATCTTGAAATGCCGTCAATCCGCATACCTGGACACTGTCACAACAGTTTGGACTCTTGAGGTTCCGAAGGCTCATCGTCGAAACTTGCATAGGAAACCTTTTGTCCAAGGAAAATCTAGTATTTTCTCAGGGATGTATGGCTGGGGATTTTTCCGGAGTAATGGGAATTATTTACAAGCTTTCTTGCAGAGACTCGTGGACAATGGACTGTACTTCTGGTTGAACAGGCGGGTAAAAGATATGAAGGAGAGCCGATATAGCTTGAGAAAGATGTTTGCTGGGATGAGTAAGGTGAGAACGCTGGAGTTCAGCTCAAACCTTATTCTCACACTATTTCATCTCTATAGTTTGCTCATCTGTACCTGCGGTATCGTCCTTTTCTTCGAATTTGGACTCTACTGCTTGTCACTCACATTTGATTTTAAGGGTATATAGGTAAGGGAATAAGCTACGCTGTTAATATGCAAAATTAAATATCATTTTTAATTTTATTTTTAAGCTTTTGCCTGTAATAAAAGTTGACCACGGTCATACATTCGAACTGACCTCACTGTACATCGGATGTAGGTCGATTTACATCGAGACAAAACCTCAAAACTTTGTATATACCGTGTAAACATTTGCCCAATTCCTTCAAATTTGGCAAATTATTTTCAAAAATTTCTCAAATCGGTTACATTATTACCATTTATATTCTTGCAGAGTGCATTCTATCATATTTTGCCATCTTGAAAACTTTATGACATTTTTAAGCGAACCTGGTTGATTGTAATGTACAGCCATGTGATTTTTAAATTACTCTAATCAGGACAATGAAATATGCATGCAAAAGTCAAAATATTGTGAACCGTCCCAGACATGGAGTTTTCAGGGTGGCGCCATTTAAATTTAGACAATTTTGCAAATCTGCAGTATAATTATTAATTCGGAGGGGAGTTTGTATACTTTGGTTGCATGTCAACGTCGTAGTCATTATTTTTTGTAAGAAAATGGATATTGAAAGCCATACAAAAGGAATCAATTTGAAATTTAATTAATTTACACCGGAATGCTTATACCTTGTATAGTGTGTTTACATGAATTGAAGCTTGGTAATGCCAGGTTAATATTTGATGAATAAACACCCTTTCATGTTTTCATTTTCGTACATTTTAAATTTGCTTTGGCACCCCGTCATTAAAAAAGACAATTTTGAAATTTCATGTTAATCAATTTGCATACCTAGAATGACGGGCGTTTAAATACTCATCTATTTGCAACGCATGCGCATACATTTCCTAGTTTAGGTAGTAGTAACCAGTAAAACTACTACCTATACTATAGTATATCTATCATACTATAGTAAATCCCTCTTCGCGTCCCCAGCCAGCAGTTATCGAGTATTGACTCGACGGCAGTTACGGTTGTTTTTGTGCATGAAATTTTAAAACAAATTAAGTTGTTACTTTGACTGATTGTGAGTGTGTTGCGGGTGCGTTTAGAACATTCATTCTGGAATGAGTGACTAGACATATTATTTATGAACATTTTACAATTATATGGTAGTCGTACTGATTGTGAGCTTCACATTATTGTTTTATTTATTAGTGACATTAAGATGAGTGCTGGGTTCATGTCTGTGTGATGCGAACTTGGGTTGCATGCTAGAAACCTTAACCATAACAATTTAAATTAAATAAGTATTTGCACATAATGGAATGACTACGCTTGGAACGCGAACTTACTCCCCGACAGGGTCAATACCTGGGTCATGTTCCGTATTGGTAAGTTCCTCTTCATTTAATTATCAAAACAGCCTCCCTTGTCGTCGCAAGATGCAACAGAAACATTCTCAAGTAACGTTCCTGGTAACGTTGAGAATAACATGGCGGACATTCCTAACGTAGAGGTAGGGAAAATGGCGAAAGGATCCAATGAGGAGGCAGTACCAACGGACAATGGCGGAGTTGCAGCTGAGGATGGATTGTGTAGTGCCTCAGGCTATGGAATTTCCAGGAAAGCTGGAGGAGTTGGAGAGAAGGAAAGTTCTGGGAATTTAAGAGGACCAGGTGTTCAAGCCCTTGGGGAATAAATATTATCTAGGAATGCCATACTAATAATAAGTTTGGCTGTTGTTATAATGATAATAATAATTACTGTTGAGGGCTGAACGTTTTGTATTACGATGTGGACAGTTACTGTGGTCCATTTTTGAAATGAATTTGTTGGAGGAGATCATTCTTCGTCCTAAAGCCGTAGAGTCGAGGTGTACTCGTAAATCTCTCCGCACTTTCCTATTTTATATTTCCTTGAAGTTATTTCATTTAACTACTGTTATATTTTTAAACGAGTTCTTAGAAATTTTGTCAAAGTCTTTAACTATTAATTTAAATATTAATTGTCCTGTTTGGTGAAATATTTGTGCCTGAAAAAATGGTATGAAGTGAAAAAGTTTATTAATTGTCGTGAATTATTTAATGAGTTAAAATAATTGCAGTAAATACTTATTTTCCCAAAAACACCTAGTGGATTCTACACCCATTCATTATCCATACAATTAGAAGAAAAATTAATGTAATTTTTCCTGCAGTTCTACCAATTCCGTTCTTTGTTACTCTCCCCGAGTTATTGCAGGCCGAGTGTTGTTGTCCTCGGGTCTGTCGATGACACTCCCTTGCAGATAATAAAAACCCCGATAATGAATCTAACCTGGGGGATTCTCCATAATGTTTGTTTACATGCACATGAAGGTTACAGGAGTATGTTTTATAATGCAAGCTAGCGATTTGATTCGATCCTGCCACAACTCAGCTCATTATTTACATTTGTGTGTATGTTGTTTGCGTCCTTCTTCTGGTAAACGAAACTTCCACATCGGGAAAAAATTTAAAGGGGGCTTTCAATTTCCAGAATTTCGAACTGGTAACTGTGTTAATGTTATTTTTTCTCCTAATTTTCCCCCCTCTGGCTTTTCCGGCCTATGCCCAAACACATATGGACATTTAACTGTTGGGCATACATTTACAAAGTGTGTTGTTTTCCAAGGGGGGTCAAAATCACAAATTTTTTGAAATTTCATGAGGGGTCAACAGTACTTTACGGAGGAATAAAATTAGATAGTTATTTTTTGCTATACATTTCTCAGGGAATACTTTTAGACCATGGAAATATTTCATAACGAAAACACGGAAAAAAGCGTGTAGCATTGCCAAGCTAGGTGTATAATTTTTTAAAAAGATTGTAGAATTAATACTGACATGACATGACACTACAGTCGGTATTGAGTGGGTGAAGAAGAATAATTATTCGAAAAAGACGTTTTTATAATTCCTGCCACTACTGCCCTAGTCTAGGCAGACTTGGGTGGTTGCTAATTTATATCACGATATCACAATATCACAATATCGCGATAACACAATATCGCGATATCACAATCCCACAATATCGTGATATCACGATATCACAATATTAAAATATGAAAAATATATAAAAAATGTATAAAATATACATCGGTGAAGTCATCCGTTGAGAAAGATTATCGACGCTTTGGCGCAAAAGCAATCACTAAAACTAAAACAGGCCCAGTACATAACAGGAAAAGGAATATGACGATATTCAAAGTCCAGAAATCCTTTGGCAAATTTTCAACTTAGGGAATATGTTTTTTTTTGACGAAAAATCCTGGAAACATGTAACCCAGGAATTAAGAACACAGAAACTCATCAAATACAGAGAACCTATAGTGCAACTGCGTACAGCCCTTGTCTTACCCATAGGTTGGCCCGAGGTCACAATTGCGAATGAGATCTTGAAATGCAGTCAATCCGCATACCTGGACACTGTCACAACAGTTTGGACTCTTGAGGTTCCGAAGGCTCATCGTCGAAACTTGCATAGGAAACCTTTTGTCCAAGGAAAATCAAGTATTTTCTCAGGGATGTACGGCTGGGGATTTTTCCGGAGTAATGGGAATTATTTGCAAGCTTTCTTGCAGAAACTCGTGGATAATGGACTATACTTCTGGTTGGACAGGCGGGTAAAAGACATGAAGGAGAGCCGATATAGTTTGAGAAAGATGTTTGCTGGGATGAGCAAGGTGAGAACGCTGGAGTTTAGCTCAAACCTTATTCTCACACTATTATACCTCTATAGTTTGCTCATTTGTACCTGCGGTATCGTTATTTTCTTCGAATTTGGAGCCTACTTCTTGTCACCCAACATTTGATTTTAGGGGTACGTAAAGCAATTATCTACTGTTAATATGTAAAATTAAATATTAAGTTTTTGTCTGTAATAAAAGTTGAACACCGTCATAAATTTGAACTGACCTCACTTTACATCGGATGTAGGTCGAATTACATCGAGACAAAAGCTCAAAAATTTGTACGTACTGTGTAAACTTTTACCACATTCATTCAAATTTGGCAAATTATTTTCCAAAATTTTTCAAATGGGTTGCATTGTCCAGTCACATTTTTACAGAGTGCATTCTATCATATTCTGCCATCTTGAAAACTTCATGTTTTTAAGCGAACCTGGTAGATTGTAATGTACAGCCTTGTGACCTTTTTATTGATTTTTAAATCACTCTAAAAAGGACAATTAATTATGCATGCAAATGTCAAAATTTTGTGAATCTTCCTGGACACTGAGTTTTCAGGGAAGCGCCACTTTAATAATTAGACATTTGTGTAATTCTGCAGTAATTATTGTTAATTATGAGGAGAGTTTCCCAACTTTAGTTGCATGCCAACATCGCAGTCATTATTTTTGGTAAGAATAGGGATATTGAAAGCCATACAAAAGGAATCAATTTGAAATTTAATTCATTTACATCGGAATGCCTGTGCGTTATATAGTGTTTACATGAATTGAAATTTGGTAATACCAGGTTAATATTTGATGAATAAACACCCTTTCATGTTTTCATTTTCATCCATTTTAAATTTGCTTTGGCGCCCCGTCATTAAAAAAGACAATTTCAAAATTTCATGTAAAACTATTTTACAAAATTTCGAGAGATGTGGAAACTTAAGGAATCAATACGCGTGGTCACTACCCATTTATATGCATAGTTAGGACTAGACATGTGTAACCTATCGTGTAGGATTCCCATAAGCGACGTCCCGGGATGACCCTGTGACGTCACAACAGTGTCCCCTCAGGCTATATTTCTGAAATTTTCTCTTCTGACTTGTTTATTATTTGTTTAAGGCAAAACCGACGACGCAGATGTGTTGCATATAATACCAGGAGCTTAAATTAATTTATAGGGACCCATTCGGGTAACAGGATATCAGGCCTAGCTTAGCATGGTTAAATGACGATTACTGCCGTTTGTGTTGGCCAATTAGAACCAAACAAAATGCAAAATCCACTTAAGGTTTATAGTATGTGGCTTTACTGTTAACACAAATATCCGGCGGGTACTGTAACCGGGTAATACAATGCATTTTTAAAATAATTAAGTTGATACTTTGACTGAGTTTGTTCCGGGTGCGTTTGGAATATTCAGTCTGGGATGAATGACTAGTCATATTATTTATAAACATTTTACAGTTATGTGGTAGTCGCACTCAGCATCAAATTATTGTTTTATTTATTAGCGACATTAAAATGAGTGCTAGGGTTCATGTCTATATGTGATGCAAACTTGGGTTGCATGCTAGAAACTTAACCGTAACAATTTAAATTAAATAAGTATTTGTATATAATGGAATGACTACGCTCGGAACGAACTTACTCCCCGATAGGGTCAATACCTGCGTTAATGGTAAGTTATTTGTCATTTAGTTATCAAACAACCTCCCTTGTAGATGACAAAAGTCACTATAATGAATCTTACATGGAGAATTCTCCAAAATATTTGTTTGCACATGAACGTAATAGGAGTATGTTTTATAATACAAACTAGTGATTTGATTCGATCCTGCGACACTGCAGCGCATTATTTATGTTTTTACGTCCTTCTTCTAGTAATCGAAACGTCCACATCGAAAAAAAATTAAAGGGGGTTTTCAATTTCCAGGATTTTGAATTGCGGCACCAAGCCTTTGCGAACTGTTTTAATCTCATTTTTTCTCCTAATTTTCCCCTCTGGCTTATAATCATGGTGGTTCTTCTATAAAATACATCGAAATACATGAATAAAACATGTTGGGATTACAATTTGTTGGGATTTTTTACGGCATTCTACGTATTCATATTTGTACTAAGAGTGAGCAAGTGGAAATGCTCTACCTAATATTTAGTGTTTAAGGAATCAGCTGTGTAAGTAATAGAGCTTCTGCCGGGGACAGGGACGTCCCGTCGGGACACTGGTTGGACCGGGACGGGACGTCCCCGGGGACAAAATAATTGTCCCCATGTCGTATTCGGGACGGGACAGGGACAAACAAATCGTCCCCATTATATTTGGGACGGGACGGGGACAAAAAAAAATTGTCCCCACTATATTCGGGACGGGACGGGGACAAAAAAAAGTTGTCCCCATTATATTCGGGACGGGACATGCTTTTTGGTCGTGTATATAACGGGACGGGACGAGCAAGCATAGCAGAACACGGATAACGTTTCAGCTTTAATGCTCATGAGTAACTATTCTGTGAATACTATTTCACTGAATGTAAGACATTCGATTTTAGGTTGTAGAAAATGAAGCTTGTTGCTCAAAAAGTTAAGGAAGAATCTTGGAGCTGCGATTCTATAAATGTGTTTTTTATGTTTTTGCTACAAATATTTTTTGTACGAAATTTTCCTCATGTTCCGATTTTCGGTATAAGAATGTGGACAACTGTTTTAGTAATTATCGGGACGGTACAGGAATTTTGTTCACATGCCCCAATTTTCGGGACCGGGGACAATGTTTTTTAAAAATTTTGGAGACGGGACGGGGACAAGCTTTTTGTCCCCATGTCCCGACTTTCGGGACGGGACCGGGGACAATTTTTTTTACAAATTTTTGGGGACGGGGACAAGGTTTTTGTCCCCATGTCCTGACTTTCGGGACGGGACCGGGGACAACGTTTTCATAAATTTTTGGGGACGGGACGGGGACATGGTTTTTGTCACCGTGTCCCGAATGTCGGGACGGGACTGGGGACAAAGGTTTTTAAAAAAATATCGGGACGGGGACGGGACAAGAATATTGTCCCCAACAGAAGCTCTAGTAAGTAATATGCATTATGAACATGCAAATATGTCATTATTATTGCTAGAAAGTATGCAATTATACCCAACACGGACAGCAACTTCTGTGTTGACATAAATGTGGTGACATGCATATGCAAACATAAATGCACAGCATTGACATATAAATAGTGCAGCCAATGAAATGAAGAAGAAATATGTGGGTAAAAACATGGTCATTTTTAGCGGGCCTGGAGTTTGAATGAAGAAGGTTCCAGCACATAATATACATAATTACTTTGTCAAGTTTTTCCCGCACAACATTTAGTAACTTGCATATGTCACGACTTGTGCTGACACAAGGCTCACATATCTATGTGAGAACTTGTGCAAGCCACCTCCCACTTATGTCAGTGTACGTACGAACGCACAGCATTTCTGTGTCAAACATATGCAAGTCAGCACAGATTTCGTGCTGTCCGTGTTGGGTATTAGAGCAAAAGGACTGAACAGCCATTCAATCATCAGTCTGTTACCCAACTTAGTTTGACACAATTAGTAAACTTAAAGTATTCCCCAATTCATACACTCTATTTATGCCGGGTTTAGACTAGGACGAATCCGAATCAGAATTCGAATCAGAATCGGATTTCGAATTCATCAAACACGAAGAGTATAAATGCAGAACCTGTTGCCGTAATTCGAATCAGAATAAGAATCAGTTTCAGATTTGTTGCATCAGATTTTTATCCTTAAAGTCTAAATGAACATCAGAATTCTGACACCTATCAGATTCTTAAAATAATGAAACAGGTTTAGACTTCCAGAATTCGAATTTTAAATTTTTGAAACACATCCTAGAAAGCACGAATTACAATATGGGCGGCAACAAAGTCTTGTCCGTGTGAGATTCGTTAATTATTGTTGAAGTTTAAAATTTAATGAAAACATCTACCAGCCTGGACTTAATTGGGCTCGTTATGTTTCGCCGAAATTTTTAGAAATAGAAATAAAAAATTGTAGGTAAAAATGTATACCTTTTGTGTTCGGATTCTTTTGAACCGAGTTGGCAACGGTTTTCCAGGCTTCAAGTTAAGCTGCTGCATTTTAAAAAATTTTGTGTTTCTTTTTCAAACAACAATGGACATTTTTGGATTTACTCCAATAAATATGATCGAATTTTAATGAATTTGTATGAACTGAAACTATGAAATAGTAGACACTGTATGAGAGCGGTATGAAATGTTCCAAAACACAATGGCGGACAAAGAAAATAAAAATTTTATTCCGGTCACTGTAATTCAATGATTTACACCGTACTCTATGGGTTTGTCAGAATTCTTAAATCTGAAAAGTTGACTCCGAATCAACTCTTCAGAATCTTAAGAATTCCATGATTCCGATTCTGATTCTGAAAGCTCTAATAGGTGAATTCTGATTCTGATTCGAATTCTGAATCTGATTCCGAATCTTATCAAAAAGTATAAATGCCTTTAAGAATTTAAAAATTTCAGATTCTTAAGATTTTCAGAATTCTGATTCTGATTCGAATTCTGAATCTTAAGTCTAAATACAAATTCTGACGTGTAACCTGAAGCAAACCTGATTCTGATTCGTCCTAGTCTAAATCCGGCATTATTATTAATTTAATCCCGTACTTACTACCAGCTAAGGGAGTTCCCCTTAAATTATACATTTTGCCGAAGTCACAATCATAATTTTAGCAGATTAATATTGAATTTCAACTTCAGGAATCATTGCTAATATGTCCTGTACAAGTGTCCATTCATGTGAATTTCATTGTCAAATATTTCAAATTTGTTGTCTTGCTTTGGTGCCCCTTCATTAAAAATTGAGAAACCCACACGTCGGTCACGGCTGCCCTTTAAATTACACCAGAGCGAGCTGGTGTTAAACCAGGAATTGTAGGCTTTGAATGACCAAATGAAACGTCCTTTGGGTGGTATGGGAACGTTTTTCTTGTTGAAATTCATGTCCCCCACATGTTCTAAAACAACTGGTCCCCGGCTACTATTAATGAAAGTAATTTCTTTGTCTCCAAGTTCCCTCGTTGCATTTTTGGATCCAGTGTCTGCGGCTTCTACCCATTTGTTAGGATCGGCCACGTCGACTTTGACATTGAAACCCTGACTCATTCTGGAATCCAAGTAATGTAATGATTATTTTCAAATGATTGAAAGAGAAATTATTTATAATTGAATAGTGTATTCGGGTCGACTTGTTCCATACCTTACAGTTGCAAATAATTTTTTTGTATTTGAGTTTTTTGGTGAAATATAATATTAACTTCTCTTATTGTTCCGACTGAACTTCAGAAAGTTGATAATATCCTTAGAGAAGGCTATCGTGTGGCTACATCACTATATGGACGGACTTTCATATGGACGAGTTTAATATTCAAGCGACTGATAATTACTGTACAGGATTCAATTGTCATTTCGTAATCGCGAAGACCCAGACTTTGGGATTTGCAATTCTGGCGAATGAATTCGTTGTGAGATTACAGATAAAAGGATTCTGTGTCCGCAGATTAATTTCCTACAATCAGGACGTCCTAGTTGAACATGTTTTATCTCGTTATTTAAAGGGTTAAATGTTATTAAAAAAATCTACTAATTATGTGTTTGCCTGTATTGTGACTATACCCAAGGACCGTAAAGAGTTTTCTATACCTCCTTTATAATTTATAATCTCAGATCTATGAAACAATTCCGACCCAATAGCTGCATATTGTGAAGGGGAACAGTCCGTTCATTACACACTTTACTCAACTAACGGCCTGTACGACTTATAACCGAGGTATCCCTGCAAGCGACAGTTTCGTGGCATATATACATATGACCAGTATAATAGACAGCATCCCCTCACATATCTACATATCACAACACACATATACGCATACTTAAGTATAGACAGACAGTCAAATGTAAAGCTACAGCAAATAGAAGATATGCAGACAAGGGAGGAGACAACGGCAAAGTCATGGACAGTCTTATCCGAATAATTACTCATCAGTATTCGCAGTATGAACAAAAATACCGACTTATCTTACGAATCATTATTCGTTGTAATGCACACACAACTCCTACTAACACTTCCAAAAATCCGCAACATGCCTCCAAACCTCATTTAAGTATTGAAAGTGTATAGGGACAGTGATAGAAAGGACCTGGAATTATTTTTGGGGTGAGCTAGAGTCGAAAGCCGACTCATCTGCAACCTTACAGATTCGTTACAACGCCCGACCGGCCAGGCTCAGGTTTTTCCCGAATCAAAAGAACGCATGTTACCGTAGGTATTGGGAACCCGTTGCTTTTGCTTTTATGGCGTCCCAAAATGAAGACAAGGAGGGCCTCTCAGGCTATGTCGTGTCTCACGACATGTGTAATCTCCTGTAGGATTCCCATAAGTGAGGTCCTGTGATGATGACCCTGTGACGTCACTACAGTGTCCCCTCAGGCTATATTTCCGAAACACTGTGTTTAAGGCAAAACCGACGACGCAAATGTGTTCCATATAATACCAGGAGCTTAAATTAATTTTTAGGGCCCATTCGGGTAACAGGATACCAGGCCTACTGTCAAATCACTCAAAAAGTTTGCATGTCTCGTTATCGGATGAGAATTAATTACCCACGGCTCCTCCCGTAAAAAATTGACCCATCCATACGCTCGAAAATCGTATAGCAATGTTTTTCCATTGCGAGAGCAAAGGATTTCTAGATCAATAGAAATCTAAGATATGAGCGTGTACACTTAAATAATCGCTGGAAAATGTTAAAATCATAAGATAACTTAAATTATTTTAGAAAGCCATTTGCTTTTTCCAGACCTGCCGTCATGACACTTTGAGGGATAAAATTAGGAACGGACTTTCCTACCCCTCTTTTCCGGCCTATGCCCAAACACATGGACCTTTAACTGTTATTAATAAAATTGATGCAGTGCTAAAAAAAATGCTGTGGTAATAATAATTTTACAACGACGGATTCCTTTTTCCTGGGAACTGATTTTGCAGAGCGGTGATACATATAAGGAAAGGTCAATAACATCTTCTGCATTTATTTACATACCCAGTTGAGCCAACATCTGAAAATGTTTTCGTGCCACTTTCCTTTTCAGATTGTTCTATACTCTGGGAGGACCAGAGTTCAAGGGTAGCAAGGGAATAATTGTCATAGGTCATAATCAACCCAGACAAAGATTTGTGATTAGGGAGTCATTGAGAGGTATACACACTTATTATGAGGTCTAACTCAGTCCCGGACAGTTATGTAATTATTAATTACTATTGTTTTTGTATTACTCGGGGATAAGCATTAGCACACAAGTGTGACACTTGTTTAGATCCAGTAGATTAGATAAGGGACATGATGGTCTTCAGGCGACTGCACTTGTATAAAGTGAAGTTCCCACATGCATGGGTTTCTTGCGGGTGACAAAAAATATTAAATCTTGTCAGAGGATTTACATGTTAAAAATATTCAGCATGCTATATATAAAGGTAGCCCTGTTACGCTGTGTGGGAAATTTACTGTAGGATTCAAAAATTATCTGTGAGAGTTAACTCCCTGAATGGATTTCCGTCCCAGGTGGTGCAGGAACCGCAGGAGCACCACTTCCTGATGATGTTCCACTGTTTTGAGAACCAGGTGCTTTTCTTTAACACTCATGGTTGACTTCATTAAAACTGCCCTACTTCCCTCTCCGCTGTTTCCACAGTTCACAGTACATTAAAATAAAATTTAATAAAATGCATAGAGGTTACCTAATTGTCATTAAGGTGTCATGTGACTAGTAATGTTGTCCCAAAATGTCAGTCTGAACTTCAATAAGTTGAGTGACTACTTATGACTACCGAAGTTTAAATTCGAGGTCTTGTGTCCCCTGTCCTTTTAAGGTCAGTCTGGGGTCATGTGACTGTTAGTGACCTCATAAGTTCAATATTATGTCAATGGCTAGTGTCCCAGACTTATATGTGACTTACTGTTTAGTTTCAACTCGCGTGTTCCACTGGGTCACTACTACCCACTTCACCTCAGATTGACCTTATTGTGTCACAATTACCCACTATGACCCCAGATTGACCTTATTGTGTCCCTGATACCCATATGACCTCATATTGACTTTATTAGGTCCCTGATATCCACATGACCTCCTAATGACCCCCACCAGATTGACCATTAGACGTCGCCAATGCCCTATGTCATTCCGTATTCAGAATAAATTCATGTGACAGAATATTAATTGACAGTTTGATATCCTCAAGTAATAGTTAATTTGGGTAGTACGTATATTTTCATCGTATATTTTTATATGGAACGTGGTTATAGGAATTAAAAAATTTAAAAGGCTGATTTTGGGGCAAGGTAAGACTCAAAACCCCAAGTAACCTTTGACCGGGATGTGATTTAAAGAGTTTGTAGGTTCCGAAACCGGGATTTTTGTCGTGGTAAATGGATATATAAAACAATTATGAACGCTGATAAGTGCTACTTTATACTACCATATTTACGACCTTTGCTGTCAAAAAGTTAAATCCCTAGTGGCCCGTAAACTCTAGCTTGTAAACTTGATTTGATTAACCTATTTTTAGAGGGTCGATTTCCATATTTTTCACTACTTAATCCTACCTTACAGAAAGTAATGACAAAGTCATAGTTTTCAAAAATCCAGGAGGCTATTCTAGAATCAAATTTAAGATACCATAAGCAGTAAATTTCATAAACGCTAACTATTTTAATTGTAAAAGTTACGATTGTAAATCTTTCCGCGTTGGCCTCCCTGATTTCGTCTAATTGTACTATTACTTAAAACTTAAAACGTAAATATCATGCAAAGTTGCGTGAAATGTAGCATACGATTCTTGACAACACTCATCGTTACGCGATTATTTAAGGTAACAAAGTAAAATGAAATAAAAATGAAATAATTGAAATCGGTGGAACAGTTTTCATCGGAAATACGGAAGGGAGAACCGGAAACGGCGGAAAATTTCAACCAATAACGAACTCATCCGAGTAAAAGACCTAAATAATGTTCACAAAAAATTGGAACAAAACGGTTGAACAGTTTCGGAGGAAACGTGCGGAGCGTCCAGTTTTTATTGTTTTTACACATCAACACGCCGACTGATTTCAATCAATAACGAATTTATACGAGTTTTCGACCTAAACAATGGTAGCCAAAATTGTGAAGGAAATTGGTATTTATTATTTATATGTTTTACAAATGTACTTAAATACGCTTCCAGCAGGTTATTTAAATGGTTTCTAGACGAAATTTACTTCAGTGATTAAATAATTGCAGAATAGGATTTTTCAGGTGGCAGATATGTCTTAAAGTAGTACTCAGGCTATGAGCGAACTAGTTTTGGGGAAATTTTGAAAATCTGGAGGGGGCACCAAAAAATGTTTACTTGTGAATGTGTTCCGGGTGCGTTTGGAATATTCAGTCTGGGATAAATGGCTAGTCATATTATATATTTATGAACATTTTACAGGTATGTGGTAGCTGTACTCAGCTTCAAAATATTGTTTAATTTATTAGCAAAATTACGATGAGTGCTAGGGTTCATGTCTATGTGATGCGAACTTGAGCTGCATGCTAGAAACTTAACCATAACAATTTAAATCATACTTGCAGTTTTGGTTCAAAGTTCAAATTTAGTTCCATTCACATCCCCAATTTTTTTGTGCCGTTCAGTTCTCCTTGTCCAAAGCCCGTCATAGTTCAGTTTAATTCACTGCATACTTTGCTGTCGTTACGTTCAGTTCAGTTCACCCTTATAGTATTTTTTCAAAGTTCAATTCAATTCATTATATACTTTTCGGTCGTTCAGTTCAGTTCGCTTTATCTGTCATTAGCGAACCAATTAGTTCAAGTCATTTATAATATATTTAAGTGGCATTTAGTTATAATTTTATAGCTAACTTTGAAATTTGACTAAAGCGCGATTTTTTGCTAAATGACTGATTAGATTACTACTTTTAAATCTCCGGTGTTTTGAAAGCAGTATTGACTTTGAGCTTTCTGTAAACGATCAATCTAAGAAAACCAAGCTATTTCAAGTTATTAAATCATATAATTAAATATGATTAGAGTTATAGCAAGTTTTATTTCATACGATTTCGTCCAAAATGTGCCAAATACGCGTTATTAAATGTATAATACCGGCTTGCTTGTAAATAACTATTTCGTTGACTCGCAATTTAATGTCATTGAAATTAATAGTCAAAACCCAGCGTAGAAGTTTTTGAAATTACAACTATAAAATTTATGGTCATGCAATTTTGTTGTTGCATGAGCATATTTGTGTTGTGTTCACGAATATTAAAGTTTATATTCAAACCTGGACTCTTAAGTTCAATTCAGTTCAGTTTGTGTTACTTGAACGTACGATGAACGTTCGTTCACATTCATATTACGTTCTGCTGAGTTCAATTCAAATTCATTCCATCAAAATTTTGCATCTAGCTAGTTCGTTCAAGTTCATTCAAAAACAAGGAAAATATGGACTAGTTCAGTTCAGTTCACCACTTTATGAACTGAACGACTGCAAGTATGATTTAAATTAAATAAGTATTTGCATATAATGGAACGAACTTACTCCCCGATAGGGTCAATACCTGGATCATGTTCTGTGTTGGTAAGTTCCTTGTCATTTAATTATCAACGCAGCCTTCCTCGAAGATAATAAAAACTACGATAACGAATATAACCTGGGGGATCACTATATCATCATCATCATTTCCGAATGATGAAAGGATTTTAAATCTTCGCTGTCTCTCCTAAGCGCGCTTTATAGATTCGCGAGTACACACTACCATAAAGTCTTAATGGTATACCAAAGCATTATACGGTAGCAAGAGCGGTGATATTGTCACGGGCTACATTTAAAACAACTTAACAGTGACTACCCATTTACATTACAGAGAATACAGTTTCCTTCTAGAGTAGCAGGGGTGGATTAATAAAATAATTTTTACCCTGACCCTAACCGTCAAAATAGATTTGTGGGCATTTATACATGATATCTGCAATCTGAGGAGGGCCTTCGTCAACATTTTTTTTACCCTGGCCTGGCCAGGGTGGGCCACCCCGTAACTCCACCCCTGTAGAGTAGTGAAGGTATACATATTATTACACAAGTAATTGTGTTTTTAATATGACGTTGTGTAATTTGTTGGATGTTTAATTATTATAAAAAATTGGAGTAATTAAAAAGACTTTACTAAGGCTATTGGTTTTCTTAATACTAGAATTTAACGATTGGAGGACATTTTTAAATCTTCACTCTCTCTCCTAAACGCGCGTTATTGGTTCACGAGTCATCACGAGTGACGAGTACAAATTGCAAATTGTGTTTAATGAAGTTCTGTAATGTTAGATTATAATCATACAAAAATGTATTTCAGAAGCAAAGGCCATTATTTAAAAATATTCAATTTGAATCTTTTTTATTTCGACAATAGAATATTAATACTGGTAAATCAAGGAGGTTGGGATGGGGACAAAGAAATTGTCCCCGTTATATTCGGGACGGGATGGGGACAAAGAAATTGTCCCCGTTATATTCGGGACGGGATGGGGACAAAGAAATTGTCCCCGTAATATTCGGGACGGGATGGGGACAAAGAAATTGTCCCCGTAATATTCGGGACGGGATGGGGACAAAGAAATTGTCCCCGTTATATTCGGGACGGGATGGGGACAAAAAAATTGTCCCCGTTATATTCGGGACGGGATGGGGACAAAGAAATTGTCCCCGTTATATTCGGGACGGGATGGGGACAAAACAATTGTCCCCATTTTATACTTGCTTTTTGGTCGTGTATATAACGGGACGGGAAGAGCAAGCATAGCAGAACAACGTTTTTATAAATTTTTGGGGACGGGACGGGGACATGGTTTTTGTCACCGTGTCCCGATTGTCGGGACGAGGACTGGGGACAAAGGTTTTGAAAAAATATCGGGACGGGACCGGACGTGGACGGGACAAGAATTTTGTCCCCAACAGAAGCTCTATCTCGAAGCTAGCAATAGCTGGCTGTGCAATGCTAGTTCTCCATAAAAGTTTTTACACATGAACGTTATAGGAGTAGGTTTTATAATGCAAGCTAGCGATTTGATTCGATCCTGCTACATGCAGCTCATAATTTATGTTGTTTGCGTCCTTCTTCCGGTAAGCGAAACTTTCACATCGGGAAAAAAATTAAAGGGAGCTTTCTGTTTCCAGAAGTTTGGATGTTGGACTGTGGTACCAAGCCTTTGGGAACTGCTTTAATGTTATTTTTTACATCGGTACCAGTAGCACACATTTGAATATCTGTATGTATCTTATATAATTATGTAAAGTGTGCTCATATGAATTGATTACAAAAATGTGTTTAGCAGAAAAAACTATTGGCGTAAGCGTCTACTTTTGCTTACCTGGTTCCTATCAACTTTCTAAAAGTTTATGCTATCACACTATCACAGGCACAATATCCTGGTGATTGATTGCGTTTTTCACACTACGATCCGACCTTGATATCCTCGAGGGACTTACTCATACGACCGATTAACATAGTTTGATCCTCGATGCAAGACTATAGTTAAACCCGGATGTGTGGGAATTTATAATTTGCAAAAGCCTTCACATTATACATAAATGATTTTACGACAATTACACTTTTATTTGATAAAATCAGGCTTCCCTTAAAATCCTAATCTAATCATTTGGAGCGGCACTGTCTCCCTTTGAAAATATTGACTAATGGCGTTTAACACTATGATCAGGGTTGGCAAAAAACCGGATTTTATTAGTAAAGGCCAAGCCAGTGACAAGAAATGGCGACAACCGGTTTTTATTGGATAGTGGATTTATTTGGATAATATTAATTTTGGCCATTTTGTATCAATCTATACAACAGGTCCAGGCCGGTTAGAACCGATTTTAACCAATAAAGACCAGGCCATTTCTGACCATTTGACAACCCTGTGTTCATACATGCCTAATTTTAAACAAGCCGGTGGTACATTTTGGTTAAAACCGGTTTATATTGGATAGTGGATTTATTTGGATAATATTAATTATGACCATTTTATACCAACGCATACAAAAGGTCCAAGCCGGTTAGAACCGGATTTTAACCAATATTGACCAGGCCATTTCTTGCCACTTGCCAACCCTGACTATGATAGATACGTGGACATCGAAGCTGCTAATTAAATTGAAGGCTATTTATACGCATGTCCTTTGCTCTTATTATCTTTGAAAGGACAACAAGCTGGAGGTAGTCCATCATTAAAATCCACCATTGTAAATCCTTCATTATCAAATCTCGATTACAAAATCCTGGTCTATAGATTAAATCTGCAATACATTAGGAAGAATGGAATCTGAGGAAAGTCGAAATTTCCGTTGGTTTGTTTGCATGAAACCTTAAAACCTATTATGGTGACACCTCGAGTGTGATAGGTACCTTAAGAATATTTATGTTGGGATCTGTGGGATCTGTGGGATATGTGGTCGTCACGGGAACGGGTAACACCCGGGTACATGGGAACGGGAACGAGTACAGGAACGGGTACGGGAAAAAGTATTTTGTTCCCAACCAGTTTGGGTACGGGAACAGGAACACACTCAAGTTTACCCGACCACCGGGAACAGGAACCGAGATTTTCATTTTGTTCCCGTTCCCGATGGGTATTTTCTAGAATATTTCTACAAGTTATTATAATAAATATTAAAATAATTATTATTAGTTTATACTTTTACTGTACGTTTTACCCTTAAAAAATTGATTGCTCGAGTTAATGTTTTGTTTAAAAAAAAAGTAAAAAAGGGAAACGAGTCCGTGCTGGCGCTGGCATATATTTTCAGATATATTTTATATACAGAATAATATCTTTGGGCCAGCAATTGATCTTAAATATTAAGTACCATTTTGAAACCCTCATCAACATGCAATTTTATTATTGCAAGAGCATCATCAATACTTCATTCATTATTGCATCCTTTCGCAGTATGACATTTTAAAAAGTTGATATTCGGTCTACTCGGAAAATAATCTCTGAAGAATTACAAATTCAGCTATTTCGCCGTTACGTTTCGCTATGGGGGAGCGCTTAGCCGCCCTGCATATTGCCTGTTTTTTATCTGTGAAACGAAGGGTTTGTTGGTTACATAAATTATAACATTATAATTTTTACCACACTTAAGTACAACGAATTTGACCCGGGAACGGGACCGGGGACACTAGCTGTGGGAACGGGTACGGGTCCAAAATTTTGTAATTTCTGGGTACGGGAACAGGAACGGGTCCGGGTACACATTTTTATTAAATTCATGGGAACGGGTACCTAAAATACTGTTCGGATCATAACGGGAACGGGTCCGGGTACGGGAACACTTAATGGGAGTACCCATTGAATGGGAACAGGAACGGGAACGGGAACAAACGTTTTGTACCCATGACCGACCACTGGTCGGGACGATGAGTAATTATGCAGATTAATTTTCAACGTTTTTAAACTATGAAAACCGTGTCCACTGTTAAATTTTGTATAAGTTCGAAGCGAAATTAATAATCACGAAGTGTTTCGACCGATATGGACTCGAAAAACGGAGAAGAAGCTATCAGGAGATTGAATTTTCAAGGAAATGTTTCTTAGATATCGATATGAAAATAATTGTAAAAATTAATTAATACTCATTTCCCAAAACAACTTTTTAAACTTTGGTCGCATGTCAAATTAATGTCGTAACAATTGAGGTAAGTGTTCGTTCACATCAAATGGTTACACATGAAACGTACTTCCAGGGTATTAAAAAATATGCTTCGTGTTCGCAATTTGTTTCATATTTAATTATCGAAATATGTAGCCCTTGCAAAGGAAAGCCACGAGGACGTATCAGACAAGAAGGAATCTCAATAAAAATAGTTGTTTAGCACTTGAACACTGACAATGAGAGAATACATTCTGTCCAGGAAACTAGCGATTTGATTCGATCCTGCCACAATGCAGCTCATAATTTACATTGTTTGCGCCTATTTCCTAGTAAGTGAAACTTCCACATCGGAAGGAAAACTCAGCAATGATTTTCATTTCCAGGATTTCCGGTTGTGGTACCAAGCTTTTGGGAACTGTTTTAATGTTATTTTTTCTCCAAATTTTGACATTGCAAACCTCAACGAAACAACAACTCCGATTCTGTACTACAAAAATTCTACAATCAACGAGACAAGCCGGTATCGGGAATTTTACCCGATTCTGTTTAACCAGTTGCCTGGGAATGCCAAGCAGTCTTGCAAGGCTCTGTTGTTCATGCAAAGCTTCAACAGTAACACCTCCAGGAACAACTGCTCTGTTTTTGTAGACAGTGCTTATTTTCTGATCCCCGGTATGACATCGGTCCCTTACCTCACAATTGGAACAGCCGAGAATGGCTATGAAAAATGTTATTGGGCCTTAATCAATTTTAAGGGACGGCAGTTGGACAGGATAGATCTGAACTGGCTCAACTTTATGCTGCTTCAAGGGAATACTCTTTCTAGTAAAGCTCAGCAATTTCCGATGTCAGCAATCGATACAGCCAAAATTTCATACTGGTTTGTCCTGTGCGTGCATTGTCTGGGCATCGACGCGAATGAATACGATGTTGACTTAAATCGGACAGATATCCGCTCTGAAATGGATTCCAAATTCGGGGAAATTCAGCCACACTATAGTTACATAATGCTTTCAACGGACAGTGATCCAGCAGGATACTTAATGAATTTAAATACTGTCTCGAATGGGAAGGACAAGTTGACACGGTTCCTTGGAAATTTTGATTCCCTGATTTTCGAAATAGTTTCAAAACGGCTATCAAATACATCATTATCAACGATACTTAACGTGGGAATGAGATTACGAATTCGGCGGTCATCATTTATAATAGTCAATTTTCATCCGAACCAAAATAATATTTACTTTCACGGATTTTCGCCTTACAAGACCGATGCGGTAACGTTTATCTCCTGTTCAAACATCACATATGGGCTGACATATCAAATTTATATCCAGCCCTTTCGTAGAACCGTTTGGATTTGTTTAGCCGTTTGTGCTTTGACCCTCGGAGTGTTGTTTCAAAACGAAGCGAAGCATGTAGATCGGTTAAACATCTTCATGATGTCTTTTGGAGCACTTGTTGAAAATATCGATTTGTCAAGTACGAACGTACCCTCAACGAAGCGATTTCATTTTCTGATGGCCCTCTGGCTTATAATCACCGTGGTTCTCATCAATGCTTACAAGGGCTTACTTACATCGGATCTCACAAGAGGGAAACCATTTTCAGGGGTGGAGACCGTGAAACAAATTAAAGGATGGGATATTTACACATCGGTGAAGTCATCCGTTGAGAAAGATTATCGACGCTTTGGCGCAAAAGCATACACTAAAACTAAAACAGGCCCTATACATAACCCGAGAAACAAATACGACGATATTCAAGTGCCCGAGTA